>JAQFVV010000225.1:1016750-1616750 GCA_028023455.1 Epiperipatus broadwayi
TGAGCCTAGAAAAATTTATAAAGTAGGCAGATACGTGCTGTTAAGATTCCACTTTATTTAAATATTCTGATCGTTAGCCCAAGTCACTAGCTCAGTGGAGACGCAGAGATAAAAATCTATATCTTAATTTATATCTTAAATATCAAAGAGTAAAAGCCACTGCCAGAAATTAACATATAAAAATATTTATTTACGCACATACAAAATAATATTTAAATTTTGAGGAATAAGTTTAACATTTTAGATTTTTATATTAACTTTTAATTTTACATTTAACTAAGTTTCAATGAGTTTAATTATTATTTAGATAGTCAAGTATGAATAGACTACATAGATCTGCATTTGAAAAGAAAATATTCTTCCCTGATTTAACCTTAGGCAACAAATTTCGCAACCAAATTGGCGCCAATCCATCTGATACATTCATGTATTCAATGTAGCATGATACGACAACACAAAATACTATATTGTCAGGAATGTACATCTGAACAATAAGTAGAAATAGAGAAGACATTGACTCTCCACCCACAGGAATGTGACATCTGTTGGCAAGTAGAACAATAAACAAAAAACTCCATAGGAATGGACTGCGGTCTTCTGCCGACTTACAAACCCCTCCATAGGCAAACAGAGGGTGTGTGGTATATATCTATAATCCTGCCCATAGCGGACCTCATACTACATCTACTAATTACACAAATATATCCAATCCATTGAACCAATTCAACTATGAAATGAATAGCCTAAGATTACCCTCCCTTAATACAACTTTACAAAACTATATAGCCATTCACGCCCGACTTAATTTTAACATTTAAATACGTTCGCACAGATTTGTTTAAAAATGTTGGGTATAGATCGATTACATAGATTCCACGGTCAAAAACATTTCAAAATAAACATAAACGATCAAAATACAAAATTATTGATACCGACAATCACAGAGGGAAACTTATAAGTAACCCAATAGTATTCACCATAAGATACTTGCGTTGTCACCAATAACTTAAAAGACATCCGAATAAATACATTTTAGATACTCACTGTAAGGTATCATTATTTATCGAATGTCTATATATTTTGATCAAATATGAAAACCAAAATATAATTAACCGCAAACGAATCCATGCAAGCGTCTATAAACAACTTAAATTTCATACATTTAAATAATCTTTACAATAAGGAAAAAAAAATGGAAATGATGTTTATCAATCGGAAAACATATAAAATTAAACATTATTAATTTGATTTAAAAACTTACAAAAGTCAGATAAGAGTCCGTTTTAACATTTCAGTTGGCTTGTTTATCAATTTGTAAAACTTGCCGAAAGTTCTTAATTGATTTGAACAATTGTTCATTTCATATAGCTTATGGTAGAAGAGTCCAGGCCTCTGCTTTCAATTCCCGCGACGCCTCTGTTGGAAGGTAATGTTCTGGAGATGGCAATAGCTGGTTCAAGGTATCACAGTCTTTTCATTTATTTTTTTTATAGAGACTGTGGTATGTGCGTCATACCACATCTCTCAAACACACAATGCTGGAACTGTCCGAAAAAACTGTATTTCCCTTTTTATATTATCCACATGGATTCAATCAACAAAACGTCACTAATCCATCACTTTCGTTAGGGTCCGAGCCAAGGCCTAGTGCTTCCATTGGTCAAACTAATTTCTCTTTCTTCTCTTATCTAACTTTTCATCTGACTTTTTAATTAAACAGCTTTTAGATAATTAATAAACAATCATTTCCATTTACAGATTACAGGAATTAATTAATACCTGTTTTTATTTTAACTTACGTTATTTTTTTATTAAAATATTTTTATATTTCAATCTTGTATTTTTTTATTTAAAAAAATACGTTCAAATACTTTTTTTTCTTGTTTATGAAAAAAATATTTTTAAAGTTTAGCATCCGTGCGAATATATATATGTTTAACAAACATTTTAATTTTAGCGTTTAGTTTTTTTCTTTTATTTGCGAACTTTTAAGTTTTTATTTTAAATAAATGTAACGACATCTTTATATATCGTTACAATATATTTTAAAAATTTTTCAGATAAAGTAAAACAATATATAAATCCTTAATGATATCATAACTCCAGGAAAAACAAAGCAATTTAAAATGTAAATTTAATATTAAAATGTAGTATAATAATGTATGCTTTAAATATAAATTTTGGATGATCTGCTTACAGTAAATATGTTAATGGCAATGATGTTAAACTAAAATCCTCTATGAAATGAAAATATTAATGCACAAATATGAAAATTTTTATCAGAAGCATAGAATTATCTTATATTAAAGTTGTTAAAAATGTATTGAATAACCTCTTCCCTGCCATAATACTCTTTTCAAATCATATAAATAAAATATACAATAAAAGATAAATGATCCTCAGGATGCATTTCATGCTAAACCAGCATTCATCAGTTGACCCGTGTTATCATCTCATTCCATGTATTAATGATTTTCATATTATGAATGTCTTGGAACAATTTTCCTTTATGATAGGCATGAATGGATTTCAATGATTAAAAAAATCATATATATAAATTAAATGATAGAACATTATAACACATATATAATATGCACCATTATATTACTTATAATTGTTTATTTTTATAATCTCTAAAATTAAAAAATATAGATGACAAAAATTTTTCTACTATTTCTTCAAATGCATTAGCTTTTTGCTGAAAATTAAATTATTTTATTTAAATAAAACAATTTTTTAAAGATTAGTTTCTTACTCTTCAATACTGGTGATTATTCTTGATAAATAATATTAAAAAATATTTTGGAAATAAATATTTTGCCATAAATAAATATTCATAAAGCTTAAATCAACTAGAGAATTCGATTTAAAATGGTTTTCGTTTCATCTAATTCTTTTATAAATGAATTTAAAATATCTAGTTATAAAATTAGATGAATACATGAATGAATAATGCTTTAAACATATAGATTCGAAAAGTTTCTGATAGTAGTATTTAAATGAAAGTATGGATTTGCGATTAATTAGACAGAGAATATTTCGTCAAGCATTGGTGGCCGAGTGGTTAGCACGGCTGCCTTACAGCCAGTTATCCGAAGCTTTGACACATTAAAATAATAATAATAATAATAATAATAATAAAACAATATTTCAAATTAATATTTTAATAAATGAATAAATTAATTATGATAGAATGCACATGTTGAGCTATAATAATATATGATAGGAAGTGTGAGTTTACATTTTAGATAGAATTTAAGAATATATTTACCTGATAATCCAGAAGTTATAATTTTTTAAGAATGAGTGGCACATATATAATGTTCATTGTTAATTTTTTTGATAGAAAGTCTTAAATGGTCTTTAAAATATAATGTATGTACAGTTTGAAATAATGAATAATATTTTGTTAGGTTATCTATCTTTTTAATGCTTATATTTTTTAATATTAGTCTTTTTTAATGTAAATAATATTATATATTCTTTAATTATTTTATATCCTTAGTGGTCTCCAATATACATGCATATAACTAAATTAATACTAACATTATGTGGTCATTATAATGGACCAGCATTCAGTAACATTAGCCATGTTTGTAATACATATATTGCAGTTAACTATATTGTATAAGTTCATGTAATGTTATGAAGTGAAGAATATTACGTGAAGTTTACTTATATGTTTGAAATGTTATCTTAAACCTAATTTTTTTAAAAGAATAATAGATACTTATTGTGCTATACAAGATTCAGTATTATGGTAAAGAAAGATCCTATATATATATATAACTTTATTATTCTCCCAGAGTCTAGTTTTACCAAGTAGATATTATTGTTATAACTTATTTGAGTATGTTTAACATTGGAGAAGTTCAAATTCCATTACAGGTCTTAATTATTTATCAATAATGATAAGCTATTGATTTCACTTATTAATATGCTTATTTATTACTGTATATGTTTAGCATTATGTAAAGTGTATGAATTATGTTTATGATGATAAGAATTTATTCATATTCTCTCTGTTCTTTATATTCAAGAGAATATGATATTAAAAAAGAGTGTGCTTTAAAGAGAACATCTTAAATTAATATTAGTCCTGTTCACAACTAATATATATGGGAAACACACATTCTAACACAAAAAAACCAAGTCAGATGTCACATGACCTAATTTCATAAGCTTGTGTTTACAAATGTTATATATATATAGAGCTTGTTAAGAGTTTGTTTTGCAAGTTCTATATATAACATTCAAACACTTATATGTGTAACCTATTCAGTAAATCTAATTCTTAAATTGTGTAATATGTATAATAACAATGGTAATAATAGTAGTGGTAGCAGTGAAAATAATATTGTAGAATAGTCACATAGATATAAATAATTTAAGGTTAAAAGTCAATTTGTTTTCAACAGGAATAAAATTCTAAATGTTTATAAGGATACAATAATTCTCTGTGGGGAATTAAAATACTTATTGAAATTGGAAATCTATTACTGAATGAAAACATTTTTTAGGTTTAAACACAAACAGTGAATTCAACTAATATTTGGGAATTTATATTGCATTTTGTTAATTAGTTGCTTATTTATGTATATTGTAACAGAATAAAAATGGTGGTATGCTCTTCTTTTAATGCCTTACACATTTGGAATCCATTTGTAACTGAATAATATTATGACAATGGGAAATAACTTTAATATAATCTGAATGAAAATATAGCCCAATCATTGAGTCATACTGTAACTTAATCCCTAATTATTGATCACCATTCTGCCAGAATAAAAATATGAACCAAGGAAGAACAATTCTAATTTAATTATGCCTGTGAATTGTAGCATTATTTATAACAGAATGAAAATAATAAATTAAATTAAACTGAATCTCAGTCAATTAATAAAATATAACACTTAATTAATTAAAACAATGATAATAATCTTTGTAATCTCATAAATTCAAATAGCATTTAGAATGGATTGAAAATAAGTAAAATCATTGTTATTTGCGATAGATTAAAGATAAAGCCATAAAACAAATATCTTATAAGCAATGATCTATACCTACTATATAAACCACTTATAATAGAATAAAAATAATGACAAAGAATGAGATAAATAAACTTTAATATTACCTATAAATCAAAACACCATTTATAATAACACAAACTTGTACCAAAAGTCACATGTTATTTATATTTAAATGAAATAATTCCTGGATGGATGAAACAATAATTTTAATATGTCCTACAAATTTACAATATCAATGATATCTAATTATATATATATATATATATATATATATCAATAATTGATTTCTAATTATAACTACATAAAATAAAAATAATGCTGACCCAGCCCTGCGATTACATTAATATCAATATGCTCTTATTAATTAAATCAACTATAATATGACTAAATACTCAATAAAAATACAAAATCAATCAATGTAACATCTCTTCACTTTCACCAACTTATAATATTATAAAATAAAATCACCTTATTAGATAACATTATAATTTTTAATATCCAATCACATCAATGTATAAAATAAACTACAGATTCATATTTGATGTTTATTCAAACACAAATCATATACTATTACTCTTTAGTTTAATAAAGCTAAGTAGATAAAACTTTAGTCTATAATTGTCAAAGCATATGAAAGATTATTATTGTTTATTATAATCAAATATTGATGTTAAATTTAGTATTTAAACTGAATTTACAATCCACATACATGAACTTTAAATATAATTAAAGCAAATCACTCTAATTTGTAATAAAATAAAATATATTATGATTAACAGCTCTCTAACTGAATAAGATTACAATCTTTATGGCTGTATGCTGACTCAATATAATATTCACTTTAACCAATAATAATTTTTTAAAAAATAACAGAACATTTAATTGCAATCATCTTTACTCACCTTCAATGATTATCATAATTGTACCTTTATCAATCATCAAATCAATTTATATATAATTTCTATCTTAATATAATAGTTACTTCTTACTAATAAAATAATTACAATAAACTTCTAATTACTTATTAAATATTTAAGAATGTCAAATCAATTAATTAATTGCTATATAAAAATCTATACCTGGTCAGATAATACACATTAAATTCAATACATAGAAAATGATATATAATTATATTCTCTTACCCATCCTACAGTTGGACTTTTGATCTATTTTGTATCTATTTCTAATAAATTATGTAATATAGTTCAATCATAAATTGTATCATATCCAAGTGCCATTAACCAATAAATGTACATTGTAAAATTAAATGATAACCAAACAAGTTTACTTGTTTTAAATTAATTCAAAATTTATGAACAAATGGATATAAATTCAAATCATATATATAAATTGATTATATATGTTAAATGTTTTATTGATATATATATATATATATATATATATATATATATATCAATAAAACATTTAACATATATGCATATGATCTGATTATGCTTTATGCAATAGATTTCAATTGACATTAATTCTTTTAAATTACATAGGTGATTGTATATCAAACTTCACTTATAAAATGCTAAAACTAAAAATGTATATTTATGGAACACAGATGTGTTGTAACACATATGCACTTTTGAAAATATAAGAGTCAAGGACATTCTTAATCTTCATATATAAAAAATATATAGTTAATGAAAATAAGAGTATACTAAAGATGAATCTACTTATTTTTTCATGTTGTCCTAAGAGAATAAAACAAAAATAAATACTTGAGATTAATTTATAATCAATAAATAGAGAGATAAATATTTTTTTAATTAAAATAATAATTACTAAGTTATGAAATATAAATTTTAATTTAGAAAAACATAATTTTCTTACACTTTATACATGTAAAATCTCTCTAATTAATAAAAATTATACTACCATTTATTTCCTATACAATTATATATATATATATATATATATATATAATTGTATAGGATATATATATATATATATATATATATATAATATTAATGATGATGATGATAATGATGATGGTGGTGGTAATGATGATGATGATAATAATATTAGTAAATGACTTGATCAATTCTCCTCAGATACAAGATATGATGTTTTCAAAATAGTATCATAGTTCAAATGTCTATTTTTTACACCACAATCCAACACTGTTTTGTATTTCAAGAAAAAGTAGAAATATCATGAAACACTATTAGATTTGAAGCACATTTTATTAATTCTGATATTTTCCAAGTATCAAAATTATTCTTTTATTTAGCAAAGTATTTGATCTGTGACATTATCAGTATAAAAATACTACTTTATATCCACGATAATACAATGTAAATGTCCTTTTCTTTACCAAATATTTGATTTATAAAACATTAGAACTGAACAGATACTTCTTTCATCCATGGCAATGCTATGGAAATTGAATCTATTTCTATCCTATACAAAAATAAATCATCGACCTCATAAAACTATATTGGTAGGTGAATATAATTCTTGTATATATCTTAATGTTATTAATATTTATATCTCATCATTGAAAAGTACATAATATTTATTTTTTAAAGGAAAGAAACACTCTGATGGTTTTTGAACATGCTAGAAAATTAATTTCCATTCTTTCAGTAAAATGTCACTTTTCACAAATCCTCAATAAATTTGTCCAGTTAATAGACAAATACTATTGCTTCCATCCCATTCTTCTATCCATTTAATAATCATATAGTTTTAAAAACAATAAATAAAAAATCATTCGAAGGAACTTAGATTTTCTTCTATTGAAGCAAAGATAGAGAGAATGAATTTAATCTGTTTAGTTCTATTTATAAACTTTTTTAATTGACATCAGAGACATTATAGCATTGCTTCATATTAACTCTTTGGTCAATTTTAGCCAACACCCCATAAATAAAAATCTTATTACATAAAATAGTGACAGATAAAAATAAATATTTTATAATTTATTACACATAATATACAATATTTACATTTTAAAATACAAATAGTATATTTTTATTCCAACATAAACTAAGCAACTAGGATTACATTATTTCATCCTATCATAGAAATAAACTTTTTTTTTACAATTGACATTATATCACATATTAAAATTTATTTCAAATTTCAATAGGTACAATATATATATATATATATATATATATATATATATATATATATATATATATATATATATATTCTAACCTGTTGCTTGTGTGGTCTCACTTCCGGACAATATTAAGTAAAATGGGTCTAGCTCAGTTAACGATTACATTCTTTAAATGCAAATAATTGATACATAAAATATTCTGCATTATATTAAATACTCTACTAGCTCAAATTAATAAAAATAATGATAAGGTTCAGTTTATAAAATAAATAAATAAATATTTATTAAATCATGAGACTTGGAAGTGAGATACAGATGACAAGAAAGACTACATTGAGCCAATATCCCACAGGATACTACCTCAATGGCATAAGAATACTATCCCCCCTATTACTATCTTAAATAATAAATTTATAGCATTCTTATGACTTCAATAACTAATCATTAAGATTAAACTAATAATTAAATCATAATCCTTTTATCTATAATAATTTAGCTAAATAAAATATCAGGTTCATAAAACTACTTTAAGTTAATCAAAATTACTGTAGTAAAGCATGATAAGGAATTTAATGTCATATTCTACCATATCTAACTAATAATAATACCAATAAATAATAATAATACTCTTCATTGTATGATCTAATTTTATATCTTTTCTTCACTATAATTCTTATTCGCCATAATAACAAAATGGAAATAATACAATATAATATTTTATCTTCATATAATAACATAATAAATTTGTGGTAGCATCTTATAATCTAAAAAATATATGTGTGGCAACAGATAGCATTTATAATTCGATGTACTATTATAATAATCAACTTATGACCATAAAGATAATGTAAAATGCAATTTTTTAAAATAAATCAATTCCAAGAAAATATTAGAATTCTTAAAATAATACTTTATTTATTTCTGTGCAAAATGTTATGTTTGATTCAATTCTTCTGTGTTTATTATGCATTATAATGGGAAAGAAAACAATCTGAACACACAAATTTTGGAAAAACAAATTTTAACAAAGTTTTATTATAAGAAATAAAAATAAACAACGATCTATTTGCACTATTTACAATTTGTATAATAAATCTTGCACCATTATACATCTCTTATTTATCGTAACTACTAATACAATAGAAAATCAATTTAAGTCTTCACTCTGACTTTTTAAAAATAATAATACAGTTTTTATATCTCTTTATTATCAAATTTTATGATAAAATTATAATCTCTTTATGTTTATTCTAAATATTATCTTTTTAAATATTATTACAATATGCTTCCTTAAAACATATATTGAAGCATAGAACGGAAAACACAAAAAATAATATCGAATATGGATCTTTTTACTAAATAATTTCTCATTTTGCAATGTTATCAATATTATACACCAAATATCCAATGTTGATTTATTAATACAATACATGGATATCATTACTAATCATACTATGACTATTATACCTAATATCTCCTATTTAATATTACTTTAATACGGAACAGTTGCAATCATTGGTGTACTTTTTATTATTTAAATAAATACAAAATTGTACCTATGCTTATTTTGTACTGTTTTGTGTTACTACATTATATATCTTGAAAAATATGCAATACTTATAAAATAAAATAAAATAGTTGAAGTTATTTAATATTTCAGAGCAACTTTGCTTTATTTATTTTATTTATGAAATTTATTTTATTTCCAAAATAAATATAGAACATATTCTATGATTCTTTATCATTTGTTCAGTTGGATTTTCAATTCCGTTTTGCATTAACTCTAATCCTCCTTATAAGTAAATGAACCTATCTTATTCATTCAATAACAGTTCTTAAATTCTAAATTATTTATCATTTCTTTTCAAAATATACAATACTGTGCGATGTAATTACTTTGGAAAATAGTGATAGCGAATAGATGTGTAGGCATAGGGAAGAAAACTAGAGTTTTACTCCATAGTACATATTAGATAAAAAAACACCATGGCACAGTGTATCTATAAAATAGAGGCATGACCTATTTGTCTAATGTCCTCCACTACCAACAATGATGTCAAGCTATTACTTCAGCTTTATAAAAACATCAGTATTCAAATAAAATAGACACTGCCACAAACAAAATATACCAGCTACAGGGCTTTGTTAACTGTACTTGTATACTTAATAAGATTACAAAATGTTATTCCTATTTCCATAATAAATCCTACATTAGTAACATCTCATTGGTTTCATGTTCACAAGATTACTACCAAGTCACTATCTTATCAAAATTTCCCTATAGATTTATCAAATCTTACACCGACAAATGAAACTAACTCACATATTCAAAATAATAAATAAAATTCAATCATAATTGGAATGATCTCACTAATCTACAAGAAAAGTTTACTTTACTTTCCTATCCAATATTCTTGAACAACATACAAAATAATCATTATCTATACTTTAAATATCTAATAATATTAAAGTTCTTTGTAAAAGAATCATATTATTATTCATCATCATGTTGTGTTATATTAATAATATGAAATTCAAGTATGCATATTCTTAGAATAAATAAATTCTAATCTTATAATTTAAATGTGTTGTATAAGTGCGTCCACATACAACATAACATTCATACTTCAATATTATATAATTCATTGACAATCTGCAAAGAAAAAAAAATTACATGATAAAATATCAATATTCACAACTATTACCTAAAGTGATATCATCTTGTAATCACTTATGATGTCTTCATGTCCATCAATTAAATGAACATTGCATATATGATATACATCCATTCTGCCACACTTAGAAAATATTAACTTATTTAAATTATCAAACTATTTACTATAATTATAATATCATTAATACTAAATTAATATTTATGTACCTATTCTACTAATTAAATAATATTACACCTAAAAATAAAGTTAATAAAATAAATCAAGACATAATTACACATATCTTCTAGATGAAAAATGAATGTTCTTTACAAAAATTCAAATGTTTTTATTTCCTGGAGAGTTTTCTTTTTTAAAATTTTTTTCTCTTAAAGAACAATTAAAACCCCCGACTGTTGCTAAGTTCTTATGCTTGATGACAAAGCAATAAACAACACTTCCCTGAAGTTGATACCTGCACAGTAGACTCCTTCCTGCATGACGAACGAAGTTTTTTAAAAATGAATGATAAAAAATAAAGTGCGACATCTAAAAATCTTGGAAAATTAGTAAAAATAATCATTGAACTGTTCTGGAAAAGTTTATAGAATAATAGTTCATAGTCTTTATTATCCAGAACAATGATTATTAAAATAATAATAAAACTATAATATTGAAAAATAGACATCCAGATAAAACTTTTTGCGCATTTTAAAAATATTTCCATAATTCAGTAATCACTTATTTATAGTTCATAATATTTCAGGTTTATTTGTCAGGATAATTTACCATTTATTATCCAAATATAGTTATTTTTATTATTGTTCAAATTATCGGTTTTTTACACAAATTACTGTAATGCGTATAATCTTATAATTTTTTAGATTTTTACATACACTTTAATATAGTCTTTAAGCTATTATTTCTGATAGCTTTTCTTTAAATGATTAATAATGTTTTCTTTAAAAGATAATACATTTATCTCCATAGTTTTATTTTTCTATAAAATTTATTATAAGTTTGTCATATTATTTGTCAGTTTTGAATACGACTATCTCGCTACTATAAAAATAATGAGTTGTTACTTTTTAATTTACAAGTAGCTTTCTGTTAAGCTTTCTGCATAATGTCCAATATAATTTTTTGCTTATTAAAATAGTTCTCCTTGTTAAACTTACTAATATTACCTTAATAATTATCATTATTACTTTTAAAATATTCTTAATTAAGCACATATTACTTGTTGGCATTTCCATAATTTAAATTGTGAAGTCATATTAAGTTTTGACATAAATCCTGGTAAAGGGAACTTTAATTTAGCACTGCATCTTTTTAATAAAATTTATTATAATTTATTTATAGTATGCTGTCTTTGCAAATACTTAAAAATTAATATCCTGTCAGTTAGCAAATAAATTATATGAGAGCACTAAAATTGATTAAAAATAAAAAAATTTAAAAGAAGTATCTATTTAAAAATTTACTAGCACCAACTAGAATTAATCGTGCAACAGTATTTATACTTTACAAAATACATCATCTTATTGGTGGATTTTGCTTTTCATCTGATACTTAATTTGCATATTACTACAGTGTCAACAATTAAATTTAAAAAATAAAATATGACTCATTATTATTTGAAAATATTACTTAAGATATTAATTTTAAATCTTTATTAAAATAACTAAACATTTTAAAATGACTTTTAAAAGTAATATTTATCAATTTATTCCACCTTTTTTATTCATTATATCTACTTTATTTTAAAACAAAATATTTAATTTTTATTAATTGCATTCATTTTATAATACTATTTAAAACATTTTATAATGACTAATTTTAATATTTGCTTTTGTGATAGATAAATAATATATTCAATTCTATAATGTTATTTTTAAAATATTTTTGAACTTTGTTACCAGAAATACTAGCAAGCATGTGTGCATGGCCATATTATACAGGTCACATGATTTACAACTGAGACAGATTGTATCAAAATTCTATCTGAAAATATTAAATGTTAATTGCAACAATTATTATATTAAATAAATAGTATAATAATATAAAATTTGAATAATAATTTGGAAAACATAGAATTAAATATAATTTTTCTCTACCACAAAGATTACTTTGAAAACATCTAATATTAAATATAATTATTAGATATAATTTATACTTTAAAATATAGTATTTATTTAATTACAAGCTTTAACTATTAGAATTTAACTTATAAAACGTATTTTAAACATTTATTGCTACATTATTTATTATGGCCAGCTTTTCCAACCATATACAATTAATACTTTTGGCTTTATTTAACTATTTTGAAGTTATTTATCATAATTTTAAGCATTACGTATTTTTATTTAGCTTTAAATTGTACTTTTAAAATATTATCAATACAATATAATTATTACACAAAGAGAACATATCCTAAATTTAAAATTTTTTAGTAATTTGCTATGATGAACTAATTCTGACCTATAGAAAAGGGCATTATATATATATATATATATGCCCTTTATATATAGGCCCTATTATATATATATATATATATATATATTAAAAGTAATATGAGTCTTTTAATTAATTAATCAAAAAATAATCATTCTACCACAATTTAACTGGCTTATAAAAATAAGCCTATGATGTTGGATGATCAATTCTATGGGAAAAGATGACAATAGTTATAATGAAGGTTGAATTGTACTAAGAAAATCTGTTACACCTATCTTTATTTTTAATAATTTAATGTCATGGTAATTTGGGAAGAGGAAACAAATTTGTAATTTTTCAATATAAAAATTAATTTCAAATTCATAAATAATTTGGTGCTGTCCTACATGATTATTATTTTTATTTAAAAATAATTTAGAAATTTTAATTAGTTTTTATCATCATCAGAAAATATGAGCTGAGTGAGTTTTTATGGGGGGGGTATTTTTTTATCAATTCTCTTAAGTTTGGTCTATTTTTGATAAACTGTTGATTGAATGCAAATTAATTCCATAAAAATATTTTTATGCCATCTATTTATATTCTATGGGTCTATTCCATATTATTTTTGATTTGTGCAATACTAAAAATTAAGATTTCAACTTCTGATTATCATTCTACATATCTAGTTAATTAATAGTAACTTTATCATTAAACTTTCTTCAATAATTTTTTTATGATTCACTTTTTATTCAATACTACCTTGGAAATATTTTTTATTTAGTCAACAAACTAAGTTTGTGTAGCATTTATTTCCAAATGTTAAAATTCTTTCTACAAATGTTTTATCATCCCCATGTTCACAATCATATTCTTGCTTTGGCTAGTCTTAATTTTAATTACTTGTCACAATAAAGATTATTAATGATACCATTTTCAACAATATACAAAACTTTTTGCATTGTTTAGTATAGTTTTTTCAGTTTTTTTTCTTCTTTAGTTTCTTTTTTCCAAGTTCTAGTTTTGGAAATGTTTATTTATAAGTCATAAAACTTCACTTCCACATTCAGCATATCTAATGTGAATTTCAGTATTTTTTTCCATTTTTTTCACTGATTACTATATTTTTTTCATATTTCAAAAAAAAATTCATACAATTGTATTTTATCCCTATTTTCAAATGTCTGTTAAAGATGTTTGGTCAGATAAGACCTTCTGCATTTACACCATCCAAATTTTTCATTTCACAAATCCTTTTGATTTATCATGGATATTTTTAAAAGGGTAATTAGTTTATGATCTACTCTATATGATTCAATAATTGATTAAATTATTTAATGATTAATGATATCAAAGGCTTTCTGAAAGTCATCAAAACATGAATAGATTTTTTTTTCTTTTTCTACTGGCCTAACTGCAATAAAGTAAATTGATAATATTTCTTGTATGGCACTTAAATTCTTTTTAGGTGCAACTTGTGGATTCATGATTTTAATATATTATTTGTTAACATTTTTTAAAACTGCTAATTAATGCAATTGTCTCTTGCTTTTTTTTAGATTAATACTAATAATAATTTTGTCCACCTTATATACTGTATCTTTTTCCATGCAATATTACACAAACTACATTATCTCCATCTTATCTGATTATTTTTCAAGCTAAGGTCTTCTATTTTTCTTCAAATTATTCAATGCTTTTTCAGTAAAACATTATCTTCATTTCTATTTATTATAAAATGAGAAATTTTAATATTTTTTCTGATATAGTTTTCAGCAAAGTTTGCTCTATATAATTCAGAACAATACTATAGTCATTGTTTAAATTTTTATTTTTGCTAGTCAGCATTTTTCTATGCTCATATTTTATTATCCTTTATTTTGGGTGCCATTTTTTAGCAATTTATATTCACATAAGTATTTTTTTAAGTTTCTATATCAAACCTCCAATCATTTTTGTCTGACATTTTTTATTGTTTCTTTACTTCATCACACTTTGTCTTACACTGCTTTTCTGCAAGTTGTAAACTGTCACGTCAGTTCTTCAGAATTCATTATTGAAACCAATTACAATGTATTTTTCTGAAGGTTTGTGATGATGGTGTTCTAGCTGTATTTTTATATTGGACTATTTCCATCATCTAATATGTGTGTTGAATGTCTTTAGAAAAGTTTAATTTTTAGTTAAATATTCCAAATGCATTCAACTGTTAGTAATATCACAGCAAACAGGTTAGTATATGCACCAACTGTTAGTAATATCACAGCAAACAAATGTTAATAATATCACAGCAAACAGGTTAGTATATGCACTAACTGTTAGTAATATCACAGCAAACAGGTTAGTATATGCACAATGTTTCGAGAGGTATTTTTCTCCCTTCTTCTTCAGGTGTTGCTGGCCTGACCAGTGACAGTACTAGCATGGGATTCGAACCTGGGTCCTTATATTCTTGATTATTGAAATTTAAGGTAACGCTCTAACCAACTGAGCCATCCTGCCAAAGGCAACAGTATGTAGTAATTTCATATACTTATCTATGAGGTTCCTCCTCATTTCTCCACTTTTTCCTCAGAGCAAAGTTGATTAGTGATTTCCATACATTATGTATAGTCACACTAGGTTGGCTTATGGGATTTTTTGCCATTGTCATGTGAGCAGCTTCTTTAAATTTTCTTCTTTGTACCTTTTCTTCTTTATCCAATATATTTTGTATTTTCCCAATTGAACGTATGTTCATTGGTCCATACATGGTCTGCTACCTTAGACACATCTGTTTTCTCTCTTCTAATCATCAGTTTATGTTCTTGCAAGCGCTTTTGAATGGGATGGCTGGTCTCACCAATATATGTTCTTCCACATTCACATGGTATTTCATAGATGCAGTTTTTTCTTTGCAGCATTTCAAGTTTAGGCTTTGTAGATGTTAGAATTCCTCGTAGTGTGGTATGGCTCTGAAAAGCTGTTCTGATGTTATACTGATTGCAGATTTTCCTTAATTTGTCTGCTATTTTTGGAATGTATGGATACACTACAGTACCACTAATTGTCTTTTCTCTTGATGGTTCTTTTTGTTGTCTGTTTAATGTTTTCTTAATAACAGCTGATGGATAACCATTTTTCTTAAGAGTTTGTTCTATATAGATCTTTTCTTTTTCCAAATCACCAGTTTCTGAACAAACTTCTTTTGCTCTGTTCCACAGTGATAGTATAACTCCATGTTTTGTGTTTCTGGTGTGATTAGATGTATAGGCTAGGTATTTTCCTGTATGTGTAGGTTTTCGGTAAACTGTAGTTTTGATTTTGCCATGAGGGAGTCTTGTTACAAGAACATCTAAGAATGCCAATTTTTGTTCTTGTTCTGGTTCTATTGTAAATTTAATTGAAGGGGATATGTTGTTGATGTGTGTCCAGAAAGTTTGTAGCAATGCCCCCCCCAGGACCCCAAACAAAAAAACCAACCACCAAAAGAAAAACCAAAGGAAGAGGGGGAGGGGGGTTTTTTTGGGTGTGGGTTCAAGTTTTTCCCTATAAAAAATTTTAATAAGGGGGGAAAAAGGGGGACCCCCAACCCCTCCTTTTTTTTGTGGAGGAGAAGGGTGTTTTATGGTATAAAGAGGGTGTTTTTTTGAAAAAAAAAAAGTTCTTCTTTGCTCTATTAAGGAAGAGGGGTGGTGGGGTGTTTAAAATTTTTTCCCCATTTTCCCCTTCTTACATAATACAAAACTCCTCCACACGGGACATGTGTGAAAAAAAACTTCCCACCCAAAACCTCCCCAGAAAGTCAGTTCTTTCAATTTTCATGTTCTTGATTAATTCTACAAAGTGTCTAGAATCCCTAACGAATGATTGGGTCTTGCATGCCAAAGGACTTAGAACTTTGAGAAGAAATCTTGCCAAATTCTGGCAAGGTGAATCTCTAGAACTAACAATAGGTCGTAATGAAACATGATCCTTATGGATTATGAAAGGAATATATTTGAACCACTGTGATGTCATTGAATCTGTCATTGTTGTTGTATAGATAGGTTTCTATCTATCAAGGAGTCTCTTGATTTTACTTCATAAAAATTTATTTCTACAGACTAGCTCACAAACATTTAATTATTCATAGTTATTTAATCCAAAAGTATTAGATTTATATCTTCTTATTTGGTTTTAGACTTTGTTTTGTTTTTTTACTTTGACCAACCATAACTTCTCAATTTGGCAGAAGAACCTCATCTTGCTGGTCATTCATGTGATTAATTCTGGAAGGATTCTAAATAAGACTATTTCTGTGATGAAGAATAGATGCTTTTTTCAGTGTTTTTTTTTAAAAAAACAGACCTTATTAAGAATATTACTATTATTATTTTTAGCCAATAAACGTTGCTGTATGATTCACCTCTTATATCATTGAAATTATTTCTCTCTCATTTCATATCTGTTTATATCAAAAGAATCATCTAATCTTTGATAACTAATATGAAGGCAGCAGAAGTTTGTGGGACTATGCTTATTGATTATTTATAATAACACTCATATCTGAAACCCATTCAATTATAAGCCAACTGTGAATCTGTCAGTAGCCTTAATTTGGTACTTATTACTGTTGAAAAAATTAGACATTTTTATGAGACTTTACTTTTTCTATACATACATAAATATTTGTATGTGTATACAGGGCCAATCAAAGGGGGGGACAGGAGGGGCAGCTGTTCTGGGCCTCACAATTTTAGGGGCCTCAACTTGGCAACTCAATATGTTAAACAAAAATATAGGAGAAGGCAAAGTAATGTCATGACTCATATAATGGCTTTAATTTTACAGTTAAATTCCCAAAAAAAATATTTAAGAAAAACTTTTCCAAGCAGGCATACCACAAGTCAAAAACTTATGCCAGTTTAGGGATGAGGTACCAATTTGACAACTCTGTGATGAAAGTGACTGCAGCACTCAGTGACCAGAACTAATAGTCTCAGTCCCCTGTCAGTCAGTTCTGTGATAACAGGGTTTTACAATACTAACAGTGCTAGAGTCAATCTAGCCTATCCAAGTGCTATCTGGATCTGATCTGCTTGCTCATTTCTGTGACTCATAACTAACTGCTCCTGGAGTCCTGTTTTCAGCTTTGTCATAAAAAACTTTCATTTCTTCTCTCTCTCCCCACGTTCTTATTTTAAATTTTGAAGGACCTCTAAAATATTAGTTACCCCAGGTCTCACATTTTCTCTGAAAGGCCCTGTGTGTATATATTTATTCTGATTATATATGTATTTTTTTACTACTGCAATGTAATATTATGTTTAAATTACATGTGTGAATATATACAAACTGTATATATGTAAATGAAAAGTAAATTTAACTAACCCACTGTAAAGGAAAAGTCTCTTTAAGAGTTTCAAAGGGGCATAATAAAAAATAAGACATTGGTTACGAGATGGTGAGGATTTTAGCATTTTTTTTGTTCCTTATTTTTCTAATGAAATATAAATATCCAATTAAATATAAATATCAATTTGACTCATCAATAATTTATAGTTAGCTAAGTTTGCTATGGGAAAGCTATCTAAAAAATCGCAAAACTGTTTGAAATTCGAAAATAAAATAAAAAAGTTTTACCTGACAAATATATATTCTAACCACGATGCCACGAGGCTTTTGTGAGAATGCGTGTATTTAATATATGTTAAAAAAGCCTTTTACCATAGAAGAATAATGCATGTCGACTTTCTATCACATAATATAGATAAGTACCATTTACTAATTCCGCTGTCAATAAGGTTAGCCATATATATAAGTTATTCTGACTATTAAGTCAAACAAATTAAACACACACATATAATGATAATAACCACTAGCTATAAAAGCATGATTTGAATTGTTTATGTGCAATTTAATTTAGAAAGATTAAAAAAGTTGTGATGTTGAATAAAATTAGATGGAATTTAAAACATTTTGCACTTAATGGATTTGATGTACTTAGATTATTTGTTAGTTGAAACAAATACAAAATAAAGCTTAATGAATTCACTGATGAGATTCAAAGGGCAATTAAGGCCTACCAAAAATGCATTTTAAGTACAATAATCTTACTAAAACATCAATTTAATAATAGTAAATGCATTCTCATTTAGATTAGATATATGCAATAAAAAGTAATGATTGTTTTTATTATTATTAAAATTTTAATTTAATAATAATGTATTTTAAAAAGTCATTTTATTGCAATAAAATTTACATAGAATTTTTAAAAAAGTATAATTTTTAAGGATTAGGTGGAAAGCAAATTACATTGATGATGATGAAGAAGAGTTTTTCACTTTATTAATTAGATCTATTGCCAAAATATTGTAACAGATCAACCTATACATATAAACCACAGCAAGTCACGAAGTATTGAAAACCATATAGATAAAGTCATTTACTTTATCACATGAAAAAATAATATATTACTACTCTTTAAAGTTCGAATATATATATAAACATTACAAGCATAAAGCTAAACTAGTCAATATAAAATCAAAATTACCCCAAATCCAAAATCAAACCAGACCAGCATAAAAATAATATTAAAACACAACCTAAGGTTTCACTGCTACAAGCAGACTTCTCAAGTGTAAAGAACTACAAAAACTACACAATATATATAATATTAAAAACTACCCACAAATCCATTCACTTCCCATCCACCCTTAATATTAAAAGAACTCTTAAATAAGTTAATTGCTTCAAAATAATAAATTTTCAATAATAAAGACTCTTTAATTCTTCTTTTGATTTCATTTCTCTCAAAGAAGACAACCTTAGCTTTATCAAAATCAATAGTGTGGCCTGTATCTTTTTCATGGACATACAAAGCAGAACTTCTTTGAGAGAAATGAAATCAAAAGAAGAATTAAAGAGTCTTTATTATTGAAAATTTATTATTTTGAAGCAATTAACTTATTTAAGAGTTCTTTTAATATTAAGAGTGGATGGGAAGTGAATGGATTTGTGGGTAGTTTTTAATATTATATATATTGTGTAGTTTTTGTAGTTCTTTACACTTGAGAAGTCTGCTTGTAGCAATGAAACCTTAGGTTGTGTTTTAATATTATTTTTATGCTGGTCTGGTTTAATTTTGGATTTGGGGTAGTTTTGATTATATATATATATATATATATATATATATATATCCCATAGTTTCTTGCAATATGCAGATTAGAAATTTTAACTTGAAATAAAAAATTTTTAATTAGGCTTAGAAGTAGATCAAACATTTCAAAGCAAAACTGAATGGTAAAGTCAAGCATTGGTGGTCGAGAGGTCAGTGACAGCTGCTTTACAAGCAGTTGTCCTGGGTTAGTGGGCTCACTTCCCAGCTGATGCTGTGACACGTGAAAAAAACTGAATGGTAAAGATAAGATCATATAAAACATAATCAAATGGTTTTATTATTTGAGAATTTATAGGAAGTTTGAACACTGAAAATAGCTGACCTGGGTTTAATCCCTGGTACTTGAACTTCAGATCTTCCATTCTACTACTGTAACAAACTGTGCAGCTTAATTGTAATGTTTATTTTGATTTCAAAACATCACAAAACAGTTGAAAGTAGATTATATAATTGTTCTATCTGAAAGTGAACTAGAAAATGAGAAACATTTGGAATTAAAATTCAATTAAAAAATAATTTCAAAAAATTGGATTTTACATATAAAGTCACAATTTTATTGCATTGAAAACATAAAAAAAATCTGAATATATATTTTTAAAAAGGTAATACAATCTTTAATAGTCCACCTGTTAAAAATAACAGCCATGCAGCAGGTATTACTGATCAGGCTGCTTAGTTATTGAATAATAAGTTCAAGCAATTTGCTAGTCTTGTTTTATTTTTTAACTAAGAATAGGTAAATACTAATTTACCAATTAATATTAGTTTGTTAACTATGGGTTGGTTAGCTAAAAAACAATCTAAAACTGATTGGAACCTGAAAAAATTTCAAATTTTATCCATACCAGGTAGAATAACAGATGGGTGAAATGCACTAAATCATGAGGCTTATGTGTTTATAGTTGATAAAGCAAACTTCAATAAATATACAAATAAAGTGATATAAGAAAAACAACATTTAGATGGTCAATCAATTCTTGCAGAAGTTACATTAGAAAAACTGAAATACCCATTAACATAATTAGCATTTTAAATGAGGTACAATTGAAAATTTGACACCAATTATTGTTGAAGTAATGTCCAGTGAGCTAAGTAATAATTTTTGATGGTCTGCAACAATATTATAAGCCTTGCCAAGAACCTACAAATTTCAGGCTAGAAGTTTTCATAATAAAATATATTTGTGAGTAATATATAAGGTGGGTAAAGATGGGCAAAACTTAATAACATCTATTTTTTTAAAAAAAAAAGTTTAAATTATATTCTAAAGCTAATTGTAAAACATGTTACATATGTAGGCCATTTTATGTTTATTACGAAGTTAAAGTAAAAAATTAAAAAATGTCTTTACTTTGTTAATAAAAAAATCAATTTGTTGAATTAATAAAAGACAATAAGATAAGTTGATTAATATTCTCACTTCAGGTAAATAAGTATTGAAGAAGAGGACCAATAATTTACTGTAACAACATTTAAAAACAACTGTATTTAATATTATACATATAAGAGAAATAAATTTAGTCAAGAATAATTAAGAAATCTAGATGTTACCAAAATCAGATGTTGTTTACATCAATCTTAAATCACATTCACAAACAGAATCTCTGGTCATTTTAATAACCTTATAAATAACCGTTTATAAATATATAATGTTAAGATATTTCGGGCCACAGTTGAAAATGGATAATTTTTATTTGCATCTATGATATTACAAATTGTTTGATTAAATTTAATATAAAAATCCCCTTGGAGAGTGATTGCTTCAAAAATTATTAATTTCAATATTACAAAAAAAAAAAAAATCAAGTCAGATGTCACATGACCTAATTTAATAAGCTTGCATTACAAATGTTATATATAGAGCTCTATATATAATAATTTCAATATTGTATATTTATAAAAAAAAATAGATTGATTAGTGCCTCATTTCAGTGCTGTAGATTAATAATGCATCCTATCACTAAGTTAAACATATGAGTAAATAGGTGTTACTCATATCTAGTTATCAAACAAAAAAAAATTGGATCTAACTTTATATCCTACACCTTTAGAATATTTTTTTTATTATTTAAAAAGCATGATACCATGAAAGATAACACAATTATTTTTCAATTACAAGTTAATAAACTTTATATAAAGAAAGAAAAGGCCTCAGTTTTAATAACTTTTTTTAAATCTAAAGATCAAATGATTAATTATGAAACCATATAATTGAATACAATTAGTTACTTACAAATGTATAGTATTAGCATGAATTTATAGAACTAATAATAGGAATTGCTAATAAAAATACACACAAAATACAACTAACACTATATCCAAATTCATAATTTGGCTATTATATAATATAATATCATCAAAATAAAAATCCTTCTTTTTCTTTTCAAAAACTTTATTTTTTTATATCAACACTGAACATATATATATATATATATTACACAACTCCAACGTTTCAACTGTTTTTATGTTGGAGTTGTGTAATATATAAATATGTTCAGTGTTGATATAAAAAAATAAAGTTTTTGAAAAGAAAAAGAACGATTTTTATTTTGATGATATTATTGTAGAACATATATATTTTAAAAGAAAAATTGATGGTATATTTGATGTGTTATTATATATGATAATATCTTATATTATAATATAATAATAAGTTAATTAAAACACTTAAATTTTTTGCTCATAATATATTATTTTGAGAATTAATGGAAAACACTGAGAAAAATTTGAAAATGATTCAAGATTAAAAATATTATTGTTTACACAGAGGCTAAACTTTCCATACAGTAGTGCTACTCAGTGCAAGCCAGAGTAATCAATGGATGCAAGAAGGTTTGTGCATAAAATCCCTATCTAGTTCCTATTGTATGGAGAGTTTAGCCTTTGTGTAAACACCTTGTGTAAGCATAAAGAATGGTGATTGTGTGGTGTTATTATTGTTAATGTAAAATATAAATTTGAAAAGAAATAGATAAATAAATATTCTATGTTAATATATGGCAAATAAATAAAAGAATGTTCTTCAATGTAAAATAAAGTCATAGGGAAAAATAAATTGAATAATTTTAATATTAATGAGAAGAATTAATTGTTAAGTTAATAATTAGCAGATGATTTTGAAAATCACAGTTCTTGATATGCTATTGAATACATAATTATTGTTATCATTTTATTGAAATAAATAAATATTTTAATTTGGTCATTCTGTATAAAATAAAAATGAGTAAATAACAGATGCACAAATAATGTCTAATTCAGTTAATTGGAAATTACTATTAACATTTTAACTAAATAAATCACTATTATTATGCTAGAAGATATATACTAGTCTTGAATTATATTTAATTATGCTGTAATAGTGGTTAAGTACAATATTCAATTGCAACCTAACTAGAAAGCCTAGTATTTAAGTTATCTCAATGCCTCAACCACCAAAACATTAAATGATCACTATTTTTTAAACTCTCAATACCATGCAAGCTTTTGTAACCAATGGATGCAGGAAGATCTACGCATAAAATCCCTATCTAGTCTCTATTCATCCAATATTCTTAGACTAGTTTCTAGCTTGTGGTTTGGATTTGAATGCACTACACCTAGATCTTAGGATACTATAAAGATAGGAACCCATGATAAAAACCCAAATAACTTGATATTAAAAGGATATACACCTATGTGTTTGAAAAGGAAGGTTTTTAACCAATATGTTTTGCCTGTTCTTACTTATGGATCTGAGACTTGGACACTTAATAGAAGAGCAATACAGAGACTTCAGACCACTCAAAGATGTATGGAGGGATGCATGCTGGGAGTAATAAGAAGAGATCGAAAATACAATGTATGGGGTAAGGGAACAAACAGGTGTTACTGACCTCATTGAAAAAATTAAAAGATTGAAGTGGAGTTGGGCTGGACATATTGCTAGAAGAGATGATAATAGATAGACATTTGAAGTCTTAAACTGTATTTCAAGAGATTGTAAAAGACTCAGAAAGAGACCACTTGTGAGATGGATGGATGAGATGAGAAAGTGTGCAGGGGTGATGTGGAAAGAGAAGCTAAAGATCGGAAAAAATGAATTGAACTTGGAGAGACCTTCACTCTGCTGTGGATTGATAATGTTTGATGATGATGATGATGATGATGATAGGTAAAAGGTGGCTTCTGGAGATTTGCATTAGATCCTAAGATCTAAATGCAGTGTTTTAAGATCCAAAACTTTTCACCAATGAAATCCACAAGCTAGAAAATCATCTGGAAATATTGGATGAGTAGGTACTAGATAGGAATTTTATACATAAATCTTCCTGCATCTTTTGATTACTAAGGCTTGCACTGGGTGTCACTATTGTATGGAGAGTTAACTACTGTTATCTCAATGCTCTTTGTGAAATATAAAATTATGCTTATTTTTTGAATAAACATTTATTTAATATTAAGTTTTGAGTAAAATTTATGTATTTCAAAGAAGGCGAATAAAATCTATCTCACACACAAATAGAAATTTATATCCTTAAACCATCTCATGCTGTATAAAGTATTTATTATTTCTCACTTCGTTTTTCCTCCTACTTATTATAAAAAAAAACAATTAATAAAAACATGGTTATTTAAATTTCGAAAAATCTGAAATATATATTAAACATTTATGGCTGTAAAACCTAAGCTATTTCATTTTACTATTTAAAAAATTTAATGTTTCAATATAAAAAAGAATACATACCACCATATCTTTGTTATTTATATCAATAAATAAAAACTATTTTATATTTTATAAACTATTTACACTATATTTTTTATATACAAAAAAATAATAAATCTTGTATAGTTTTAATATAAAATTAGTATCATTTTTAATGCTTAAGATGTGTACTCGCTCCTACACTTATTTAGTTTAACTGCCTTTTTCTAAGCTTAGCTAGAAGAACAGATAATTTACGTTCTTAAGTCATTCCTCGTGAAAATATACTTTCTAAATACATATGTCCATCCATTAGACATATATGCCTTTTAAATAAAAACCGCAATTTCATCGTAAAAATTATTCTAGTAATGTTTTAAAATACTTGGAAATTAATTCGCCAATAATAATGCTTTTATGACGAGTTACAAGCAGAAAATTCAAAATATTTCTACACATATCTCTGCATAAGAGAAAAAAAAGTCTAAATAACTTATTGGTAGTTTAATGTTATATATATAATAGTATAGGTATGTAGAAAGAGCAAAATGAAAAATATTTGTCTTATCGCATATCATTGACAATCTATTTCTAAATGAAAATTTAACCCTCTTGGAACTATAACCGAAGGAAAAAGAAAATTTTTAAATATTATATTATACTTTTTCATGTGAATTTGTTAATTAATGAATTAAAGCTATCGTAATAACAAAATTAATGTACAAATTCTAAGGTTTCTTCAGTTTTTATCAAAGTATTAAGAAATGCATTCCCAGATTAGATTAAAATAATTTACAAATTATTTCCATATTTTTACACTTCTAAAACTTCTCACGTACAAAATGATGGTTGCTTGCACAGTTCTATATAGAGAAAAACAAAAAGACATCAGTAAAATAATATTGACAGCTTTATTTGTTTTAGTGTGTCTTAAAATGTTTGCAACATGAAATATATGGATTTAGGATTAGACCTATTCCTATATATTAGATTGAAAATAGTTTGCACTTCATGTAAAGCTTATTACAAGTTCATCACTCATAAATCAATGATATCTTTCCAATTAGTAATGAAAATTATATTATATTTCAATTATTTTTTATAATCAGCACATTAACGTGCATTTTGCTAATTGAAGCCATTCTAAAACTTTTGATAATGATTAAATGCAGTTGTAACGTTAAATTATATCCAAATATTTTAATTATATTATCATAACAAATAAAGTCATTGGTTCAGAATTCCTACGCAAGTTCAAAGTTAAATAAAATAATTGTAATCAGTTGTATAAAAACTGATATAATTAAAACACTTGCTAATATTATAATTCTTTTAATTCTGCAATAATATTATTATCATCTTTTGCAGCATTCTAAAAAAATTAATAAGCATTGTAAAGTATAGCCTTCTTCTATATGCCAGACCAAGTATTTGCATCAAGCTGTTTTTTCCCAAAATTCACTTTGACTATTAATGACAGTTTCTTTGTACAGTAAAAAAGACAGATTACATTTTGCAGACAAAACGGTCCTTATAAATTATTCACTGCATAATAATAGTTATTCTATTAATATAGTAATATTTTTCTTTTTTTTTTAATAGATTTTTTACAAAACATTCATTAAGTTAGAAATCCCTACCACAAAACAGACTTATATGAGAATGCGGGAAATAAATTAATAAACATTTGAAATAACAGGTTTAACTGTGCATAAAGAGGTTTATAATAGATTGAAATGATTTTGGACATCATTTTTAGCTCACTTGTAAATGAGAAATGCAATTCCATATGCAGAAAAAAAGAACAATAGGTTAAAGGTGAATTTTGTGATGTCCATACAGTTCAATCTATGAAATACAAATTCACCCACAAATATTACTTGCTGATTCTTTAATCTATTTGATATTTTGCAATGCCATCTTTTAATCATTTCGTAATAAGCTTCAACACCCAACCTAATTGCAACTCTTCATTATATTCTATGTTCAACTATATATTTCTACTGAATATAATTGCTATAGCATCTCTCAAGAATGTTTTAAGATAATTTTTATAATATAACAAAGTCTGCCACAAAAAGTATGATCAAGTTTTTCATAAAATAGTTTTTAGAAAATCTGGTTCTGTTCATTTATTTTAAACATCTAATGAATTGCAGATTCAATACTATCTTATCTAATAATCTGAAATGATTATTACCATTATATAGGAAACAATAAAATACCATTAGAAAGTTTCATCATTTAGGTAAAATTACAAAATGTTTTTAATTTTTATGACTACTAAATTGTTATTTTAATGTGAATTATTATTTATTTAAGTAACATTTTAAAATTTAATCTTAAATCCACACACATTAAAAAATAATATACTCAATACTATAAACAGATATATATGTATACACATTTTAAAATAAAATTTAAAATATCTACAAAAATTATGTGACTGTTAAGTAATCAGAGTGCATACAAAGAATGAGAAAACAAAGTATTCACTACTTCTAAATTGGCCAATATTTAAATGAAGAAGTGAGATATGCAATTAAATCTATGAAAAAGAAAAAAGCTCCTGGTAATGATGGAATTATAATCAATATCTTTAAAAAAACAAGTGAAGAAATAAAAAAAAATGTTGACAAAGTATAAATAAGAAAGATGTACTAGATGTTAGGAAGAATTTCTGTAGTAATGTTGATAATTAAAAGGTGGTAAAAAGTTTATTAGAAATTACAGACCAATCAGTTCTATACAAAATTTTTAACATGATAACTATAACTCATCCAAGATTAATTTTGGATTTCTACTAACCAAAAAAAACATGCAGGATTTAAAAATGGTTTTAGCATAGTGGCTCACATGCAAGTATTGAGCCAAGTTATAGAAAGGACCAGTGAATATGAGTTGCCATTATGCTTTGAATTTGTGGTTTATGAAAAAGCATTTGATTCTATAAGCATTTCTTCAGTAATTAAAGCATTGGACCATAAAAAGATATAGACCCAGAATGTTGTTATAATCTGAAGAATACAGCCATGTTTAAATATGTAATTGTACTAATAAGATTAACATTGATAAGGGTATACAAAAGAGTGATTCTATATTCTCAAAAATTTTTACAGCAATTTTAAAAGCAATATTTTATGGATCAAAACAAGAAGCTAAGGAATAAAAAGTAAACAGAGAATATTTAAGTCGTTACATTTTGTGGATGATATAATTATTTTTGCAAATAATGCTTCAGAGCTTCAAAAATATTGCAAAAGTTCTCAGATGAAAATAAAAAAGCAGATCTAAAGATAAATGCTGAAAAGAATAAAGGAATTTACATTGGATTTTCTCAAAAGAAGAAAGTAAAGATTGATAATGATGAATTAGAAGTTAGCAACTATAAATATCTTTGTCAAATTAATCATAGAATTAAACTTAGATGAAATGTTTTTGATAAAAATAACCTAATATTAAAAAAATGCCTACATGTTTGAAAATGAAGGTTTTTAATAAATGAGTTTTACCAGTTCTTATGTATGGATCTGAGACATAGAGACATAACAGAATAGCAGTACAGAGACTTCAGGCCACTCAATAAAGTATGAAGAAATTTATATTAGGAGTAATAAAAAGGGATTGAAATGAGGTGGAGCTGAGCTGAATACATTGCTAGAAGAGATGACAATAGATGGAGAGTTGAAATTTTAAACTGGATCCCAAGAGGTTGTAAAAGATCTAGAAAGAGATCGCATATGAAATGGGTAAATGAATTCAGGATACTTTTTGGTGTGATTTGGAAAAAAAAGACGACAAGTGGAGAAATTGGATTAAACATAGACCAATTTTTATCCTATTAGTGAGTCAATAATGTTTAAAAATAATGGCAATGATAATATATAATTAAGAAGAGAAACAAATCTCTCTCAGGCTATGGATAAATAACACTCTAAATGTTGATCAAAGAATTAAGAATAAAATGAATCAATCTATTTTTGGAGCTCCTGGTGTAAATAAACTTAACTTTGTTAACATTGGCTAAAATTCATAGTGAAAGTAACATATCATCTAGCTAGAATATGGCATTTAATAATTATAAGATTAATAATCAATTATAGAAGAATGGAGATAGAATCTATTTTCAACATTTAGTGTGCTTTTAATCCATATTCTGAGGAAGACTGGTATTTTCCTCTTTATTACATATAAATTTCACTATGTTAATTTTATGTATATATATAAAAGAAATAATATGATAAAGTTAATACTAGATCTCATACTAAAATAGCACATTAATGAAAGTTATAATTTATTATAAATTGGTTGACCAAAATTAAAATATATCTTTAAGTTAAGAAATTAATGAATTCAATATTAATTAACCAAAATTAAATGTAAAGAATTATTTAATGATGATTTATCTAATTGTAAGACTAGAAAGAAAAATGAATGTGTATATTTTATAAAGCATTAAAGAGAATGAGGTAGCATTCAGCGGGGATGAAAAAGGATTTTTATTACATTTCAGTCATTCTTTGTTTCTCAATAAAATACTATCATATGATATAAAATTTAGCTCATAAAGATATACAAATATCATGTTAAAAATACTTAAAATAATTGTTTTACTTAAGAAGGTATATTTTTTAAGAATAATTTAATATTATAATGTGTTAAGATATATTTTATCCGGAAATGTCTTCTCTCTATATAGTTGTCAGTGTAGTATATTGTATATACTATTTATGAAAATAGATTTAATCACTATATAATAACACAACCATCCTTCTTTATTAATGGTCTTTATTGAAAATAAATAAAATTATAAATTTGAACTCAGTATTTAAAAAATGTACAGTAATAAAAATGAAAAACATTTATTGAATTCACTTTAATTTTTACAAAACTTTCTTTTATTCAGTTTATATTTGATGCCTTGGTTAATGAAAATTAGCAAAATTAATTACATATAGAAAATATAATAAAGGATTCAAAAATATATTTTATAGATATATATATATATATGGTAACAGGCACACATGCTGTTACATTATTCTAATAAATAAAATTATAAATTATAAATAAAACTTGTTTTTAAAAATTGAAAATTAAAAGTCATCTAAACTCATATAAATATAAAATATTTTAGATGGAAAAATATTAAAAGAAAACTTTATTAAAAAAAGGATTTTAAAACTAAATTTTAAGAAAAAATTTAAAAGATTTAAAGATAAAAATATATCTTTAATAATGTACAAAATTTAATTACATCTATTGTGTATAAGGCTAAAAATGAAAATGATTATTTTTAATAGATAATGAAATTTTTCAAATTTAATAACTGAATTTCCAGACTAATTAGAGCTGTCTGTATGCCAATAGTTACCAGATTATGCCTTTCCTGAAGATGACAATAAGCCAGTCTATTATTTAAAAAAGGACTAGCTTACCAAGAAAGTCCATCAGCTTGCTGAAAAATTAGTTTATATGTATACTGTTTTATATAGATAAAGTACAATTGGTGAATAGTGTTATATACATATATATATATATATATATATATATATATGTATATATTCATATATACATATATATTCTAACTATAGAGAGAGAGAGAGAGAGAGAGAGAGAGAAAGAGAGAGAATGATATTATTTTAAATAATTTCTCAAAAATTATAGTTGTAATTTTTAAATTACAAATTTTTTAAAGTAAATAACTTTATTCAACTAAAAGTAAAATGTATTTTCAGTATATTTTATTAAAAAAAAAGTAAACTCCAAAAATCTTTCTAGATTGGAAAACAAATAAACTTTGCTAGAATGTTTTAAAATCATTTATAATTAATCAAGAGAAAAGAACTTTCCAAAATGAATCTCATGACAATTTTTTAAAAAAAAAAGAAAAACTTTTTTTAGCATTAGAAATAATTAATAAATTAATAACTTTGATTCATACTTTTTATATATATAAATACATACATGTGAATTTTGTGTATATTTTTGACATTGAATTAAATATGTTTGGTAAAATATGTTTTAATAAGTTTATTTGTTAATTAATGAAATATCGTTATGATATAAATGTTTGTGTGTGCTCACATTTAAATGGGTACCCACACATAATTTAAATTATTCATTATTTATGTATCATTAAAAATAAATAGAATGTTTTGTACAGCATGTCTAATATTATTTATATAGATCTGTGTCATGTAATCATCTAAAAATCTTTTTAAATTTTTAAATTATTATGTATTCTAAACATGAATTTTTTATAAGTCTATGACAATTCAAACATGTTAATTTTTAAATTATTATACAGCACATTTGAGTGTTTATATATAAGTGTTGTTGTAAATTGTTATGTGAGAGCTTATTGTATTAATCAAAATCAGAATACCAAATTTATATTTAGAGCATACCCAGAAGCCCTTAATTTCATTTTATTATTTTTAATTACTACATTTATACTTCATTGTTAAAGTTATTCCAGTGAATTTAATTATTCCTAGAATAGATTTAAAACAGTATATGTTAGCATTATATCTCTTGATCACTATAATAATTAGAGAGCTTTTTGCTCTCTGAGCTGCATCCATACATAATGGGCAGTTATATAAAAATGGTTTATGTTTAGTGTTATGGACATCCAGATGATATTGATGCTAAATGGCACAAAGGGAGTATCCTTTAAAGTCCATACACTACATTTCATTTTAATTATTTATTTAGAAATTCAGTTTATAGTTGCCACTATGTTAATGGTACTAAAAGGCCAGAGCATTGTTGATGATGAGCATGTTTTAGTATCCCGGCATTATTTTTTTAATTGTTATATTCTTATGGTTTAGCACTTAAGTTTCTACATCCAAATTATTGTTTAAATAATCTGTCCCAAACTTAGCACAGGCTAAATAATTAGCCTGGTCTAAAGTGGATGACTTTCAAATTCAGTCACAAGATTGAATGTTGAGTTTTATTGTTGATCAATCATAATGATGAATGATTATTATTCTTGTCTGTAATGCTGGTGATTTTATAATTATTAGTTAGTTCTGTGCTGATTTCATATGCTCATTATATTCATTATTATTCCTTTTATATTTTATATTTAATTTTGTATTTAGTTTATTTGGGGATGGCGATGGTTTTCCATCTCCTCATAGGTTCACCCCAGAGTCTATACTGTTACTATATATATATATATATATATATGTGTGTGTGTGTGTGTGTGCATGTGTGTGAGTGTGTGTGTAATAGATTGAACCTCTATCATTATTATAACTAATATTAAAACACTGCAACAGAAAATAAAAAATAAAATGTAATTAAATAAACTAAGTAGACTTTCAATGCATAAGCATCCTAATCATCATCATCAAACAAAAAAGAAATCAGTACTTTAAACTGTTAAAAATTTTATAAACCAATTTTTATTAATTTAAACACTACTGACTCTCTGATTCATTATGTGTTCATATTGCTCAATAAACCAAAACTCTTTAATCTTTCATTTTCTATCATTTCTTTCCTCACACATTACCTTAACAGTACCAGGATCAAAACCATGCCCATATTCCTTTTCATTATAAAATGCAGATGCATTTCTTAAGTCAGTTTTAACTTTAAATGCATTAATTAATAGTGTGTCATTTTGTTCTCAAATTTGCTTTTGTTTCACCATAGAATATATAAGGGTAATCTGATTAATTGCACCACACTGCTGAAACAACAATAGATTGGTCAATTTATCTATTTATTCTTAATATTATTTATTAATTTATTCAAATTAATAGATGTTCTAAATCATTGCAACATTGATCTGCACAGATCTTGCCAATTTTATTTCCAACATGTGGTATATATGGTAATGTCATCCATTTTTTTATCAATTTCTAACTTTTTTATTCCCAAGCATAATATTTCTTTTAAAATACTCAACATATTTACATATATCAGTTACATTAAAACCTGAATTTATGTTCAGAATTATAAATTTTCATTATTATCAGATTCAAACTTACATAAGTTGTTTTGATACAAAAACTTCACTCAAGCCTACAAATTTATGTGACATTTGTATTTGAGATCTCACATTGACATACTAATTTTCTCATCTTCTTCGGGTTCTATAGTCCAATCTAATTCCAATTTTGTATTTAATTTATCAAACATATAATTAATAGTTGCTTGTGGTACACATATAAAAACATTATCCATATAGTATAGATATATCCAATTTTTATACTTGTCTAATATCATAACAATTATATTATCCTCTTTGAATACTACCACCACAATACAGACAACTGCATTAATACACAAACTCATTGGTCAAGTTTTTGATCAGTTCATATACTTTACTCTTAAATACAGCTTTAATATCATTATTAATCCAAGTTAAGACATCATGAATAAAGTCCTATTTGTATTTATTTACATTGTTATTAAGTTAAAAATCATTAATAAATTTAATGGATTCTTTCTCAGACTCATATAATTCCATAACCTCCAACAAAGCCATTCTATATTCATTTGTGATAACAACATTCTTAATACTATTTACAAATTCAAATGAAGATTTCATTGTAAACTGCCCAAAACTTAATTCTTCTTTTAATTCTAAAGTATGTAACTCAAATGTTAAAAGAAGAATTATGTTTTGGGCAGCTTACAATTAAATATTCATTTAAATTTGTAAATATTATTAAAAATGTTGTTATCTCAAATAAATATATAATGGCTTAATTGGAAATTATGGAATTAGATGTGTCTGTAAACAGAAAATAGTCCATTAAAATTTTAATAATGTATTAATTAATAAAAATGTAAATAAATACAGGTGGGAATTTATTCATGATGTTTTAACATGGATTTATAATGATATTGTAGCTGCATTTAGGTGTAATATATTTGAAATGATAAAAAGCTGGCCCATGGGTTTGTCTACTAATTCAATTGTTTGTAGTGTAGTGAAAAATAATAGAATTGTTTTAAGATAAGTATAAAAACTGTATATATGTATACTATGTGGATAATGTTTTGTATGGATCAAAAGCCATTATTAATTACATGTTTGATCAATTAAATATGAAATCAAAATTAAATTGGACTATAAAACTTGATAAAGATGAGGAAATTTATTACTTTGATTTGAAAATAAAGTAGAACTTTAATTTGTTGTGTTATGATTGTTAAACCTTTTAATATTAGAGAATAAGTCAATGTGCGATCTCAGATACCACTGTCACATAAAATTGCAGATTTGAGAGCATTTTTCCATCTAAAAAAATATTTATTTAAGTTTGAATCTGATATGATTGAGAATTTGGAAATTAATATTTCTGATATAATAAAAACAGGTTTTAATTCAACTGATATACATAAATATGTTGAATGTTTTAAAAAGAAATATTATGCTTGGGAAAAAAGTTAGAAATATAAAAAATGCATACCACTATCATATGTACTTTGAATTAGAAATAAAATTGGAAAGAACTTTGCAAATAAGTTGGATGTTAGATTTAGGACACTCATTAATTTGAATAGGTTAATAAATAATATCAAGATTAAAATAGATAAGCTAGACTGTATGCAGTAGGGTGCAGTCAACTGGATTGTTCTTACATATATTATAATGAGACAAAAACGAATTTGAGAAGAAGAAGGACACAGTATTCATTAATATATAAAACAGCTAAAACTGATTTAACAAGTGCATTTGTATTTTATAGTTATAAAAAGGAATATGGGCATGTTTTTGTTCCTGATAATGTTAAAGTAATGGGTGAGGAAAGGAATGATAGAAAGCAGAAAAGTAAAGGGGCTTTATTTATTGTGCAAAATGAACACATAATGAATCAAAAAGCCAACAGCATTCATATTAGTAAAAAACTGTGTTTTTTTATTTTTAACAGTAAAATATGGGGAGGGGTGTTAATTTGCTTGATGGTTTATGATTAGAATGCTTATGCATTGAATTTGGATTATTTAATTACATTTTTATTTTTTATTCTCTGTTGCAGTGTATTATATATATATATATATTATGACCTATAGATAAGGGCACAATATATATGAGAAGCTAGTAATCAGAGATGTGGATTGAACTTGGAGAGACCTCCATCCTGCAGTCGAGCAATAATAGTTGAAAATAATAATGATAATGTGTATATATTTAAATAGTGCTAAAGTGATTGATAGAAAAAATCTGTGTTATTGTTGACATCAAAGAGTAATGGTCTAATTAATTCATATCCTCTTCCATTTTCTGTTCTTAATGTGAATGCTAAAGAATATTCTACAAGAGTCATAGTACAATTGTTAAATACGTCTTCCACTTTTACTATCATTGCAGATATTAAGCAACAAGCTATGAAAGACATAGTATAACCAATTTATATCCTTTTCCATTTTTCCATTTCTTAAATTTTGATACCTCAACTATTCCAATTATATTCTTATAACTTATGTTCTCTAGTCTTCTCCAAATATTGTATCTAAAATCTTTGACTTTCATTCTTTTTATAATCCTCTAAGTTTATGCCTAGTATAAAACTTAATTTCAAATGAAACTTATGACAAGTTTTCTTTCAACTAGAAGAAAAGTCTGATTAATCATTGCAATTCTTATTCTAATATGTTATCACTTACATATCACTTAATCAACTCTCTAAATGATTTTGAATATTAATCTACACTTGTAACTTCTTTTCCAACTTCCTCTTTTAATCTTTTACCTTGAGCACTTAATAATTCATCTGAAATATATTGAATTGTTCTATAATGTAAGAAGAAATGTTTATAAATGCCCAGAAAGCCAAAGTTTTCTTTCATATAAACAAGCCTCTCTTTTTTTTTTAATTTTTTGGTTAAATTTATAATTAATAGATTAAGTGAGCATGCACATACAATACTTACTATAATAATTCTATATTATCTGGGCATTATACAAGCCTTTCTTTCAGAAATTAAATCAGTTATTATCTTCTAAAGATTTGTTTGAAAGTTTGTTATAATGTCATTTTATTTTTTTTCCATGGGTCATAGCATCTGCCGGGAAGTGAACCCATTAACCCAGGACAACTGCTTTTAAGGCAGCTGTGCTGACCACTCGACCACCAACACTTGACAATGCCATTTTACTTGTAATGGCAAATAACACTATAAGTCAGTCTATTGTGATATTTCATAATGTTTGGAAACCATTCATTAACCTTACTCTTCAAATCAGGAATATCCTTATATATAAGTATAGAAAAATTTTACTGATTGCTCGCTTTGTGTAATAACCTAATTGGCTAGAGCATTATCTTAAATTTAATATTCAGGAATCTAGAAAGCAGTTTGATTCCAATGCTAGTAAGATACATCACTCATGATGCGTTATATAATCATTTTTGTGCTTAGATTTGAAAAAAATATAAAGTTTGATTTTTTTTCTCAAATTATTTATCAATTAAACTAAATGACGGAATTAGACCAACTTATTATCTTTTTTAGTATAAAGTTGAAGATACAACTAAAAGCGCCGTGTGCCCGCTTTGATTTTTCCTAGTGCTTCTTTCGTCTATCTCTCAGTGACCTCTTCTCCCCCCCTCCTTTCCCTCCCCCCACGTCATAAATTATACAAAGTTTATATACAATATTTGAAATACAGGCATTCTGAATATACCTGGAGCTTAATTGTAAATATAGGGGATTTGAACACAGACTTTCAAGCACCCTTCAACTATCCACGCTGTCTCATACTAGTGATACATGTGTGTGGTCACGTGTATCAGAGGCATGAGATAGTGTGGATAGTTGAAGAGTGCTTGAAACTCTGTGTTCAAATCCCCTATATTTACAATTAAAGTTTATATATTTAAAAACCTAAAACATTATTTACATTTTAAAATTAATATTAAAATTGTAATTGATAGATTAAATTACGAATTTTTTTTAATAATACACTTCTTTTCAACATATATTAAATATAAGCACACTTAAATATTTGAATTTTAAAATGTTATTAAAAATATGTTAATGAGTGATAATTATTGCTAAAAATTTATTTAATTTTCTGTATATTTTAAATTTTTATAAATAATTATAAACAATTGATTTTAAAAAATTCTTATGGAGATTTTAATTTTTAAAATGTTTTGAAATAATTTATGCTGAATTTTAATAATTTTATTTTTTTTAATAAACAAAAAATGTATAATTTTTATATATAGAAGGTATTAACAAGATTTTTAAAAATATTTTATATGATTTCATTAAAAGGAGCTTCTTTACCAAAGATAATTTTTAATTTTATTATAAATATAAACAAAATTTTAATAATGATGAGGTGGGAGGGGGATAAAATAAAGGAGAAATAGATGAATCAAGAAATTTAATTATTGCTATTAAATATTAATATCAGTAAAAGAAATAATAATGTATCATTGATCAATCCTAGATGACCTGACATGGGGTTTCTAAAGTCAAAATAAATAAGAGCAAAAATATCCACATTCTTTCAAAATCTGGTTTAGGTTTCTATTTATAATAAAAAATAATCAAATGATTTGTTTTTGAGAGGTCATGTGATATTTAAGCAACTAAAATGATAGTTTTCTCAATGCACGTTCCATGGGACACTGGTGTTCTGTGAATCCGCTTCATGTGTTGCACAAAAAAAAATTATAGAAATAATAATAGATGGCACTGTGCTATTGGAGCCATAACTGAATTGCCCACACACTTGTTGTATAATTTGTATATTATTTAGATATCAAGTAAATGTTTATTTTAAAATATCCTGCTATATCAAAAAAGCCGTAAATGTTTTATTCTCTTTTCCACATCTTATCTTTGTGAATTAGGTTTTTTGATATGAGTCAACATATAAACAAAAAAAGATGAAAAACTTGAACACTTAGAGAAGGAAATGCTAGTGACATTGTCATTCTTTCGTCCTAATATTTCAGAAATTTGTGAGAAACATCAAGCACACATTTTTCATTAAATTTATTCTTTAGTTTTTTAAAGGTTCTTAATTTGTTTTCAATGGTTTTTTAAATATAATAATATTATAAAACTAATACGTTCATGTAACTATACAAGCAACTTATTTTCTTTTCTTATTACTCACATATATATGATACTTTAAAGGTTTAAATTTCCCATAAAATTTCTATATTGTCTTTGACAATTTGATGTTATTGATAAGTCACCTTTGTAAAATATTAAGGAAATACTTTGTAATTTTGAATTTTTGTATGTTAGTGTTCCACATGAAAAAATATTAAATGAAATATGTTCTGCAATTCTACAAAGTTTGAGAATGACTGAGTTAAGCTTTGATTCAAAAACATTTAGTTCTTGGATCAATCAGTCTACCATTGTGTTAAATTGTAAAAAGGTAATTTTTTTAATTGTATGTTAATTAAGACATGATAAATATTAATATTACATTGAGGCAGATATTTACATCTTTGTAATTTATGTTATAAACAACAACAACAAAAATATTACACAAATAAAGTTAATTGTAGAAATCAATTATAAAAGTTAAAATTACTGAAAAATTATAGTTAAATCAGCAAATGATTATATTACATATTTCTATCAATAAAATAGATCATTTAGTATGATTCTAATATAAGAAAGAATGCATTTTGTAAAAATTGAAAAGGTGTTTATTTCATTCATCTTTATAAACCTCTCTATCTTGTATTTGGGTTTGGGAGTTTCCTCTATACTCAACACAGCATCATTGAACTATTATAAAACCAGTAAGATGCAAATGTTAAAAAGGTGAAATCCTTTCTCTTTAATTTCATATGATCTATGCTTTTAATAAATAAATTCGAATGTTACATAATGTAATAAATGTTAATTATTGTTTTATAATTAAAAAAGGACTTTAAAGAATATATTGTAACTAAAATTTATTTCTGACACTAATCAAAAGAACAATTTGATGTTATTTTGTTTTGTGAATGTAAAAAAAACAAAACAGTATTGTGTGTGAAAAAGATTATCAATGTTTTTGTTGATTAAAAAAATTATTTCACCTTTTTCTGATACATATCTGTCTGGTCAATAATAAGTGCTGAGATCTCAATTAATTCAAGAACTTGCAACATTAGAAAAAGAACTGTTGCAAACAGGACTCCATGTCAATTAAAATTTGTGTTACAAAAAAATGCATGCTGACCGTTTTCTAATGATGACAGTCAGATTCATTATACATTACTAAGAATTTATATGTAGATCTCCAATGCCAATCAAGAAGCCATTAGCTATATCTTAGCATCTTCCTATCAATGAAACCAATCATTTCTTAAATTATTTATATACAAAGCAAGTAAATATTTATGCGTGCATACAGAAAAAAAGGATATATTGTTATCAGTCAGCTATCTAGCCAATAAGCATTTTTTTACATATATATGTAAATATACAAAGAGGAAATTAACTGCCATTATAAATTAAGTACAGAATGACCTACATAAATATGGTACATATTATTTAAGCTAGGGATCTCCCACAATTTTTAGTAAAAAGCCACATATAAACTTTTAGCACATGGCAGGTCAGTCAATAAAAAATAAAAATATTTATTATAAAAATTACAATAAACAAAGATACAATTATTATTGTAATATAATCATAATAACATCAATTAATGAGATGTTTGTCTTATGTTCAATCTTAAATAATGTAGCAAATGTTTATCCATTACTCTTGATCAATATTTCAATTGTATATATTAAATTTTGAAAGATATTTGTTTTGTGAGTGATATCAAAAATAGAAATTATTCTGCTTGCCAAAGTTTCTAAGTTCAAAAAAAATAATCAAGATTTTATTAATACAATGTATCCAAACCATTTCAAACACTTTTTAGCAAAACTCTTTATTTGTACATATATATACATACACCTATGTTTCGACTGTTCTGCAGTCTTCTTCAGAGTCAGTTCACTTTAAAGTGAACTGGCTAAAAAGTGTTTGAAGTGGTTTGGATATATTGTACTTATAGATATTACAGCAAAATAAAGAAAAGTGTGATTTTGGTAATATTTATCAAGATTTTATTCTTGAACAATATTTCAAATTATCGTAATTTTGTAGATTATTTCTAACTGTAAATATTCATCTACTTCTAAAACTTTTTATATCAAATGGATACTGAAATAATAATAAAATAATTTTATTTTATCTTCAAAATCAACAAATCAATTATGAAAGACTTCCATCAATAAGTCTATATTTTAAAAAAATGTAATAGTAGGAAAATCACAATTTGATTAATTACTGTTGCTATATAAACTTTTACAACATAAAAAAAGAGCAAAATCATTTTATTTGATTTGATTTTTAAATAATTTTAATTTTCTTCAAAAATATTATAATACATGTCATTCATAATAATGGTTGAAGTCATTCTGGAATTACATTCTCATTCATAAATATGTCTATTTTGGTTCTGAATTGAAAAATCTGTTGAACATATTACTATGAATCAGTCATTATAATTCCACATGACATAATAAATCACCATATTCACTAGTAGTTTTGTTTAAAAAAAGTTTTTGAACAATGGTGATTGCAGTCTATAAAATTAACAGTACTAATTATTGACAACACTATTATAGTCCACTGCATCACATGACCGGTGGGTCCCAAATTTCTGTCATTATGACAATTTACCAAAAAAACTACTGACAAAAAGAAACATGTTGAATTGAACCAAAGTACGTCAATGTTATGAGCATCTTGTCACTTTCCACATTTTTATAATATAAGTAAAAAAAAAAAAAGAATTGAAATAAAACTTCTTAATGAAATTTATCAGAATTTATAATCTTTTTTTAAATTTAACAATTGATTTTTTAATTTTGTTTTAATTTAACAACTAACTCATCTTCGGTAGATTATAGGCCCTCGAAACTATACATTTATCAAAAATATGGGCTGCCATCTTGATTTACAAAAATGTTGGGAAAAATTTTTGACATTTGTTACATGAAAACTTTACATATCAATTTGAAAAATAATTTTCCAAGAGCTAGAACAATTGATGATTCCAGTCATGATATGCATGTAAGAAATGTGTTGTAGCTACTTCTGAAAATTTTTTGCTTTCATCATTCTTTTATGAATCTTGGCAATTTTTGGCTCAACTTCAAGTTTTTCTTCCTTTTTTTTTTTTTTTACTAAAATAACAGAGATATAATATAATAAACTATGACATCAGATGATCATACATAAAAAGAATGTGATTAACTGCTTATAGTAAATTGAAGTTAAAGCACTTGAAATTATCAAGATAAAGCATTATTCTTGATAACAATATTTCTGAGTGTCCATTACTCTTAAAAAAAGGATGGCAAACAAAACAACTGTGGAGTTATGATATAGACTATAATTGTTGTGAGCCCTCTTGCCTACATTATACATAGTTTATATTTTATTAATAAACATTGGAGCATATGTATCATCTATTGAATAGCAAGTGTACAGTACTTTTCAACAAGCACTTATATATATATTATAACACAGACGCTTGTTTATATGTAAAATATGCTTAAAATAAAATGATAATATAAGCAAAATCTTAAGAAATAATAATATAGTTATTAATAATAAATTGAGGGGACTTTACTGTATCATATTTTTATTTTTTAAATAATGTAAACAATGAATTGTCTAACTTTCAGTGCAAGTAAGTGCTCTCTGGGTATTACTGTTCTTTTTTTTTTCAATGTCTTTTTCTTCTTATAGAAATATAATAATAGTTTTATCAAGAAAGTACAAGATCTCTAGTTATTTTGATATTTTTAAGCCTGTATTAACTTTAAGTATGTTCTAAAATTCTGTAAAACTTTTAGCATTACCCTTAGAAAATATTTTATATGCAAATACTGCATATCAAATTCAGAAAGAATAATAAAAAAAAATAAAAAATGTATGTGCTTTCAACATTAGCAGATGAAATTTTATTAATAGACATGATTGCTTACAGCAATCTGAGATAGAAAAACAATTGCTGCCATAATTTAAAATTAATTTTTGTTTGTTTTTTAAGCATGTTCACGTACAGCAGCAAATGTTAATGTTTTTGTTTGGTTGGTTATATTTTTTTTGATAGTATATAACTGAAGTCATATATTTCTTACTTTAATATGGCATAGTTTGTGACTTTGCTGTAAGTTAAAAATATTGCATCCGTTTCATAATTTTTAATGATCAATGTAATAAATAAACAGATCCAAGGCTCCTCACTGATGAAGGCCACAAGCCAGAAACTAGTCTGGGTATATTGGATGAATAGGCATTAGATGGGGATTTTATTCACAAGCTTTCTGGCATCCTTTGATTATTCTGGCTTGCACTGAGTGGCAATATGTATAGAGTTTTGCATGTTTTAATCAATATAGTAAATAATAGTCTAAAAAATGATAGAATTGGGGGAAAATAACATTATTTATATGAAACTAATTCAGGGCTCAAACAAGCAAATACAATGTATGACGAAATGAAGATAATAAGGGTGATTTCAAAGAGATTTTGCTCTAATTAAGATGAACAGAGACATTTATAGTTTTTCTAAATAGATCAAGTCAGCAGAAAAATTTTGATAAAAGAATGACTAAAAAAGATGAATCATTGATTATTCAAATTCAAATCAATCATTTTAAACATATCTAAGAACTGAAGAGTATAAAATGCTCCTTCACAAAAACAGATGGAGGGCTGAGTTCAAACTTATGCATTTAAGAAAATAAAATCCTCAGATTTCTGGGAACAACTTTAATATTCATTATAGGAAAAATGCTTATGCTAATAGAGATTATAAGAAACTATATTAACCAATGTAATCAGAATCAAAAATTAGATTTAAAATGTTGAGGATTTATTTTTTAGATGAAGATAAGATGAATTTAAAATAGTGTTGCCCAAGTAAATCATTTTTTAGAGGTCTTTATTTAATAAGAAATCTAAAAGATTATTTGACAAACAAAGCATCATGTAATTGTAGGATCATTACTTTATAACATTTTTAAACTGGAATTTTTGAAGTTTTTTTTAAAAAAAATCACATAGAATATGTGATATTTTTTCTTTTGTTTTACTTTAAATAAACGTACTAAATACACAACAAAAATTATTTTCCTTGTAAATGCTTTGAAAATAAAAAATTCTGAATTTTTACTAAATAATAATTGCAAATAAAAAAAAAATCAAATAATTTAAGTCTCATAAAATATATAATGCTCAGATATAATTTCCAATTTTAAATTTTTTAAATAACCAACTGTTTTTTTTTTAACTAGTCATACATTTAGTGATAAAAGACCACTATTTTTTCTTTCAAAGTGCAAAGGTGTAATAACCTTATGAAGAGTGGTCATATTAAAGAAACAAAAATTTTAAAACAAATAATTAAATATATAGTTTATCTCTTAATATATTTTAATTAACGATAACCATGGACACAATAGTTGTAAGAGTGGGAAACCGTTTCTACAATAATAGAAACCACATCATAATATATCTGCATGTTTATTTCTATAATGTGTTAATTACCTTATCTGATCAACAAATATTAATCTTCTAACTAATAATAGCTAAATATTCATTTATTTACCAATACTGGATATCTAATTGGATTACTTATAGGCAAAACTTACTATACGTATTGCCACACACAGCAAGCTAGAGTAATCAATGGATGCTAGAAGGCTTGTGCATAAAATCCCATCTAGTGCCTACTCATCCAATATCCCCAGACTAGTTTCTGGCTTGTGGCCTTCATCAGTGAAGAGCTGTGAATCTGGGAGCACTGCACCTAGATCTTAGGAGTGCTCCCAGATTCAAGGCTCCTTACTGATGAGGCCACAAGACAGAAACTAGTCTGGGGATATTGGATGAGTAGGCAATAGATGGGGATTTTATGCACAAACCTTCTGGCATCCATTGATTACTCTAGCTTGCTCTGTGTGGCAATACGTATAATGAGTTTTGCCTGTTTTAACAACAGTTATACACAAACATAAGAAGTGGTGGTTATGTGATGTTTATTGGATTACTTATAGTCAGGCTACAAGAAAAAAAATTATCATAAATCTATTTGGAATTTTCAAAAAATTTCAAGATTCACCGGTTTCAGAAATATGGCAGGTGGATATATTACCATTTAAACATGTTTCTTTTATTATATATATTTTTATTGCAATTTATTTTTAAAATAAATTGAAAATTTACAGATCAAAAATATTGCTTTCCTTAAAAATGTAACTATTTTGGTAATTTTGATTTAGATAAATCCATGTATAAATATTTTTAAATAATCGTGTTGAACAAAATGACAGATTAAAAAACTTTCTTTAATATTTATACAATAATAAAACATCAAGCAAAGTTAAATCTATAACTAATAATTTCATGGAAAAAAACCCAGTTGTTTTTAAAATCTCATTAGATAATAAATTATACTACCTTTCACCTCCGTTTCCTGTAACTCATAACCCCTTCCTTCGCTACGCATTAAATTTCTTCATTTCATCATAAGCAAGTTCAAAAAAGCATTAAAAATAGACTTGCATTTTGCAGTCATATATTCTTCAGAATAAAAAAACGAGACTTCCTCCTAGACAGAAAAATTGTCTTTTTTCTCCCTCAAAACTAAAACCACTTTATCTTATACATAGGAAGAAAATGGACACTGAAAAGATTTAAAAAAGAAAAATCACTAAAATTATAGATACAATTGATAAACTTGTATCTATAAACATGGAATCTTATTAATATTGGACATTAAGTAATTTAATGGTTTATAAATGTATTGCCAAATTTAATGTTATTTTATACTTTTTTTCTTTTATTGTAAACATAGTTGAATAAACCTGTTTTTGATACACAAACTTGTCTCTGATTTTTATATTTAATATAATTTTTATTAAATATACATGTGTAACATATATATAATTGGATGAGTTCTAAATTTCTGCTTCAAATCCATTAGGATTCACTAATGAACTTTAATCGTTAAATTGAACCGAATCATTTAATTGATACCAGTTCTTAAACAGACTTCTATTTCACCTATTTTTTCAACAAATGTCATCTCAGTTAAATCAATAATCAGAATATTTGTGAAGTGTTGAGTGTAATGTATCTGTTATATGCGTATAAATTAAAGATAGGCTTAATGTTTGAAAGTTTATAGTTGTAATTATGTTTAAATAGTTCCATTCTCTAATCTGGACCAACTGATGATTGTTGTTTGGCATGAAATGCGTATTTGGTGATTATTTATCTTTTCAACATATATGTGTTCAAGTGTACCAGTGTTATGAGATGGTGTGGAGAGTGGTGGGACGTGTGAAAGTCTGTGTTCATATACCCTATATATTACATATGTAGACACAGGTATATAATACGCCTGGAGTTATTACATAGTAGAGATGTCTGCCCATCCCCTATATATGTATTAAATGGATTATATCCTGTACATGAGGGGCAGATTGACCTTAGGTCAACATGGGTGTGACAAAAATCTCGGCCTCATGGTGGCCTTTGAGCATTTCATCATCAGATTTTCAATTGGATGGACGGTTGAAGAGTTGGAGTGTGGAGTAGATTGAAGCCTGTCCATTAAAGTATGAGGATTGTCTATCTTAATATATATATATATATCTGAGCACTTATAGCATATATGTGTAGAGATAGTAATCTGGACCAACTGATGATTGCTAGTTTGGCATGAAATGCATATATTGGTGAATATTTATCTTTTCAACATATATATGTTCAAGTGTATCAGTGTTATGAGATGGTGTGGAGAGTGGTGGGACGTGTGAAAGTCTGTGCTCATATACCCTAAATATTAAATGTTTTTATAAAAATTCGAAATTTATTTAAATTTTTCAACTACATTCAACTTTTAATATTAGCATGCAGGTATACATAAGACAATGTTTCAAATGTTTTTTTTTCTTAGCTTCATCTGTTGCTGGCCTGACTGCTGACAGTACTAGCATAGGATTCAAATCAGAAACCTTTAGATTCGTGAATATTAAATTTAAGGTGATGTTCCAGTCAACTAGGCTATTCTATCAAAGACAACAATCAGTAGAAATTTTATATCTAATTGGTTAGAAAATTGCTTTAAATTTAATATTCAATAATTTTAAAATTCTTAGTTTTATTCCCATGCTAGTAGTGTTACTGGGTAACAACATCTGAAGGAGAAAAAATAATACCACTTAAAACATTGTGTTATATACTAATCTATATCTTAATATTAACAGTCGAATGTATTTTAAAAGTTTAAATAAAAGTTTGAATTTTTCTAAAGACAATTAACACTTAAGGTTAGATGATGGAAATAATCCAACATATAATTATAATTAAAGATAGGAATATGTAATAGGTTGACAGCAATGGGATTATCATAAAAAAAAAGGTTTGGGAAATAATGTATTTGTTTTAATCCATATGATAGAAGAGATGTAATATTTTTACTATATATTCAGATTATTAAGCATCATATGATTACCATTTCTTGTGCTTACCCAGAGGCTAAACTCTTCATACAGTAGCACTACCAGGGCAAGCCAGACTAATCAATGGATACAAGAAGGTTTGTGCATAAAATCCCTATCTAGTGTTTACTCATCCAATATCCCCAGACTAGTTTCTGGCTTATGGCTTTCATCAGTGAGGAGCCTTGGATATGATAGCACTGCACCTAGATCTTAGGTTAAAATGCAATCCTCCAGCAATCACCTTTTACCTTATTAGATAATTATAAAGCTTTAAGTGCAAAATGAAAACACAGTAATGTTTTCAATTCAAGCTCATTAGCTTGTGTAGTTGTATAGATCTGAACTCACTTCAGCATCTATACTTTTTGGTGTCTTTGGTTTTTTAATAACCACCATCACCATAATCCTATTGGGCAGGATTGGTTTTAAACCACTAAACATCACATGTTCATCATTTCTTATGCTTACACAAGCTGTTTAAACAGAGGCTAAACTCTTCATAAAGTAGCACCACCAGTGCAAGCTGAAGTAATCCTCTGTGTATATTCAGGTCATACAAATCACAGCTTTTTGATTACATAGGATCACGTAATCTATAAAATTAGACTTTGATAAATACAGACTTTAAATAGTGAACTGGTACTAAATTAATATACATCATTAGAGAAATTAATATGTTTTTTCACCAAATTAACATTGCATTAAGAAAATTAAAATGTGATATAATACATTAACATTTTTGCAAATAAGAAAATTAAAATGTGATTTAATACATTAACATGTTTGCAAATAGTAAAGAGAGCAGATTAAAAATGTTATTTGATTAAAAGGGAGGAAACTGTTAAAGCATATAGAAAATAAATAGAGGAAATGAATGACAAAACTTCAGTACTGGAATACAGCTTTATTACTGCATCATTACATTGTACAAACTGATGATCAAAGATGAAGGTGCTCAATCAGAAGAAGCAATAAACAGAAGAGATGATATTGTAAGAAGCAAATAAAGGAGCTTACACAGAATTTACAAAGCATTTGGCATATACAGCAGTAAAAAATTAAATTTAATATTAAACTTGATAATAAAACATTGCTGAAAGAAGGTTTTTATACTAAATAATATATTTGTTATTGTTTAAACATTTTTGATTTTTATTTGCAACCTAATGGATTATACTAGTTCTTATTTTATTACTATATATTGTACCAACTAAAAGTTGATGTAAGTTCAATATTTGAGACATAATTAAGCATAAATTTTTTTTTATTATTTTCTCAATAGTTTTAATGGGTAATGCATTAATCTTTAAGTATTAAAATGGTTGCTATGGTGATGAAATGTTAAAGCAAGGAATGTGTTATTATTGCTACATAAATTAACATACATTCTATTCGTTTAAGATGCACATGTAAATAATAAAATTTATAATCTTATTAAAATTATTATTCTGTACATTTTCATTTATTGCATTCATAAGTTGTCAGTTTAAACATTACGTACAAATATTTAATGTTCTAAGCAAATGTGTCATTATATTTATGTTATATGTGAAATATTTAAGTTGGAATGATATATATAAAATATATGTTTCCAATGAAATATTGTGAGAATATAGTGTAAATTGTTTTGGTGTGAGTTAAATTAAAAGAATATCATTTGTTTTTTTAAAGTGTATTTTTTAATATGTAATCATTATGAAATATTTATTATTAGTCAAGCATCGGTGGTCGAGAGGTCACATCTGCTTTACAAGCAGTTGTCCCAGGTTAGCGGGTTCACTTCCTGGCTGGTGCTATGACACATGAGAAAAAAAATTATTATTATCATCATCATCATCATTATTATTATTACTATTATTATGTTTCAAAGCAAAACTTTATTGAGTCCAAATCTAGTAATATATTGATTTCTGTTACAATTGCAAAACAAATTACAACTATGCAAGGAGACCAATTAAGACATCTTTTCAGTACATAAGTCTTTATCATTTCTGCATACTTTTTTGTTTGTTTTAGAATCTGGTTTTCTATTTAGTTCAGTTTATGCTTGCGCCTTTTTAAAGTTGAAAATTGCTGATATTGAAAGTGTCACCATCTATCATATTGGACTTATATTTCATAGACTGGATCTTTGTTTCAAGTGTGACAACATGGCTACAAACACATCTGGTTGAGCTAGGATGCTGACTCTTTTTCTTAACAATTCTAGTTTTACTGAGTATGTTGTTTGGTGGCATCAAGGGTTATTAGCAAAAGCAAAAGTGCATCTGGTACACCAGTAGGCATAAAGGATGTATGTTGCTGCACATATAGCAGGGATATTGCCTTTTTTAAATGTATTTATTATTTAATCAATTGAAATATTATCCGTTCTATGTGTGGTAAACATTGTGTGACATTATTTCCAGTGCAGTGCAGGAATGAAGGAAATGATCCCATGTCTCTTCTTCTCTATGACATAGTCCACAAAGGGGGTCTTTATTTGTATAGAATCTACGAAATCTAAGAAAATGTGTTGTGGATAGAGCATTATTATTCTTGTTATTATTATTATTACTACTACTATTATTATTATTGTAGAAGAAATTTTAGTCTTAAAACACATGATGAATTTGATATTAGAGTGAATAACGAACATAACCTTGGTTTTTGATGATAATTGTTACATTAAATATACAAGGTTATACATAAGGCTGAACAATTTGAATTAGCTCCCTAACAACCTGATTTTCATTGAAGCAAATCCAAATTTCTTTATATATTGTATTATTAGTTTTTAAGTAACTGCTTGATAATTGCAAACTAATGAAATAGAAAGAATTGTATTTGTCCAAGAGACTAGGCTGGTTTCTTGAATACTTAAGGAGAAAGGGAATTTATAGCATTCTAATTCATCTTAATATTTCTCTGCTGAAGGATTAACACATATAAACAAAATGTTTTAATTATGAAACATTAAAATCAAAAATACATTGCTATATATGAGAATTAGTTCTATTTATGAATATCATTCTATAATACTGATGTAGAAGTTTAACATAGGATTTAAACTAATTTATTTCTATATTATATAAGTTGTAAATGGAGACCAGAATCTGCTTATTTATAATGCTATTACAAAGCTAAATATTTGCAATATAAAGGATAAATAATAATAATACTTCATGAATACTGGAATTTGACAAATATACTTTATTTTGGATAATTTTGTTTAGGATTAGTGGATATCACTGAATTATTTGAAGCTTGTGAAATAGACATTTGAGCTATTGTGGTTTTGGAATACTTACATAGAAAGACTGTGTTCAGAACTATGTTCAAGTCATATACTAATATATATTTTATTTATGTATTTATTTGTATTATATTTTATTATCATTCATCATCATCAACCATTATCAATCCACTGCAGGATGAAGGCCTCTCCAAGTTCAATCCATGTTCTCTGATCTTTAGCTTCTCTTCTTCACATTACCCCTGCACCTTTTCTTATTTCATCCATTCATCTTACATGTGTTCTCTTTCTGGATCTTTTACTATCTCTTGAAATCCAGTTTAAGATTTAAATTGTTCATATATTATCATCTCTTCTAGCAATATGTCCAGCCCAACTCCATTTCAGTCTTTTAATTTTTTCATTGAGGTCAGTAACATCTGGTTGTTCTCTTACACATATATTGTGTTTTTGATCTCTACTTGTTACTCCCAACATGCATATCTCCATACTTCTTTGAGTGGTCTGAAGTCTATCTATTAAGGGTCCCAAGTCTCAGATCCATAAGTAAGAACTGGTAAAACATATTTATTAAAGATCTTCTTTTTCAAACACATAGGCATATTTCCTTTTAATATCAAGTAATTTTTATCAAAAGCACTCCAACCAAGTTTAATTCTATGATTAATTTTATCCATTGTTTCCATCTGTATTAATAATATGACCAAGGTATTTGTAACTATTAACTTCTTCTAACTCATCATAATCAATCTTTATTTTCTTATTTTGAGAAAATCCATTAAACATTACTTTAGTCTTTTTAACAATTATCTTTAGTCCTACTTCTACTTTCATCTGATAATTCCTGCAACATTTCCTGCAGTTCTAAAGCATTGTTTGTAAAAACAACTACATCATCTGCAAAATCTAAACGATTTAAATAATCTCCATTTACTTCCACTCCTTTAGCTTCCTATTTTAATCCACAAAATACTTCTTGTAGCACTGCTGTAAAACGTTTTGGAGATATGGAGTCACCCTGTCTTACACTCTTCTCAATGTTGATTTTCCCAGTATCATTATGTAATCTAATTGTTGCTGTTGTATGTTTATAAATATTGTTTAAAATATGACAATATCCTGGATCTATACCTTGATAATCCAATGCTTTAATCACTGAAGAAATGTTTATAGAATCAAATGCTTTTTCATAATCTACAAATCCAAAGCATAATGGCAACTCATATTCATTTGTTCTTTCTATAACTTTTTTCAATACTTGGATATTATCTACTGTACTAAAACCCACTTTTACATCCAGCTTATTCTCTTGGTTGGTGGAAATCCAATGTTCTCTGTAGAGGAGTTGTAATTATCTTGGTAAAAAATTTTGTTTAAAACTGATAAAAGGCTGATAGGTCTGTAATTTCTAATATCTTCTTTATCACCTTTTTTAAATATTAATATTAATACTGCATTCTTCCAATCATCTGGTACATCTTTATCATTTAGTCATTTGGTATATAACTTTGCTAATATTTTTTTCTATTTCTTCACCTGCTTCTTTTAATATATCAATTATAGGTCCATCATTACTTGGAGCTTTTCCTTTCTTCATACATTTAATTGCATGTCTCACTTCTTGATTTAAAATTTTGGGCAATTTGGAAGATGTAATAGATATAGGAGATACTTTTTTTTATTACTATATAATTTTTAATAAGTCTTTTACCCATTTCATGATGTCATCTCTCTTTTTAGTAATAACTCCATCTTTTTTCTTATTGCAGATATAAATTTCTTACCAACACCAAAATGTTGTTTTACACTCTTGAAACTTTTATTCTATTCTACTGCTTTCCTTGCTAGTTCACAGTTATACTTTCTTATATCATTTTCAAATCTTTTCCACACCATTTTACAAAATTCAAGATATTCAATCCTTTTTAATACATCATTTTTATATATCTTTATATTCCTTCTTTTCTTCATAAATTCTCTAGTCTCAGCAGATATTTTATTGGTCAATTGCTGCTTTTGTCTACCATCTATCTTTGTTGCAGTTTTTAAAAGTGTATCAGTTATTTCCCTATTAATTTCATTCAAATCTGAATCATGTTCAAAATCTACTAATACTTGAAACCAATTTGTAAGTTCTAATTTAAATTCATTAGAATGTTTCTGAAGATTAGGAATATCAACTGTAAATATTGTTTTTCTTAATAATTTTTGTCTCTCTAGTTTTTCATTAACACATATCTTATATCTTACTAATCGATGATCACTTCCTGTGTTAAATTTATTAAGAATATTACAATCTTGAAATATGTATTTTTTGTTAGTCAAAATATAATCCAATTCTGCTGTACCTTCATTTGGATGCTTCCATGTCCACTTCCTTTTAACATTTTTCTCAAAAAAAGAATTCATAATATAAAGTTGTTGTTTTTTTTTTTGAAAACTCCACAAGTCTATGTCCTCTCATTTCTATTACCATAACAAAAATTACCTACAGCACTTTAATTTGTTTACCAATTGTAGCATTAATGTCTCCCATAACAATTTTACAATGGTTTTTACTCTGATCAAAAGCCTTTTGTACATCCATATAAAAATCTTCTACTACTTTATTACTATGAGAACTTGTTGGGGCATAAACCTGAATTATCTCTATTTGGTATCTGCTATTAAGTTGTATAACTAATCTTGCCACTCGGTCCGATATACCATCAATATCCACAATGTTGTTGTTCCACTTTTTATTTATAATGAATCCTATTCCACTTGTATTTTCAATATTTGTGCCTTTATAATAGAGTTTATTTCCACTTTTTAAATCAATTGTCTCTTTATCTTTTCTTCTAACTTCACAAAGTCCAATAATGTCCCATTTAATATAAGACAGTTCTTCATCTAATTCTTGCAATCTTTCTTCACTTCAAAGTGATCTGCAGTTGTAAGTACCTAAATAAAAAGTTGTCATTAAATGGCAGCCTGGGTCCACAATCAGGGGATTCTTAGCACCTTCCGCCTTCAGCCACCAACCACTGTCTTGGTTGGTAACTTTACAGCCTTCTGGGAATAAGAGCCATAATTTATTTTTGTCTGTCATAATTATATATATCTAATGGAAACATATTTATCATTTACACAAACATTCATTCTGCCTTATCAGGCAGCTGAGAAGAAAAAGCATGGTGTTTTTTGATATTAAACTCAGAGGTAAAGAGCCAATGAACTGACCATGCTGGCTAATGTGTGTTGGTGAGATCCCATTCATGTTCATATACTATATAAATAATCACATAGTAATAACAGCTGCAGCGACAAGAACGTATGGAGTGGACATTATGAAGTTTCCCTGCTTGGTTTCTTTAAGGCCTCCAAGAGGAATTAAATGGTCTCCTTTCAGTTAATAGCAAACTCCTTTCTGCAGCCTTTATTACCATTATTGATTACTATATTATAAGTTAGTTAATTGTTTGTTTAAATGTATAAAATAGAAGAAAGTCAAGTTTAGTTTAAATTTAAATTTATATTCTAAATTTTAATAGTTAAAATTCTAATTTGAAATATCATATGTTTATTCATTGACCGTAAATTATTTTTATATTTTGTGAATATTGCAGATTTGAAACGATTGTATTTCAATAATTATTTATTGACATTATATTTTAAAAATAAAGTCAGCGAATAAATGTACTTATTATTATAATTTATCTTAATAAATTATCATATTGTGAATAGTATATAATTATCATAGCTTTCTTAAATTGTGTGTGTGAGCAGCAAAAATTTTTGTCTTACATAAATTTTAAATATTGCACACTAAACATTAAAATAGATGAATTTTCTCTTTATAATACATATTTTTATAAATATTCACATATATGAAGAATATATTTCATGATATTTAATTAGAGTGTATGTCACAAATGTTTATTTTCTTGCTATTTTTATATTTATTGTTAATAAATATTAATTCAATTAAAACAAATAAATTTGCTTCAGTCATCATTTTAGTTACTAATGCAAATCTACTGGGTAATAAAACTATATCTTGATTTATATTTTATAATTATGTATTACTTTCTTTCTTATAATTTCAATATATTATTATTATTTGAGCTATGTGTACATTTTACATGATAATAGATTAATTTATTGTGGCTTAATTGAAGGACCAATATAATTATTTTAATAACTATAATAATTAATAAAGCAAGTCATATATAACATGAAATTAATTTTTTTTTTTTTATTTTAAAATTAAAAATAAAAAGAGGAGAATACCACTAACAATAAAAAATAAAAAGTTAGGAGAAGAAGAGAGGGGTGGGGGTAAGAGGGTGTGTGTAGAGGTTTTTATTTTTTTCTCACCATTTTAATTTGATTTTGTATTTTTTTAATACTATATATAATAGTTATTCCTGATTAAAAAAAAAAACATATTTGAACTAGTTTAATTATTTATAAAGTATAAGTACTTTAAATAATAAATAAATAATACAAAAAACTCTGTCAGATAATGAAAATTATTCTTCACATATAAATCGTGATAAACAGAGCAGCCAAAATTCAAAAAATATTAATCACAATGAACAATTTGTTAAGCACTTTTGGTACAGTATACCAGAATCATGGTGACATATTGGAACTGAACAATTTATACATGAAAAATAATTTTTATAAGTACTTTAATTATTTAAGGTAAACAAAGGTGATTATAATTGGATGTTGTTGTATTATTTTAAATTATTATGTGTTAGATGTGTGTTACAATAACTTATTATTTAGTTAGAAAGATGATAATTTCATAATGTTATAAAAGTGGTATTTGTATGCATTGAAATTGATATTTTAATCATATTGATTAGAATGAGTTAATTTGTTTAAATTTGAAGCTTGTTGATGTTGTTTATATTTAATTAGATATTGATGTTTTAATATTCATATTTATTTAAAACAGAGTACTAATAATTCTAGGCACATAGAGTAGTTATAATTTATAGCCTCATGTCTAAGTCTGATTGATTTGAAGGACAACTTATTGTAATTTACTAACAATAATTGTAGGAGTATTAAATAAGAATCTTTATTTTATATTGTTATGATTTGAGTACCATAATTTGCAGGATTATTTTAGGTATTGGATTTCATTTTATATCATTATAAGTTAGTGTATGTTGTGAGGTATATTAGATAAGTTATAGTTTTAGCATTGTAACATTTTTTATTCCATTACAATTTGGCACCTCAATTCATAAGGCATACTAAAGTTCTTCTCTATCCATATCACACTTACATTTAGGTTAGGTTTATTCCATTACAGTTTGGCTCTAAATCTGTAGGGCATTTAAAGAATCCACATTTGTATTACTATTTTATTGACACTACAAATTTATAGTTATTCTGGAGAGAATGTGACAGTTATGGGCTAATGTACACAAGTTTGTAGGTCATAGGGAAGTTTTTATCATCAACACCTTATGTATTTTTGTATCATTATCATTTGACATCTCTAATTGAGGACTTGAATGTGGGCTAGTTAGAATATCTTGCACACATTATTAATATCACCATTTTATTTCATTACAACTGGCATTGCAATTCATAGAAACTTTATTAAACTAGGACCATTTTTTTATTGATCATTTTTAGTCCATTACAATATAACAACAATATTGGCATCAGCATGGGATTTGGGCATTTCATCATCAGATTTTCAGTAGTATGGATGGCTGAAGAGTTGGAGGTTGGAGTATATTAAAGCCTATCCATTAAAGTATAAAGAGATGCACTGATTATATATATATATATATTGTAATCAGACCCCCGTACAACCCCTTTATTACCTCAGTTGTAGCAATTTCCTGATGAGCATATTGTAGGAAGAAACCATCGATTGGCCTGCCCCCAATACAGATGTCACACCCCCTCCCCCCTACAACAATATTTCCTGCTCATCAGAGGATGTAGCACCATAGAGACTGGAAACACCTAGAAATTTCTGTTTGGTTTCCCAAACAGCGCCACTAGAGCTTCACTCACTACAACCTGACTTACTTAGGTCTAGTTATGCCAGACATAGCTCAGGAGGCATGAAATTCTTGTGAACAAGTGCAGTGAATAACAAGTGATGCAAAAAAAATCGAACTGAACAATTGAAATTAATTTTAAGTAACAACAGTTTTATTAACAACGATATTGATAAGTCCTTCCAATAAAGTTCATCCTTCATTTCAAATGAAGGCTCATTTTAATTTATCTTGGGTGAAGAATTTAAAGGGTCTTTTATCAAGTAGATGTCTACCATTACTGCATGAATATTTTTAACTATTTGTTCCATATCTGTATATCCTTTTTAGGTAGGTAAATAAGTAAGATGAGCAATTCCAGATTTGTGAAGCTTCTATAATTCAGTCAAGTATGGATGTGTATTTATACACATAAGTCTCATTATTTTACTCATACACAACCAATATGCATGTAAGCATTTGTAATTCATATAGTACTTCATTATTTTTAAATTTATCATAGGTAGGTAAACAGGTAATATAAGCAATTCTGGGTTTGTGGACTATTCATAATCCAGTCAAGTATAAATGTGCATTTATGTGCATAAGTTTCATTATTTTATTCATACACAATCAATATGCACATAAACATTTGTAATTCATATAGTACTTCATTATTTTTAAATTTATCATAAGTAGGTAAACAGGTAATGTAAGCAATTCCAGGTTTGTGGACTATTCATAATCCAGTCAAGTATAAATGTGCATTTATGTACATAAGTTTCATTATTTTATTCATACACAATCAATATGCATGTAAGCATTTATAATTTTTATTTAGTTATTCTAATATATAGCATAAATATTTGTTTGGTCTGCCACAGGCATATATTTCTACTCATAAGTTGATCAGCAGTTTTATTTATAACATTAATTTAATTATCCTAGTATATAGCATGAATATTTGTTATTTGTTCTGCCACAGATGTATACTTCTACTTATAAGTTGATCAGCAGTTTCATTTATAATTTAGTTAGTTATAGTTATATGTAATAGCTCAGCATTTCTAATTCTTCCAGGTATACTTATTTGTATATCAGCAATATAAATAGTTACAAGTATTCATTTTTATTTTATTCTAATTCAGATGTATCTGCATATAAGAAGTTAATCATTTATGATTTACCTTATTAAAAATACCTTTTGATTATAGATATTTAAGACAATTATGTATTTATAATTTATCACCAATAAAATGTATTTTCACATAGCTGTAATTATTCATAATTTATTTTATGAAAGACGTTTTGTTTTTTTTTTTGTTTTTTTTTTATAAACACATATAAGTATTGAAAGTTTCATGAAATTGTTATCTTCATTTTATCCACTTTGTTCCTGCACTTCAGGTTACTACTGCATTTCAAAAGGTCAGTTTATTTGAGTTGAATGACATTATTTACTTTCCATGATGTTCACTCAGGTGCTTGAAGATTCATGGCTATGGACAAAGAGAGAAAGCTATTACGATTAGCCTTCCATCCTTATGATTTCCTTATTAATACTTTCTTTTTTCATCATTAGCAGTGTGGCTGTAAATATTATATTCCAAGGTGGCTAAAACCAGTTGTTAACTAAACAGTTAAGCAACCCTTAGATAAAAAAATAACTTTTTTAACTCTTTCACTTTTCTTACTTTTTAACTCCTTTTAAAATCAATCTAAAATTCTCCTCTGAACTTCAAACACAACTATTTATACCCTGATCTCTGGATTGATTCAGCAACACTCCCACTATATCTGATTTGTTACATAGCTTTCATTTAAGCATGAATGCTTTTCTCTTAAGGATTGTGCCACTACTTTTAGCAGGACAGATAAGGAATCATGATGATTAAGCCATGTTTTTCAATTTGATAACTTTGCCTCAAGCAAATATTATATTTTGTACAACAACATCATTTCAAAAATTAAAATGTAATATTTTAATAAATGCCAGCTTTAAATAAATACTTAGAGAAGTATTTATATCATAATTTAAAATTATAAAATCGATAATGGTTTATTTTTTTTCCTCAATTATAGAAAACAATGATTTTTTTTAACTTTAAACTTTTTGCTTTTTTTAAAAAAAAAATATAGGGATCAATTTCTTTCATATACATCTGCCTTTTTTTAGGTTGGGAGGGTAAAATAAATCTTAATACACATGAAACAGAGTTTCTGTTTCAATATATATGTGTGTGAGAGAGATGATAATCTGGACCAACTAATGAATGCTGGTTTAGCACAAAATATGTATATTGGTGATTATTTATCTTTTCTACATGTGTGTGGTCATGTGTATCAGTAGTATAAGATAGTGTAGATAGATAGTTGAAAGTTACTTGAAAGTCTGAATTCAAATCCCCTATATTTACAATTAAGTTCCAGGTATAGGAATGCCTGTATTTCAAATCTTACAATATATATTATAAAATTGTTATTGCCCTTTTCATTCTTGTTTGTAATAAATTGGCTAAAGAATTTTTTTTACATATATTTATTTTATTAAATGTAGTTGAATGTGCTTTCACTTATAAAACCAGATTCATAATACTTGTGGCTTAGCTGGGTAAGCTACAGTATTTATTGAATGACGTACTGATGATTTAAATTAGCCTTTTAAATATGCCACTTGCTTGAGCTTTGTATACTGTTTTCCTATTTATTAATGATGTGATTGTTGTTAGCGATAAACCATGCCTCTTTCACTTTTCTTTTTCTGCTGTCTCATTCTGTGCAAACAATATTCATGTCCTTTGGGTCAAAGGCATGACCAAAGCTTTGTTCATTCTTCCAAAAAACTGATTTATATTCAGAGTTATTTTTTTCTCATTTGTATAAATATTTATTGAGGGCAAATATTGCCTCAAAAGTCTTTCAACATAAATATTTATATGTTTCAAAGCATACTTTATTGATCAAAAAACAATGATTACATCGGTAAGATAGGGCTTACACAGTAAGCATAAGTCTGTTCCTGTGTTTAAACAGTTCTGCTGGGTATAAGCTTGTTCAGATATATAGGAGAGAAAAAGCTTTCTCTTGAGCTCTTTATGTTGTGTTTTGCTACTCTTAAGGCATCGAAAGTTGCCTGAATTCAGCTTGTCTAATTTTTTTTTATATACATTATGTTGATGGACCCCATCATGTGTGTCTTGCTGGTTTTGGTGTATTGTGTTCTTTTTTTTTTAGCTGTCTTATTCTATCTCTTTTCCTGTTTTTCAACTATAATGCTGATTTTAGCTTAAATAGTGACCAAGTTGCAGCAAAAATATCTGGTGGTGCTAGCATGTTATCCCTTTCTTTTATTTTTTCTAGCTTGTGGTGGAATGTGTTGAGGTTTTGTTTTGCATTGTAGTCAAAATTGTATTTACATCTGGTGTACCAATATGAATACAAGCTAAATGTCACTGCTGTTATTGTTGGAATTGCATTTTTTTATATACCTGGAGAATTTTTGCCATTGTTGTGTCTTTCTGATGGTAGTTATTTATATTATTTGTCTTACCTTTTCCAATCCCAGACAATCATTTAGAAAATGATTTTGTGTTTCTTCTTCTCTTTGGCACAACCTGCACAGTGGGTCTATTTTTGTAAAGAATCTTTTAAAATGGATGAAGTGTGATGTAGGCATGGCATTCAGATTTACTTTGACTATGAAGTCGAAGAATTTAGGCTCCAGATACCAATTTTTATATTTTTTTAGGAGCTGTGCATTGTTTATTTCAAGGACCATTTTGTTGTTGATATCTTGTTGTGTCTGCTCTATTAGGCTATGTATGTGCCAGTATGTGTATTTAATTGGGTTAAATAGGGTTATTTTGTCTCTTTGATTTCTTATGCTGTCTAAAAGTGTGGCTATATAGTTGTCTTTGGGAGGTGGTCGGTCAGTGGGTATTATATCTATTATTTTTTTAATATTTGGAAACTTTGTAAATGTTGTAATCAGCAGGTTTATTATTTTTTGTGTGTAAAAAGTTGAAATTGTATGTAGTCCAAGCCCATTTAGTTTTGTGGGTTGGCTTAATTGCCTCATTGAAATGGCTACCACCTTTTTATTCCAAAGTAGTTTATTGCACAGGGAGTTTATTGTTGATATAAATTTTTTGGTAAACTTTATCACTGGTAGGTAGTATGTGATTTTTGTCATTATCAGTTGGTTGAAGAGAGCAACCTTTGAGTATAGAGAAAGGTATGATTTAGCAAGTGAATCTGTGATTCTTTCTGTTTGTGTTAAGATTTTATCTTGTATTGTTCTTCTCATCTGTCCCATTCCCAAATGAAATGGGAAACCCAGAAACTTATTTGGTTTTCCTTGGTATATTTGTGTGTTGGTTTTCCCAGTAAAAATTGACCACACAGCTGATTTATTAGTATTTATTTTTAGATGAAATTTTGTTGTATAGTCTTCTATTATTTTTTGGAGTGTATGTAGTTGTTTCCTTGAAGTTAGAAAAACCGTAACATCATCCATGTAGGCTATACAGGGTATGTAAATATTGGTGTTTGGTATTTGTATTCCTTGTAATTTTTCCTTGATTTTTTCAAGTAGAGGGTTTATGTATAGTGTGAAGAGTAGTGTACTTAGTGGAGATCCCTGGGGGATGGATTGGTTAGGGTAGAAAGTTGGTGATGTTCTTCCATTTAGCGTAATGTGTATCTCCCTATTTAGGAGTAGGCTGGCTATTGTGTATAAGATTGTTCTTGGTATTTTTTGTTCTTTTTAATTGATTAGTTTGTTGATGGGGACAGAGTCAAAGGCACTCTCAAAATTCAATTGTACTACCATGGGGCCATGTTTTTTTTATTATTGTTGAATTTACTATTGTTTTAAATATTAGAGCTGCTTGGCCTGTTGAAGACCCTTTTTTAGCATATTGATGTTCCGATATTATTGGTAAGATGTAGGGTTCTATCTTTTCTTTTAGTACTTTTTCTAGAATTTTGATTCCCAATGGCTCCATTGAAATGGGTCTTAAATTTGTAATTTCCGAGATGGATTCTATTTTTTTTCATGAAAGGGACCATTGATATTGGGATTAGACCTTGTATGTTATATAATTTTTGTGAAAGTTGATTTGCTAGTTGACATAGTAATTTATTTGTAAATTGACTTAGATGAGTTAGTACAAATTTTGGGATCCCGGGTGGTCCTGGGTGACAAGTGCTTTGTAATGTTGTGAGTATTCTTGCAAAATCTTCTATTTTATAGGGGGTTTCATTTTCAGGTTTTCCAAAGTAATTTTCTGGGATCTTCCATTGGTTTTTTGTAGTGAGTTTATTTCTGAAGTATTGAAAGATGGGTTCTATCATGTTATAGCCTGTTATCACTTTATTTCCTGTTTTAATTGCCATAGGTACTTTGTTGGTTGATGGATATCCTAATGCCCACCTAATGTAACCACGTGTCCAAGTGTGTTGTTCTGTTAAACATATTTTTTTCTTTTTGATGGCAATATATTGTTTTAATTGGTTACATGTTTGATTGTATAGCTGTGTAAGTTTAACAATGATTTCTTGGTTATTTTTGATTGTTTTTGCGGTTATGATCTTTTTATGTATTTCTTCTGCCAATGTTATGAGTTTTGTTGGTGGGGTTGTTTTTTGTGTCATATGATTGATATTATAAGATATGGTTTCTGTGAAAGCTATATATTTTGTTATTGGGTCAAGGTCCATTTGATTTAGTTTGTTTATTGCTATGTATATTTCTGAGAAAAGAACTTCCTGCGTATTGATTGGCAGTAGAATTCTTATGGTTTTCTGTAGGTAGTATTTTTGGTTATAGTTTGTATCTAAATTTATTTTTATTATTTGCACTGCATGATCTGAGAAATGTGTGGGGGATAGACTCATTTCTATTGCTTGATGCAGCATTGGGGAATAGAACATCAGGTCTATCAGAGTTCCATATCTGCTATTATAGAAGGATATGGAGTTTGGTGGTAGGAATCCTTCTCCACTCATAAGTGGTATTGCTAATTGGTGAATCCACTTATTAACAAACTTTTGATAGCTCATGTTAAAATCCCGTTAGTATTGTAGGGTAAGGATTGTTTGCCAGCATTGAGTTTATTGTTGCAATTATTCTATTGATTATAATTGGCCCTGGTGGAATATATACATATATGATATTGATTGAGAGATTTTTGTGGTAAAAAGTGTGATTATTAGGTTTGAGTCTATGTAGATTATTTTGAAAGTAGTGAAGGGACAATTCCGGCTTATGTATATTCCTGTCCCACTGGCTGGTGCAGATGAGTCTCTTGAGCATGCACAAAAACCTTGTGTGCTCATGACTTGTGCTGGGTCAATTTTTGATCCACTATATATTTTGGTTTCAAGGAGCCCCAAGATGCTTGGTTGTATGATTTGTATCCATTTGTTTATATTCTGTATTTTTGTTCTGGAGTTTATACCCCTTACATTAACTGCAGCTACCTTTATAATCATGTTGGTTTTTGATTTATAGATTTTTTTGCTTTGAGATGTGTTGACTACTTTATTTTTTTAGTTGTTGTTGGTATTGTCTCTGTGTCTGTATTTTTGGTTTTTAAAACTGGTGTTGTTTGTGGGTTGTATGTGTCTGGGTTTATATGCCTGTGTTCAAAATGATCACTTTCAGTCATATTCTGAATCAGTTAGTCGTTCATCATCTGTTTCCATTTCTATATTCTTTTCTTTATTTTGAATTTTTCTTTCTGCTGGTTGTTCTTTTGCATTAGTTTTGATTTTTTTTAATTTCTCTCTTTTTTGTTTCCTTTTGCTGTTTTCTTTTGCTTTCTTTTGTTATATTCTCAATTGCTGGAAGGCTTTCTGCAATTTTATCCATGATTTCAGTAGCTGTCTTGTTTAGAATTCTGTGTTTATCTTGGCCAGAGATATCTGTTTTATTTTCTATTATTTTTGTTGTGTCATCTTTGATTTTTTCCCCATTAGACTGTGAGTCTTCATTTTTTTTATTTCCATTTCAATTATTTGTTCTGTGTTTACAGATGTAGAAGTGTTTGCATCTTTATTTTTCTCTATTGTTGTATTAGTTTTGTTTAAGTTGAGTTTTTGAAGGTGTGCAATTGGTGGTTGTGTGTTATCTGTGTTTACTGTAATAGTTTCTACTAAATTGGAATTACTTTGGTCTTTTTTTTCTTGATTTTTTTTCCTTACAAACAGTCGCTATGTGTCCTCTTTTTCCACATGCAAAACATCTTGGTTTGAGACCTCTTATATACAGATGAAGTGTGGCTTCTTGGTCCATGATATGTGTTGGGATGTTTTCTGGCTCTAAGTCTTTGTGTAATTTGACTTTGTATTCATAACTGTTTGATAATATTGGGATTGCTGCTTCTTTGATATAGTTTTGTTGGGAAAATGTTACTTTTCCAAAAGGGTTCATCATCCTTTGAAAGTCATCTAGATTGTACCCAAAATAGATATTTTTGATAACTCCAGTTATATTGTTATATTTATTTTGATCAACTTGTATTACTGCAAAATTTCCGATTGTTTTAATTTTTTCATTTAAGACTGAGTGCTTTTCTCTTCTTAAGGATTGTGCCACTACTTTTAGCAGGACAGATAAGGAATCATGAGGATTAAGCCATGTTTTTCAATTTGATAACTTTGCCGCAAGCAAATATTATATTTTGTACAACAACATCATTTCAAAAATTAAAATGTAATATTTTAATAAATGCCAGCTTTAAATAAATACTTAGAGAAGTATTTATATCATAATTTAAAATTATAAAATCGATAATGAAGGTTTATTTTTTTTTTCTCAATGATAGAAAACAATGATTTTCTTTTAACTTTAAACTTTTTGCTTTTTTTTAAAAAAAATATAGGGATCAACTTCTTTCATATACATCTGCCTTTTTTTAGGTGGGGAGGGTAAAATAAATCTTAATACACATGAAACAGGGTTTCTGTTTTAATATATGTGTGTGTGTGTGTGAGAGAGATGATAATCTGGACCAACTAATGAATGCTGGTTTAGCACAAAAGATGTATATTGGTGATTATTTATCTTTTCTACATGTGTGTGGTCATGTGTATCAGTAGTATGAGATAGTGTAGATAGATAGTTGAAAGTTACTTGAAAGTCTGAATTCAAATCCCCTATATTTACAATTAAGTTCCAGATATAGGAATGCCTGTATTTCAAATCTTACAATATATATTATAAAATTGTTATTGCCCTTTCCATTCTTGTTTGTAATAAATTGGCTGAAATGTTTCAAAAATTGGCTAAAGAATTTTTTTTTACATATATTTATTTTATTAAATGTAGTTGAATGAGCTTTCACTTATAAAACCAGATTCATAACACTTGTGCTTTGCTGGGTAAGCTACAGTATTTATTGAATGACATATTGATGATTTAAATTAGCCTTTTAAATATTCCACTTGCTTGAGCTTTGTATACTGTTTTCCTATTTATTAATGATGTGATTGTTGTTAGCGATAAACCATGCCTCTTTCACTATTCTTTTTTGCTGTCTCATTCTGTGCAAACAATATTCATTCCTTTGGGCAAGGCATGATCAAAGCTTTGTTCATTCTTTCAAAAGCTGATTTATATTTGGGTTATTTTTTTCTCTTCATTCTTCCAAAAAACTGATTTATATTTGGAGTTATTTTTTCTCATTTGTATAAATATTTATTGAGGGCAAATATTGGCTCAAGAGTCTTACAACATAAATATTTATATAAGCAACCAAAAAATAACTTCGAATATAAATCAGTTTTTTGAGAGCACTAACAAAAATTCAACCATAATATTGTATGCATGGAGTTAGATAACACAAAAAGAAATGTGAAAATGGCATGCATTATTGCTGACAACAACCATGTCATTAACAAAAAGGAAAACAATATCCAACTCTCAAGCAAGTGGAATATTTAAATGGCTAATTTAAATAATTAGAACTTCATCAATAAATACTGCAGCATACTAGCCAACCCAGAGTGTTATGAACTTAATTTTATAAGAAAAGCACTCATCTATATTTAATAAAAATAAATACATATTGCTGTGTGCATTGGCACTTGTTGCCCTTTGGATACATAAAACAATTAATAAAAAAAATACTCAAAATATTATAGAACAAACATAGCAAATAATTAAAACTACACAGTTTTACTTACAGAGAGTATACTTGAGGATAATAACTATTAATAATATTATAAACATTATAAATTACACACTTTATATACACCTCAATAGACACAATATTATGAGCTCAAAAGTTTACAAAAATAATACTATAGATCTATACAACCTGTTTGTGATCCCTAAGTTTACTTGGGTGCATTCAGAGGTAAACTTCTCCACAAGGCTATGGATGAAGAGGGTGACCAGAGCCATGTCAGATGAATGTCTGCAACCTGGAACTTCACCTAGCAAGACTCATCTTCTACAGCCTCCTCGAGTTGAAGAACTATTGGCTGCACCACTCATGTGGTTGCCATGTCTCAAATTCTCATACCAATTCTTGGGATCCGAAATGTAGTTCACATTCCAATGCATTTTAACACTGTTCTCACTGTCATCAAACTGATCAGAAACTACATTCCATAGTTATAGTGACTTTTTACTTTAACTTAGATATATATCTTTGCTATTACTGATTACTATCAGTACGCTAACTTTATTATAGAATTACTTCTTTTAATTAACTATTTAATAACTGTAGTACTTATAATTAATGTGTAGCTTTCGCCACGCACTACATTTAATTTACATATGTTATATACGTATTTAAAAAACTACTTGTATTTATAGTATAAATACACACGCATACTTAACACATACATATAAAACCTTTTCTTTAACCAACATTCAAAATGTTTCGGCCAATTATTATATATATATATTGATATATTAAAGTCTCAATAATATTTTTTACAACTTCTTTTTTAAATAACAGTAATAAAAAATAAAATTTAAATTTTAAATACACTTCTAGCAGGTAATTTTTTTTAAATATTTTTGTAAGGGCCCCGAAACTGTAAAGTTATCAAAAATATAAAGGGTAGTGTGTATTATAAAAATGTATTTAAAATTATACAGTTGTTTTATAATAGCGTGTTGAAACTGCCGGAGGGCATGGTCAGTTTGTAAACAAAGATAAATATAATGTTGCCAGGGCCGGGTTTCTTTTTTTTTTTGTTGGCTTCGGTTTTTTTTTTTTTTGTTTATCACATTTATAAAAGTAATATCAAATCAAATTTTTTAAACACAACCAAAAAAAAAAAACAAATGCATAAAAAAAATTACAAATAAATGAATTTACAAAAAAAGGACTTAATTTTTTTTTTGATTCTTTTCATTATTTATATTTTCAAAGGAGCCGGGGTTTTTTTTTTTTCGGTCTATGTATTTTTTTGTTTTTTTGTTGTTGTTGTTGTTGTTTATCATATTTAAAAAAGTACAGTGGCTATCAAATCGATTTTGGCAACCCCCCAAACTAAAAAAAAATTATCGATTAAAAATGATAATTTAAAAAGTAGTTACCAATTTTTTGTTTGTTTTTATTCTTCTCATTAAACCCTTCTATTTTCGGTTCGGTATTGTACAACAAAAAAATCAGCCGATTCAACTTCTTTTTTTTTTTTTTTGGTTTGTTTTGTTTTATTTTTATAAATTATAAAATAAATCTATTGTCCATTTAACGGTAACATTTACAAGCCAAAGTCCAACTTTGGGAGAGGGGGGAAAGGGGGAGGAGGGTGTTTCTAATTGCTAACAGAATGGAAAGCCAACAACTCGAAGGTTGACCAAGTTTTGACGGTAATTCCCCCCCCCCAAAAAAAAACATCAATATATACGGCAATTAAAAGCAACTTTTTGGGCTCTTCAGGAAAAAAACGGCAGGCATGCAGCTTCAAGCTGTTTTGTTTGATAACCCAGTTCCAGCAGTCAGAGAAGAATCCTTCTTTCTTTGACATTCAGAAAGTTGTCCTATTTCAGCCATTCGATTAATCAGCTCGCAGTTGTTCTCACACAAAATGTGACTTAGAGCGTGATTTGATAGGAATCGCGCTTTTCCCTACACTTGGCCCATTTTTTCAGCAGGAAATGGGGGCTAGGGAAGCATGAGACTCTGCTGATAATTGTTAGTAGACCTTCCTAAAACATGCGAGATAGAGGGGGAGGTGGTCTTAATGAATATTAAAATAGTTTTGACAATCGTAATTCCAGCCACCCTCAGACAATACTGTAAACAAAAGTGAAATGTGATCGCACATCCAAAATGCTTAGCCCAAATCTGAGCTGTAAGCTGACATGATAGCTTCTGTGGCAGATTGGCTAAATGTCATGTTTCTGTGCATTAGCATAGAAATAAACACAGCAGCTGGTACACCCCCGTATTAACAGACTATTTCTAGGCTTACGCGTTAGAAATAGAACGTTTGATAGCGACGGAGGCCACCTATAACAGCATATTTCTGTGCACTAGCATAGAAATAATGCTCTCCGGTGGTTTCAACACGCTATTGTAAAACAATCAATTATACATATATTTATACTTTTAATTAAATAAATTTATTTTATATGTTAAAAGAAACTTTTGTCTCATTTTTTATTTTAACTATATTTATTTATAAAGTAAAAAACTATTAATTACTAAGAGAAATAAAAAAAATAAAAATGAAGTCATTATCAAAGAAATGGAAAGCATGTTGTGGCTTCTTCAAAAAAATTTAAATTAATGAGAAAACAGCAAAAATATTAAATTTACAAGCTAAAAAAATCTATAAAAAGTGGAAATGACAATTGATCAGAAAATGATTTATAGTGTTAGTCAGTTTTATTAATTACAAACATTTTGTTGTATAATATGAAAAGATTGGAATCCAGATAGAAAACATCAACAGAAACTGACTTAGTTTGTCATTTTCTGGCTATTGAATAATGAATTGTTAAAAAACATCTTTAAATTATTTGCCCAAGTATTTTTTTGGACTTCTCTCAACTGCTCCTGGAGACTATTTGTGAATTTAATCATGTTGACTCAAAGAATTAAAACTATATTAATATTTACAAAAAATTAATTTAAAAAATCACAGATTTAGATTGCTATCAATAAACTTTATATAAAAAGCCATCTTTAAAATTTAAATTATCGTTCTTATGTAAAGATTAATCAAAACATTTCACAGCTTACCCTGAATCAAGTCAAAGAATTGTACGTTATATATAAATTAAAATATTGTCATATTATTGCTATGCCTAGCATGTTCTAAATATTACGTCTTTATAAAATCTACATCCAATCTCAAAGAAGATAAAGATGAAAAGTAATAGCATTTCCATAGCTAAGTTGAAAATCTACAGGCATAATGCATTTTTTAGATTTCAAATTTATATTTTGAACAATTAGATATTTATGAAATTTTGCGTAAATATGAAAATTAATATTGAAAATATTTATTTTTATTTAACTACAAATATATATATATATATGTGTACGCGCCAATAGGTTCTTACAAGCATTAACAAGCCCTTTAAAATATTTAGTTTCCAAAACAAAAACATTGAGCTTAATTTTTCAAGATTAGTATTGGAGCATGCGCATGTGAGTGTAGAAAGAAAGTGTAATATATTTTTATTTAACGTATAAATATTTTATCATTACGTAAATAGCTAAAACGTATGTCATACATTATTATCATTATCCTGTTAATTACATTTATTGTTTTTATTAATTCATGGCATTTTTAGTTTTTGTTATTTTATATAATAAAATTTTATTAAATTAATATTAAAACTTTTATATATGACTTGCGAACGGTTTTTTTTTGTCATAAATATTACTTGTTAAATAAAAAGATAATTTATAAAGTTGATTTTTTAAAAAAGGAGGGGATGGGGAAAATACTGTAAGTTATAGATTTATTTTTCTAGAGTTTTAATTGGCTTATTAAAATGTAAAAGGTATAGTTGTTCACTCATTCTTTGTAAAACACAGTTTAAATTTTGATATGAAACTTAAATTTGATTACAATTTCTAAAATTATTTTTAGCTTCTTTACAAACAAAAATTGAAATGAAAAATTCAAAGATAATTTTCAAAGAGAGAGTTTCATTATTTTAGTTTGACATTTTGATTTATGTTGTGATTTATAGATGTGTAAGTTAATTTAATAAACATAAATTTGAAATCAACTAATTTTTAGCAAATTTAAATCAAAGTATTTGATTAGTTTTTTTTCCTTCCCTCTCCCTCCACTCTTATTCTCTGTCAGTAGTTAATTTGCAAAATCAAAAGTCTTCAGAAGAAAAAAACATCAAAGTAACCATGAATTTAATTTTAAATATGAATGATGTAGAAATAATACATAAAATATAAAATTAAAATTACAGTATAGTAATAAATCAATATTTTCAGATGTTTTAACATTTCATTCCATCTTACATTTTTAAAATAAAAACTTGACAACTTTAAGCCTCATTAGCTGTAGCAATTATTGTTTTAATAACGATTATATATGAAGTCTTTCTTTTTTTTGACTTATGACATGTGACTTATAATAGTCCTAACTTACAATAAAAAATATATATATTAATAATTGATTTAAAATTTCAGCAGTTTAAACATGATAAATATACTTTTGGTAGCACAAAATATTCTTAAAGTGCATTAATATATATTTCAATATAAATGCGTATTAAGTAATCATTAAAAACCAGTCAGTTTCAATATCAATAACAATCAACAATTTTAAACTGTTGTCAAGGCAACCTCCTTTTGATTGAAATTGTTGATTGCTATTGATATTGGGATTGTTTAAGTGTTGACTAGTTTTTTATGATTATTTCAATATATATATATATATGAAAGGTGACACTATGCTTGTATCACTACTGTTTAGAATTAGAAGTTCTATTTTACAAAATTTCTCCATCAATGTCTACCTCTAGCCACGCAATCTGAAATACCAACTGTAGGTATACTTTCAGAATAAATATAAAGTTGCTTAAAATCAAAGAAATCCAAGAAGTAACATATTTTTACTTTTATGAGTTGTTATTGCTTTCTAATTTGCACGTTATATATAGAAGTGAATTGTTGAAGATATAGACCATAGGTGGCAAAACCATGACCAGCTAGATAATTTAAAATGAACATTGTAGATATTTATAAAGTCTATAAACATTTTAATTTGGTAGAAATGATTTTTATCATAGACTTTTACAATTTTTATCTCAATAATTATTGTTATATATTTTGTCATGGGCATGTGATTTGATTTGGTATTGGTGTCAAGAATCAAATGTCATATTTCAAAAATCAAACTATTTCAACATCCAAACACTAATACTTCTGAAGCTGCCATTTTTGTTGTTTTCACTTTCTTTCAATCTGCTTAACATCAAATAGGCATGTTATATTCAGAAATTTGTTTAATATTTTTATATTTCTTATCATCTGGTTAGCATATTAAATATTTCTTATAAGAAAATTAACAATTTTATATCTTTATAGATATAATGTCTACCACAAAAAACAAAAGCCAAATGAATCCAGCATTGTAAGATTATATCATAAGGATTATATTTTTTTAATTTGGTGTTATTGAAAAAGATAATAAAACCTTTTGCATATGGAGTTATAATGTAAAATGACATTTTGAAATTATGTATAAAAATATTGTCTCATTAACAGAAGATGAGAAGAAAAAATATTTGGTAGTTTAGCAAATATAAAACTCAAAATAATGTTCTTAAAGCTTTTTTTTTTTTTTGCAACTAAAATTAATATTACATCTGCTAGTTTTTATTTGGTGCAGAGTATTGCAAAAGATGGAAAACCTCTTTCTGAGTGATGCAGCTCTTTGTTGCAGACTTTAAAGAAAAATATCAAATCATAAAATGTTTAAAAGATGTATCACTAAATCTCAATACAATTAAAAATTGAATTTTAGCTCTAAATGAAAATACCTTATTCCAAATCATTCTTTATTTGCAAGATGCTAAAATGTATTCAATTTTTTTTGTATGAGAGAACTGACATAAGTGGGTGGGCACAATTTGTGATTATTGCAAAGAATAAATCTGGAACCATTATGCAAGAAATTGGTAATGATATTTATGAATGAGTTTAGAAAGGAGTTTTCTAATGTGAACATTGGTTTAAAAAAGACTGTTTAAACAACTATTGGTGGCACTCCAAACATGATTAAATAAAATGCTGGATTCACTAGCATTAAAAAAACTATTAGATGGCCAATCACAGAATTTCACTACCTTATATATCAGGAGGTGTTGTGTGCAAAGCAAGGATTTAAATGTTTTTCAAAGATTTTGGCAACTGTAACAAAAATTGTCAATTTCATATCTGCACAAGCTCTAAATAAACACCAATTTTCTGAATTATTCAATGAAATTGGTTTTCAATATTTAGGGCTTTTATGTACAACAATATTCAATATTCAATGAGTATATTGTGGACAAGTTTTGAATTGTTTTGAAACTCTACTAAATGAAATAAAATTATTTTTATATGAAAAGAATAAAAAATCTAAAATGGTTAAACAATTTAATGTTTATTATGCTACATTATATGACATTTTAATGAATTGAATAAAACACTTCAAAGTCATGGACAAATTTCATTATTTATGTATAAAAATATTAAATCATTTCTTTGAAAATTGGATATATATTTATGAATGATGTAAATAACAAAACAATGAAATACTTTCCGTGTTGCACAAATATTTTCAAATACCATCCAATCAACAATCATTTAACAGTTATGATAGGGGAAAAAAAGCTTATTAAACACATTTCAATCAGTATGAAAGATTGAAAACTAGGTATAATTTATTGTGTTTCCTCATAAAATGGAATTTAAAGATTTCCAGCTACATTTTTAAAACTGATTAAATATAAACAGTTTAGATAATGAATTAATAGATTTAGAAACAGCACTATATGGATAAAACAGTTTGAAGTCAACAACTGGCTAAAGAAAAAAATTTTAATGTTATTTTTTAGAAATAGGATTTTTTGCCTGATTCATTTATTTCTATGAAAAAATTTGCATTTTCCATATTAACAATATTTGTTATGAATAAGTATTTTCTTTAATAAATCAATAAAATCAACTAATAGAAGTAGACTTGGAAAAGAAATGATTATTTCTTGTATTAATTAAAATCAACAAATTATATTCCTGATATATAAAAATTATCATCAAAAAAGCTACAACAAAATTCATATTAGTGAAAAATGGAATTGAACTTAGTATTATATGTCAAGTATAATTTACCAGAAATATAGAAAGAAATGATATTTTTCAATTACTTAAAATACCTAATCTGCATTTCATTACTATAAATAATTTAACTTAAACTTGATTTCTTGGTAAAAAAAAAAAGATTTGAAATCCATGATATATATCATGAAGATAATTTGAAACAAGTATTATGCATTATGTCGAAACTTATTTAATTAACAGGAAAACTGAAATACGTATAAACTGCTTCAGTAAAAGAAATTAACATTACTTACTTACTGTGAATGCCAAATGAATTCTGTATTTAGATATAAATGATCTAAGCCAGGGGTGACGAACCTTTTTATGTGTACGTGCCAAAAATTTCCAAAAAGTATTTATTGAATGAGTGGCGTGCCATACAGTTATTAAATCAAAATATAAACAACTTAATTTTTACAGTTTTTTAAAAGTTTATAAAACAAAATAATAATAATAATTAAACAAAAATTCTAAAAAAGCTAAATAAAAGTGAACAATATTTATTTTGAAGAATACATGTTGAATAAAATGTAATAGTAAAAAATTAATAATAATTAAAACAAAATTTTGGACATAAACATAAAATCAACGTAAATAGACATTATTTAATGAGATTTGGGTTGTTGCACATTGGATGCCAAATGCTTTATATCTCGTTCACATTTTGTCAATTTTAGTAATGTAGATGCTGAACTAGATTCATCTGTCATTCTATTTTTTGAACTATCTTTAATTAAATTCATTTCTGAAAACAATGATTCACATGCATATGTAGAGGAGAAAATTGATAATATAGCAATCGCTAATTTTTTTAAATAATCAAATGTTTCAGGAGTAGCATTTCAGGCACTCGATAGTTTCTCTTCAGCACTCTTTTCACATACGTCCAATAATCAATAATTTTCCATTGTTTCTAACTCATTCCTCAAATCAACAAATTTCTGTTTCCATATAGAACTGGATTGAAAATTAACTGATTGCATTTCCATATTTTCCTAATTAAGCCATTCAAAATTTTTTAACTTGAGACCCCATTGATATTGTGTCTGGGTATAAAATAAATTTTGATGTTTTTGAAATTTGTCTGAACTGTGTAAATCTTAAAGAAAATTCATTAATTATCAATTGAATTACAGCACAAAAGTTTTACATTAACTTCACGTGATCTGGCTTTTTATGAGATTCTAAATCACTCAAACTTTTTTAGATTTGGAAAATATTTGAAAGTGTAAGAAATAACATCATGGTTGAATATTTGAATTTAACTTCTAATGCTTTGATCAAATTAAACATGACAACAACTGTCTTATTATAACCTTGTAGTTTCACTTTTAATTCATTTAGATGTGAACACATATCAATAAAAACATTAATTTCAAAAACTGTTCAACATCCATCCATTCATTATATTTTTCAATGATTTTCTCATCATTAAAACAGTCTAATTTCATCTAAACACTCAATGAATCTTTGAAAAACTTTTCTTCAACTTAACCATCAGACATTGTAGTACATAAGTAAACCACTGTATGCTGAGTTCACCTCACTCAATAAATTTATAAAATAAATTGGCTAACTTAGTCACAACAGTTCATAACATCATCCAGTGGCTTAAAATTGACCTTGTGCATAAAACCTACTGATGTATAATACAATGAAAACCCAAAATTAAATGTCCAATACAGTTGAGTAACATCTGTAGTTATTGATACAATGTTGGCAACATCTATTTTTTTTTCAATGAGTATGTTTGAAATTTCATTGCAAATATCTATTCCTTTTGTTGTTGTTACTAATGAGCTTAAACACTACTTCTTTGATATTATTTCCAACACACTAGTGAATAAAAATAAGCAGCAAGCTGATCCATTTATGTCTGTACTTTCATCAATGCAAAGAGAAATTAAACTAGATTTTATATCTCTTTTTTGTTGGTAAGTTATTTTGTTAGCCATTTGCAGGACTCTTTCTTTAACTGTATTTCTAACCAATGATAAATCTTTTATGCTCTGAATAATTTTTGCTTTGTTTTCAAAATCTTAATAAAAAACTGGTGCACATTTCATCCAAGCTTCTTTCATATATTCTCCATCATTAAAAGGTTTTCCATATTTGGCTATTACATTTGAAATAAAAAAAAACTAGCAGCAGTTATATTTGAATGATTTTCTATAAATTTCATTAAGATGTTGATTGCTTGGGCAATATATTCTTTTTGTTCATCTTTACTTTTTTCGCAGAGCGATTTATGATTGGTCTCATAATGCCGTTTTACTGATGATGTTCTCAATACAACTTCTGGAACATAACACATATATTGCCTTGGTGCTTTGTTAGTCATTCCATACTCATCAGTCCATCAATTTTGAAATTTTCTACTGCTTAACAATTTTTATTTTTTTATTTTCACTAATCATATTAATATAATGGTAACAAATTATTTAAAAGTAAATTTAAATGAGCTTTAATTATTTTATAAATCAAAGATTTATTATACATTAAAGTATATTATTATCTTTACATTACACTTTTACAACAAAAAATATATTTTCTTTACATTACACTTTTACAATAAAACTTCAAGCAAAAAAAAATAAAACGTTGTTTAATAGTATTGATTACGCATTTCGTTTTTTTTTGTTCACGATTTTGATTATGTTAACAAATTGAATGGTGTCAACACGTTTAGATAAAGAAAGATTAGGACAGAAAATAATTTTATTACTTTTACTTTACTTTGAAAAAAATTACTTCAAAAAGTTATATTGGAATCATTTGACAGGTTGACTTAAAATATCATTCCCACCTATATATGTATTTATTTATTTTTTTTCAAATTTTGTAATTTATTGCTTCTAATCAGAATTCAATTGTTAATTGAATTCTAGTATAATATTATATTTATTTATTTTATTTTTGGTTTATAGTAAATTTTTATTAGTACAGATTTTAGCAACAAAAAAAATATTGAATAATTTAAAGCATAGAAAATTAGTATATGTAAATAGTTCGCGAGCCAATAAAAAATTCAAATGTGCCATCTCTGGCACGCGTGTCATAGGTTGGCCATCCTGATCTAAGCTATTATAATTTTAAATTGAATCTAAATAATAAAAATTTCAAAGCTAAATATGAAATTCTTAACTTTTATAAATCTACAACAATTAAAAATACTACATAGAGGCTCCTAAAAACAAAATACAAAACATATTTAGTCAAAATAAGAGTCATATATCACATGACCCTATTCTCTAGGGGTTTGGGGAGGGGTTCCTGACAGAAATATTTTAAATGCTTTCTCTGGCTAAGCATTTATCACAAAGCTTGTTGAGGAATTGGAAATCCTCATTGTTTACAAAACATATTTCTTAATTTCAGAGTATATGCCTAGGGCTGCTATTAGTAAACCTATATCAATTAAAAATACATACACAATCCCCTAGTTTTTAAAATACCGTATTGTTGATTATTTAAAATCATTAGATTACACTTATTGTTGTTTTTTTCGTGAAAATAAAAAAATAAGTAAATCTAATAGCCTACTAATTATAAAGAAAAAAATTATTGAAGAAATAATCATGGTGACTAAATATTTTTAGTTTTTCTATGAAAAATATAATAAATATAAAACTTAAAAATTATCTTCCATATTGAAATATTTTACATTTTCCAGCAAACTCGCAATTAGCAATTAAATTTGAAAATGTTCTCAAGGACGTTGTGTATGGTGTGATATTTGCTACTGTTTAAAAATTAATCATATTCCCCAGCCAAGACTCACAAAAAAATGTATACAAAGCTGTTAAGCATACCAGATTTTCCAATAACTCGCCATATTGTTTTATTATCTAAGCCTTGTCTCAAATCAACATCATCTTTATATATATTCAAACAAGAATCTATAATCAAACAGCCACAAAAAGTAGAATTCTTATGAGGTTCCAAACAAATTTCTTTTTTCTAATTCAACAATAAAGCTAGTTGGACTTTATCTTCCTAGATGTAATTGGAATCTCATCAACAGATTCATGACAATCCATGCCATTAACTTTATCTGCTTCATAAGTGAATTTATCAGCAACTGATCTATGTAAATGTGGTCAACACATAAATCATAAAACACATAGTTAATGGCTATCAAATCTATGGTTATAGTGATAGAACCATAGGAATTTAATAATGAACTATGGAATCTCTCTCCTGGTTGGAATTTCTGCAAGTTTCTTTATGATACTTTGTTATTAATTAAACTATCTAAATTCATAAGCTAAATAAATAAATAATCATTAATTTGTGAGGTGTTTCATGTAAATGGATCTTCTATATTTAATTTTCTTGCCATTATCACTAAGATTTCTCTTTTCATTATCACTTTTTGTCATCATCATTGACCTTTTTCATCATTATCCCTGATTACTCAGGTGTCTTTGTTTATCATTATCATTAATATTTCTCATTTTGTCATCATCACCAAGATTTCTCTTTTTTCATTATTACTACAATTTTTTATTTTTATATCTTCATTGCACATTTTGCCATTATCTCAGATATTTATTTGTCATCATCACTGAGAGTTTTGTTTTTGTTATTATCACTGAAATTTCTCTTTTTATCATCACCATTAAAATATTTTTATCATCATTATTGAAAGTTATCTTTATCATCATCGGTAAAATTTCTGTTTTGTTATCATCATTGACATTTATCTTTTTGTCATCATCAGTGATATTTTTTTAATGAGCTATATATTGGAGCAACAAAGTATGGTATGTATTGAGAGCTACTGGATTATGGCATTTGGTATTTACCATTAACCTACTACCACAACTTAAGATACCTTATTTGTATTTATATATTGGACTATTTCCATCATCCAATATTAAGTATTGAATGTCTTTAGAAAAATTGTTTAACTTTAATTTCACGATTACATAGGTAAATATATGAACAAAATTTCAAGTGGCATTATTCTCCTCTCTTCTTAAGGTGTTGCTGGCCTGACCAATGACAGTATTAGCATGTGAATCAACCTAGATCCTTAGATGTTTAAATATTGAATTTATGGAAACATTCCAATATATAAATACAATTAAAATACTATCATCACAAATCTTCAGAAAAATATTAAGATGTCTTTGTTTTGGAATGAGTTTTTTTCATAATATTTTGTAAATAAAGAAATAAATATATCATTTCATCAAATGGCACTCAGTAATCTTTAGCTCTTTAATTCACTCCTCTATGTCATAAAATTTGTTGATTATGTGTATATATCTCAATTAATATAAACACTAGATAAAACAGTTTTCATCCTTATTTATTTTAAGCTTATTTATATGCTCATTCTACAATTAAATATTAACTTCTTAATATTTTAAAATGTTTTTATTGCATATGTTTATTATTAACTGTATACAGCAGTACTAATTATTGTTTTTTTTAATGGTTTATATATATATTCTTTTTTACATTTTGTTTTGCTCTTCAGTATTCTTAAATATCTTATGGATATCATTTTATGAAATAAAATATTCTTATTTAAAACAAAAAAAAATTCCAATCTTATATACAGTAGACTGTGGTTGTATTGTTTTAGTATAATAATAGTGTTTTTAATTGTTGTTGGAGAACTTTATGTGTGTGTAATGCATAAAAATGTTGAAGTATTCAATATTATTTTATAATGCTTTGAGTTATATAATGGTAGTTTTCTTTTCAACCTCATCAATATAAAGTCAATCATATGATAGATTTCCCCAGATAATTTATTACTTTATTGCGTGATCCAATGAATTTTTAATATTTCTTTGTGAGCGTGTGTGTGTGTGTATTTTTATTTCGTGTAAATGTTGGTTCCAAATTTCTTCATGGAAATACAAAAACTGAAATTTGCCCATTAATGGTATATTTGCTGTACTTGCTTTGGGTGTTGAATCTGCTGGGGTTTTTTCCTCTTGTTACAATCACTATAATTGCTTGTTATTTCCATACTCTCCACATAAACTCATTTTTTTCACAACTGTTAGAATATATAAATTATCAATATCCTAGTAACTACATATATATTGTTTAAAATTGTGTATTGATGTAAAATGCTACAGATATTTGCAGATTTTTATATTTACATATATATAACTTGTTTTAAATTTACAAATAACAAGTACTACTTATATAAGGCTAAAACCTTAGTACACGCACCTTGAGTGCTTAATTTTAACAAGAGAGACCTCTACAAATCATAACGCAAGATTCGACTTTATAAAGATAAGAGGGACCCCTCTTATCTCTGAACCTATTTTCTTAATTATTACGTGCTGACATTGTGCTTAATAAGAATTAATATTTAAATAACAAGTATGTAAAAAGATATTTTAAAAAAACTTTGAATTTGCATTTGTTTTGTTCAAAGTATGATATTCCTAAAATTAAATTTTTTTAACAATCATGATCATTATGCGATGCACATAGTTTGTGCATCTGTGACATTTCATGCATTTCAGCAAAGTTTACAAGCTTTCTTTTATTTATAGAATAAACACTGTATTACCATCAGAACAAAACAATAACAGGAATAAAATCTAATAAACTAGAACAATTGATGTAAATAATGCAGATAAGAACATGAAGAATTGCTTCTAATGTAGGAAGGAGTAAATGTGAGTATTCATAAGTATCCTTAGTAAGATGTTACTCTTGACAAAAGTGATTCCAAGTTTTTATTCTGTCCAAAAAAAAGATGATGAGTAAAAAGTGTTTCCTATACACAAGAAAAAGAATATTAACATAGAGAAAAGTTGTTACAATTTTGATTTATTTATAATTGAAGCAATAAAATAGCAGTTTGAAAAACATTAGATATAGAAAAAAATAATCTTATTTATATGAGTTTGATTCCAGCACCCAAAAAACATAAAACAAATAATATGAAAATGTGAAATTAAAATGCAGTAATAATAAACAGACCTTTCATTGAATAAACATTATAAAAAATGGATATTGATATTTTATCAATGACATTTTTTAAATGTGTTATTATATACATCTGTTACATTTTAATACCATTAATAAATGCATATAATAAACTTATAAAAGATATTGGGTAAAAAAAATCTTTCTTTATAATCCTTATGATATCTTTCACAGTTTAGCATTGTGATAAAGTGATGACTTTGAAAGCTACAAGTTTTGAACTCAATGTTCCGGAGGTTAGATATCACATGATCACTCTAACAAGTAACCATTTGTTTATATTACAACCCTATACTTATGATAACTGACTTTACTCAGTGAGTAGCTTTGTATAGCATACATCTCCATCTTGAATGACCAATAGGCAAACGTAATGCAGGATCTGTTTAGTATGTTGGTACAGAAAAGGACTTAAATACTAAAGATTTAAAAAAAAACAACAAATAAAAATGATTTTAATCTTGTCAATTAAGAATCTGTGGCATGCTTTTCCCAAATAATTAATCATGTGATTATTTATTATTATTACTTATGTTATAAAGTGATCATTACTATTGTCAGTGCAGATTTTAAATGTAGAAAAGAAATCATGTGATACTTTGTTTGATATATAAAAAAGTAACTATATCCTTGGAATATGAGCATATCACATCCTGCATGCAGATACTCAATTGCTACATACTTCATAAATCTAAAAAAAATGTCATTATGATCTATAGGATTAATAAAATGTTTCATGGATTCATCTTATAATAGAGATATCAAGGCAAAACTCTCTATACAGTACTGCCACCCTATGTCAACCAGAGTAATCAATGGATGCCAGAAGGCTTGTGCATAAAATCCCTATCTAATGCCTACTCATTCAATGTCCCCAGACTAGTTTCTGGCTTGTGCCCTTCATCAGGGAAGAGTTTTGGATCTGAGAGCACTGCACCCAGATCTTAGGATCTAATGCAACCTTTCAGCAGTGCTCTCAGATCCAAAGCTCCTCACTGATGAAGGCCACAAGCCAGAAACTAGTCTGGGGATATTGGATGAATAGGCATTAGATAGGGATTTTATGCACAAGCCTTCTGGCATCCATTGATTAATCTGGTTGGCACAGGGTGGCAGTACTGTATAGAGAGTTTTGCCTTGTTTATAAACAATTATGTGCTAGTATAAGAGATAGTGATCATGTGATGCTTAATGGTTTAATAGAGATATCACTAATTGTTACCAATAACATTCCATGACTTTTTTTGTCTTATTCATAAGCTTCCAAGAGCTATTTTTTCACTCTATTCTAGACACATATATTGAAATCCGAATTCATTACTGCCCACCAAATGGCATAATATTCAAATTAATAAACTAGTTTCTTACTTTTGCCTTCACCATTATGAACTTTGGGACTTAAATCTGGAACTAATACACTTCTGCATCCAGCAGCTAGTTTTTACTCTTTTATATTATTCAAGCTTTCATTTTTTAAATAGTAGTTCACTTGAACTATATATGCATACATAATTTTATAGTTATTAGCCTTTCCAGCAATTATTAAAGATTTTATTTTAAAAAAAATATCTTTTAATGTACTCAGAAAAGACTTAATATGCAATTACTGTTTTAAATAAAAAATTTGATTTATACAGTTTAACAATTGAAATAAATTCGTTGAGTATTTGTTTATTTATCAGTGTTAACTTTAAAATGTTTAACAGTCATATCTGTAAAATTTCCCAATAGCAACTTGTACAGAGGATTAGACTCTAGTACATAAACAGACATCCGTGCATTTGGTTGCCTTGCTTATCACAACTCATCTCTATCACTTCTTGAGCAAAAATGCCGTATGAGTTCTCAAACAATAAATCATTCGATTATTTTATACATTTGGAGGCATTTATAAATAAACACATGCAAATTTACGTACTTATAAAATTAGTTTTTTTTTTGACAACGTTATTACAAATTAGAAAACTATTATTGAGCGCAAACTTGTCTAATTATTTCATTATTGTTGTCAGTGATCGCGCATCTGTTGTTTTAGTAGATGTTTAACCGAAAGCTTTATTTTATGTTCTTTCAATGACATCATTTATTAATGCAATCGCTTGACTTAAACAAACTTTACTTATCTTTTGAGTTCATCACTGTCAACTTCAAAATAAATGATAAAAATATTAGTTTGAGTTTAACAAGGTTTGTCTGAAGTTCAAAATGTTAACTTTCTACGTTTAAAACTCTAATGAAGTCTTTTTGGGAGCTCGTGTCATGTGTAAATCTAAGATTGTACAGACATTCTTTTTTACTTTCTGACTACTTACATATAATATTCTTCAGCAACAATAAATCATAATTGGGCTGTGGAATTAAATGCATTGACCAAATTTTATTTCTAAAATAAATTACAACTGAATTCACTATTTATTTTTTAAATTACTTACTAATAGTTGTGATTAAAAAAAGTGATAAATTTAGGTAAAAAAAAAAAAAAGAATATTTTCTAACAAGAATATATTAGAGAAATAAAAAAAAAAGTCGAATGCTTTAAAGTGATTTCAATTGGATGAATTTTTTTTTTTGACTAATACGCATTTTAGTAACAAAAAGTTTATTACGTAGCTGGAAATATTAACATGATAAAACAAAAATAGAAAGCAATCGTAACCAAACCACTGATGATGATCAGGTATTATTGTTTTGATCAGGGATGGACAAATAGCAGCCCAGTAAGAAAGTCAGAAAAATCCGCCTTGAAACGAGATTTCCTTCCCGTGTGAGACCAAAGATTCATCTCGTATTTTCCACTAGCACAGTCACGTCAACACGCATTCGCAGTGCTTTCCCGGTTGATCTGGTTAATTTAAATTTTGTCTTTGCAACAGTAAATATATAAATTTCCAATTTTAGTGAAACCATGAACCCTCCAAAAAAACATAAAATGGGTGAGGAATGTCGAGTGTTTAATAAAGAATGGACAAACAAATATTTCGTTGGTAATACAGGGAATAAAGCAGTGTGTTTATTGTGACATGAAATGATAGCTGTATTTAAGGAGTACAATCTGAAATGACCCCACTAAACAAAACATAGCGAATTTGGCCGCAAACTTTCCAAGGAAAATGAAAAATAAAAGCTGCAGTGTATGAAAAGCTGAAGAAGGACCAAACATTATTTACAAAGCAATCAACACTTCAAAATAGTACTACAGAAACAAGTTTCATGGTAACCTAAGCAGTGTATGGTAGAGTGTGCAAGTGTATTGTGTCCAGATGTGAGAAGCAAATTTGAAAGCATTTCATTGTCAAGAAGAACTATAGTGTGGTATATTGACTCAAGTAGTGACAAACTCACTGAACAGCTGAAGACTGCGAGCAAAGATTTTGTTTGTTTTTCTTTGGTACTGGATGAGAGCATAAATAATGAAGACACTGCACAAATACTCATCTTTATCCATGGAATTAATGAAAATTTTGCAATCACAAATGAATTACTTGGCCTAGAATCAATGAAAGATTGAACCACTGCTCAAGAATTGCTTGAGTGTACTGTGAATTGTGTGGAGAAAAGTGGCTTGTCCTGGAACAAAATGGCAAGCATTACAACAGATGGGGCCAGAGCTTTCAGTGGAAAAACGTATGTATGGTTAAGCTTTTAAAAAACATGTTACAAGCACAAAACACAGACAGTAATATCTTGGCTTTTCATTGCATTTTGCATCAGGGGAGCCTTTGTAAAGCTGCCCTGTACTTAAAGCATATGATAGATCATATTGTTAGTGTGGTGAACACAATCAGAGAAGAGCACTCCACCATCAACAGTTCACATCTTTTCTTGAGGATGTGGAGACAGAGTATGAAGATGTAATTTACCACAACAATGTGAAGTGGTTGAGCCTGGGCAAAGTGATAAAAAGAGTCTGGGCATTGCAGAATGAAATCCTCTTATTTCTGGACATGAAGAAGATATATCATGATTTCATTACAAAAATAGGATGTGAGGAGTGGGGATGTGAGATGATGTTTGCAGCTGATGTGTTTGAGAAATTGAATGAACTGAATGTGACATTGCAGGGAAAGAGTTTGTTTGCACATGAAATGTGGAAGCATGTAAAATCATTCAAAGCAAAACTAGGTCTATTTGCAAGGCAGACAGGTGAAGGCAATTTTTGTCATTTCCCTTTATTAGGAAAACAAAGTGCCTGAAAGTATTTCTGCTAAGATTGGGGATCATCTGCAAAGTTTGGAGGATGAGATCACAAGAAGATTTCAGGACTTTAAGAAAACAGCCTAAATTTAATTTGCTGTCTTATCCCATCACTGCTGGTATTGACACAGCACCTGAAGAGCTGCAGCTTGAACTTATTGATATGCAGTCAGATGACATTGTGAAAGAAATGTTTAGTGCTGTGATATTAGTTGACTTTTACAAATTTTTGTCTGCTGAAAATTTTCCATTTATGAAAACATTTGCTGGGTAAATGTTCTCTACATTTGGGTCTAAATATATTTGTGAGCAAAACAAGAGTAAATATAGATGCTCTCTAACAGACATTAACTTGCAGACTGTGATGAGAATCTCAACAAGCAATCTCACTCCTGATTTCAAAGAAAATTGTAGAATAGTGTGATAGGGTACATTTGTCTTATTAAATTGATTCTAAAATTAAATGTGCTTGCAGCTATAGATAATATGAAATTAGCACAATAAATAAATTTAATAAAACTGCCACTATTTTATTTAATTTATATTTATTGATTTTTATAGTACAATTTATACTTTTCTTTTCTGATAAATGCAATCATTTTAAAATGTGTGGCCCTCCACTACTATCCACTTCCACAAAATGGTCCCCAAGCCAAAACAATTGCCCACCCCTGATTTAAGCAATGCATCTTATTATCTAGTTGTTTCAATTTGTCTTTAATCAGAAAACTTGACATGTATTGGTCATAACATTTGATGCAAAACTTCATATTTTATTTGTCTGAATAATATAAATTGTAATAATTGTCACCTGAGGAAATTAAAAAAAAAACCTCAGTTTAGTCAGTTGAATTATTTGATATTTTGAGAACTGGTCATATATATCTAGATTTAATAGAGCTAATGACTATGAGAGTTATGACAATAATGATCATACTACTAACAAAGTCTTCTCAACTGGAAAGAACTTATAATTTAAACTGAAAAGATATCAAAAACCTGTTCAAAAATAAATATTTTAAGTAACAACAGAGACAATAGTGTTTGTTGTTATTCAGTTCAGGCTTCAATGAATAATATTAGATAAAGCTCAAAATCACCTAGAATAAATGAGCATAAACAGGATGATATCTTTAAAATCATGTTACTATGGTGCGAGAAAGAAAAATAAATCACATTATTAAAGATGATAAGTTTTTGTAAAAGTGGCATTAGTTTAGAACCGTGGTTCTTAACCAGTGTGCCTCAAAACACTGGTGATATGTGTGAGTTTAATTGAAGTGTTCTACCGAATGTTAAAGATCTTCAAAAAATTAACATGATTATGAAGATTATGTCTGAGAATAGGACTATCAAAAGAGAAATAGAGTCAGCGCAAATTACTGGCAAAGAGGGGTAATTATCCAATAAACCTAGTTGGAAAATGAAAATGAACTTATTTGCTGTCATATTAATATTATCATATTTGCAAATGAAGTATAAAATCTATATAACAGCAATAGGAATAAAATCCTTTTTAAAAACATATTCGTTTTTAGGGAGTTAGTAGAAAAAATGTTATTGGATTCTGGGTTTGCTCTTAAAGGCCTTGTCTGGGTGCATGCAATGTTAGAAATAAAAAAATAGAAATGTTTGACTTAAAACATTTATAATTTTGTTATAATATTTTTAGTTTACTAAAAAATATATAAAATGATTTTTAAAACCCAGAATCTTGTGTGTAGATTTATTTACAATACAATTTGCTATTATTTTTAACGTGCAGATTATATTTTGAGGGTGATTATATTAAAAATAAATAAACATTAATGAATAATATGATACATGAATGAAAATCTCCAACTTTAAACAGTTACATCAGGGGTCCCCAACCTTTTTGCACTTAAGAGCACATTCTATAATACCGGCCAGGTGGTGGGCACCATTTATTTTTTCAATGTAAATTTATGGTTGGATATTGTTAATAATACACATAATGTACAAAAAAATATTTATTTCAAAAATAAAATTTTAACATATAATTAACATTTATATTTTTACGCTGTAAAAGTATAATATGCCCTACAATTTGATTACAATATAATACAATAATTTATAAGAAATTTTAAAAATTAAATTTATTTGTATCAGATAAATAATTTTTTATCATGTTCGGATAGCGGCGGGCACATGTAAAATGGTCTGCGGGTGCCATGGTGCTCGCAGGCATATGGTTGGAGACCCCTGAGTTACATGATAATGATAGTAAATGTACCAATGTTTCTTCCTAAAATTGTCTGTTATCTTTTGTTTTTCTAATGCATTTGAATTTTGTTGCATCCGTATGTCTAATTATTTTTAGTGTACTAATTGTCAATGTCATAAATAAATAAATATTTAATAAAAATATTGTTTTATAGAAGTTAATTCATGACAGTCCACTTTTATCACCCATTAAGTAATTAAAAATAATTATTGATCAGCCCAAAATGCAAAATGTATAAATTTGTTAAATGAAAATATGATTTTAGTGCTGATAGAGCAAACAAAGATATAAGCAGTATCAATGATAATACTAACAATATGGAAAAAAAAATCACAAAAATCAACAGACAATATTCTGATAATTATTTAGATTTCTGGCTCACATGAATTGCTGAGAAAGAATAATAAGTTCCTCTCTTCATTGTATATGAGGTGGAGGGAGGGGTTTGAATAGTTCAATGGTACCAGTTTAACTGAAGCAACATTTTACAACTAGACACTTCAATCTTGAGTCCAAAGATAAAACATTATTTTTAAAAATTGTTGGAGAATCAAATTAAATAAGGAAAAAAAATCAAAAAAATAGTTTCAATATCTGATAATGCACAAATTGCTTCATGTAAAGTAGTTAATTTAATTGCATTAAAATTAAAATAACATATTCAGAGTCACTATTTTTGCCAGTATGCTGTGCAGATGTAAAAATTATGTTCAAAAAAGATATATAAAAATGAAATGTTAAGAATTCCTTTTTTAGATGGCACTATCAAAAAAAAATTAAAGATATGTCAGACAATATTGGGGGAATGGTTGCCAAAAAACCTTCTAATCAGTATTTTGCTTTGTAAATTGGTAAGATAAATGACACAAATGGTAAAGCTTATGATTTAAGATTCATTTGAACAGAGAACTTACCAAATGTGCATTAATTAGGACATGATATATTTGAATCAATTATGTCATATTTAGAAATTTTAAATATATCGTGGAAGAAAATAGGCAAAATTCTCCCTACAGTAGTACCACTTAGTGCAAGTAAGAGTAACCAATGGATGCCAGAAGGCTTGTGCATAAAATCCTTATCTAGTGCCTATTCATCCAATATCTCCAGATTAGTTTCTAGCTTGTGGCTTTTATCAGTGAGGAGCTTTGAATCTGAGAGGCACTATTGTAAGGAGAATTTTGCCTGTTTTAATAACAGTTATGAGAAAACATAGGAAATGGTGATCTTGTGATGTTAATAGTTTAATATCTTGGGAGGTATGTATTGGAATTTTTGTGGACAAACACTTCCAGCAACATTAAAAACAGTATTCGATCAAGTTATAGATATGGTAAACTTAGTTAATACAAGGCTTTTAAAAAATTGTCTTTTTTAAATTTTTTGCTTGTCTGTGGAAACTAATCATAAGTATTTACTTTTACATACCAATATAAAATAGTTATCCAGAAGTAAAGTACTACCCTATGTTTTAAAAATCAAGGATAAATTATTGACCTTTTTCCTACTAACTTCCAATGTTAAATATTGAACATTATAATTGAATATAAACTCCATTTTATACTAAATACAAGCTGTAATTTCAAAAGAAAAACTAATCAAAAATCTGAGTTCAAGTGCCTTATATATATATATGTGTGTGTGTGTGTGTGGGTGTGTATTTTACTTTAGTTGATGTGTATAACTATTTGTTATTAAAATCAATTTGAAAAGAAATTATATATAAGTAGTAGAGAATTAATTAAGACATGAAATGTGCTATTAGATTTTAAATGATTTTATGCATTAATTTTCAATTGGGTGGATTTATTATATATTAATTTTAAATTAATAAACTCCATGTTTGATGACAAGTATTGGGTACTAAAACAAAGATCATACCCTAATTTTAATGACAAGTAGTTGCAGTAGTGTAGGTAAGGTTATTAAGCTTCATATGGCTGCATATATATTTAGAAGTGTGAAGTTTTGATCTCATAATTTAATTCATTTTGTTGTGAAATGTGATTGCAGTTTTTTTTTTAAAATTGGGCTGAAGCAGAAATGGCATTCTAAAAAACCAAAGAGTGAATATAATAAAAATAGTTGCTCTAATTTTGGAAAAGAACCTTCTCTTTATGCTGTTAATGAGTGTGATGAATGAGGCTGTTTGGGACTTAATGATAGATTTAATGAGGGATCACTATATTTGAAATGATGGACATAAAGAACAAGTATTGGATAGCTTTTTCTCTTTGTGTCAGAATAAATAAGTTGATTCTGTATTGGCAGAAAACATTACTTTAGCTTCAAATTAATCTTGATAAGAAAGTATATTTAAATCCTAGAACCTAGAATTTACATTTTTGGGGCAATCTGTTTCTTTGTGCAGTAAAGTAAAGATCGGAATGTTAATAAAATTGGTCATTTTTATGGGCAAAATTATAAACTTTTCAGTAATTTATTTTAGTTAATAGAGTATGTTGAGTTTGGAGTATGTGACAAAGATATTGAGGAGATTTTGGAAAAAGATATTTTTTTTAACTCATAGACGTGTATCTGCTGGGGTAATGCGAATGAATTTCTGACAGTCTGGTAAAAGAATTAAAATTATGACAATTGCATTTATTCCTCTTAAAAAGTGGATAATAGGAACAAAATAAAGTAAAAGACAATTGATAATAGTAACATATTCTTGCATATCTCTAACACTCATCACCACATTCTTCCTTCCCTATATCAGTTAGGTGCATAGGAAGTTTATTTTCTTTTTGAATGATATGCATGTAATATGCAGTTTGAGGGATACTAGAATATTAATAAGAGTGAATTTGGCATGTGATGATGGGTATGCTTTAATTAGGAAATTTCTTATGGCTTTAATGGATGTAAGTAGCATGTCTTGAATTCAGATTCTCATACCATTTGTGGATTTGTAAATGGGAAAACTAAGAAGTTATGAAGAAGTTCTGTAAAGATGGAAGATATAATGTTTGCCATAAATACATTCTTAAGTAGATAATTTATTGAGGTTGGAAAGTATATTGTTTTGTATAGTCTTGAAAGATCATTGATAGTATAGGAAGATATTTTTAGAAAAATGAAGAGGTCATCCATATATAAAATGTACTTAATGTTTATATTGATGAGTGGAATGAAGCCAGATATTGTTTTTTCAGTTTTTCATAGTAAAAGATTGTTTATAAGATATAAATAACAAAGCACTAAGGGAGGATCCTTGGAGCGTGGCATTGTGAGGATTGATCCCAGATAAAACTTTTCCATTAAGAATAATGTGGATTTCTCTGTTTATGGGAAGATCAGTGAGAATGTATAATGTAAGTCAGAGATATTATGTGTTATTAGAACTTTGATCACATTTTCAGTTGGAACAGGGTCACATTCAGATGAAATGTCTTAGAATTACTAGATAAGATTTTCTAAAGTGTTTCACTTGTCTATAATTGTTTTAAAAAGGAATAATGGCTACAGTGATAAATGATACTTTTTTGTGTGAATTGAAAAGATGAGGTAGTTGGCAGAATTATGGGTTGTATTTTATCTTTGATAACAGATTCTATGGTTTTGATTAATATGGAAATGGGGCATATATTTTTTAAAGGGAATGGAAGAACTTTTTTTGAGAAAAGGGACTATGGAAAGACAGTATATAGTTATTTCGATATGATAGACTAGCTTAGAGAGATGATTGAATAGATATAATATAATGGAGATGATAAAGAAGCTTAGATGAGCAAGTATGAATTTGGAGATTGCATGAGGACAATGATGTTTGCTCTCTAGAAATGAGTTAAGCTTGAGTATTTGTAATTTTGTGATTAGAATAATTGAATTCAAAATAATGGGTATTGATGTAAGGGAAGGGGGAGACTGAAATTGACTTTGAAATGATAAAATAGTAGGGGAAGTATCTGTTGGCCTATATAACAATTGATTACTTTTTATAATTGATGAAAAGATAATTTGTTTAGGTGCATGTATCCCCTGGACCACTTATTAGGTTGGATCAAATAGATTTTTGCATTTTTAGCTGCAAGGTATTCAGCATATAATAATTATATTTTTTATATTGTTATTTACAGTGGACAAAAGGACTGGATATAGCATCATATGAAGTAACTTTTAGTTTTTGGTGTCACATAACAAGTTATTTAATTAAGTCTATGAATTGTTTTTCTTTGTATAGTATCTAATAATTGAGTTAACCATAGTGATGAAAGCAAGTTAAGTCTCAGTAGGATATAAAAAAAAGATTTATTTATTTTTTTTAAAGTGTATTTCAGAAATAACTTCTGGTACAGAAGCCTTTCAGAGAAATCTAATAGTATTATTGCATTGAAGAGTGACTTGATTTTCAATGTTAATATTTAATTTAATGTTAAGAATTATATGGTCAAAGAAGCTGATAGGATGAAGAGAAAACAATTCAAAGTGTTGCATGTTGAAATCTTTCAAAAGTATGATAGGATATAGGTTTGAGGATAGAGTTACATTTATCTTTGAGATTATTTCTTAAATAAGATAAAAGATTGATAGTAAAGGTATAGGTTGATAATATTTATGGAGAGGGTTAGATGATGGAAGGGAAGAAATAATCATGTTTTGGTCAAAGTATAACATTTTAAAGGATATGAAAGGTGCTATATAATGGATTATAATTGTTATTCCATAAGTAGATGTGCTGGAGGTGAAGAGTTATAGGTAACCAAATTTTCCAAGATATTTTTGATGGTCAAGATCTATCTTGATGTTGATTGAATATTCAGTTTCAGAGAAGAAGTAAATTTGAGGAAAATATTGAGTAATCCAGTTGTTAATTGCAAATAAGCACTGAGATAAATTGATGCCCTTACATTAATTCCTGTATTATTGAAAGACATTTTAATCATAAGGTAAGTAGAAGAATAGACAGCCATAAATATAGAAAGTTTGATAAAGTGTGTATGGTTTGATGCCTGTTTTATGTTGTTGTTGTTTTTTCAGACCTATGTATTGTGGATAAAGCGGATTGAGGGTGATATATTACTGTAAACTACTGGATTTACCTTAATAATAGAATTGTTTAAATTTGCTTTATTAAACTTTATTTTGATAAATTTTATACTAATAGTTGTCAAGATGAATGAGTTTTAGTGATTTGTTTTTGAAATTCCATTGGTTGGGTTGAAATATTATTCTTCAGAGGTGTTTGCTAGGTTTACATTTTTAGAGTTCATTGACTGTTTTTTGAGATTTGTCAGTCTCAATTCCCATGAAGAGATTTAGTTCTTCTGGAGATGTGACTGACATATTGCTTAGCATTTGCCTAAGTTAAGTATTTGTCATTGTTTATGTTTGAATCCATGTTTCTTGAAGTGCTAATTAAGGCTTTTAATTCCCTTAGCTGGTATGGAGAAGGGAGAACTGTTATTATTAGCATTTGTGTTCTGAGATATCATTTTGACTGTGATAGTTTTGTTGCCTTTACTTTTCTCTTTCTTCATGAGTTTTGTTAGCTGAAGTCTGATTATCATCAAATATTAGCTAGATTTAAATTATGATTCAATATTTTAATTGATTATTATTGATTTAATGAATATGTTTATTTTGTGTCTATAGTTTGTGGATAGTTTGTAGATATGGTGGTCTTATTTGGGATATTCTTTGTTGCTTCAGTTATTAGTTGGAATTTCATTTGTGATTAATTGAAATTGTTTGTGTATAATATCATTGGCAGTGCTTTGATTTGTTTGTGGTAGTATATATTTAGCACATTGATGGGTTTTGTGCATTTTTAATCCATAGAGTTTGTAGAATTTATCAGGAAAGTCTTAAATGAAATAGTTTCTGGCTTTGCAGAAAAAGTACTGTATGGAAATACCTTTGAAGAGGATTATTAGAAATGATGAGTCAGTATCATGATGAATTGGATTGTCTGCTTGAGTGATATTTTTATTGAGGGTAATATTAAATAGTCCTATATTTGTTAATACAGGCATAGCAGCTTTCTTCTCTAGCATATATCAGAAATTAGATATGATTCGATATTTTCCTAGCAGTGCTTGGAAATCTGCTTCAGTAAATTTCCCAAGATAGTTTTTTATTTGTCCTGATAATGATATAGGCATATTCAGATTAATATAGCATATAATTTTTTCTTTGACTAATAAGACATTTTTTTAAAAATTCCTTTTGAGAAATATTGTGAAATTCGATTATGATATGTCTACTATTTTTGTGATGGTTGAGAATTTTGTAGATTAGATTCTCATTAACAAATAATATAATTCTTCCAAGTTATTGCAACATTAGCAATAATAACAGGGATAATTAGCGTTTTTCTATTAATGCATTTTTTTAAAGGTTTAATAATTTGCAGCAGGATGGTCAAGTTGAATTTTTCAGTGCACTCATTATATTATTCTATATTGATTTTGGCTTAGCAAGGTGATCTATTAATATTGGTGAATGAATTCTTTTGAGCTTCATCTACATTGAAGAGATTGGTAATATTTTCATATGATCAGTTAGTATTATTTATAAGTTGAAAGTAAAGTGGATATCTTATTATTTTTAATAATTTTTTTCTCAGCTGATTCCGTTTAAAAAAAGCATATAGACGTTTTTGATTTACTTTGGTAACCTTATTAATGGAGATATTACTTTGGAAAATAGGGAAGTTTTGAAAAATTTTATCAACAATAGAATCATATGTTACACAACCTAATTTAACAAGCTTGCATTACAAATATTATATATAGACCTCGAAATAAGGTCATGTGACATATGACTTGATTTAATTTTTTGCAATTAAGATTTTGGTGATTTTTATATTGCTATAGATATTAATATATGGTGTATCTGAACTTGGTTCAGTCCCATATGACTATTTAAGTTAGATAGCTGGATTGGAAGACATATGAATGCCTGAAAAATTCATATTTTCTACTTAAAAAGTTATCCATTAGCTAAAGTGCTGGGTTTGTCCTGGTATTTTTAATCTAATGCTCAAATATCCTAGCACCTCACTGACAAAGCCACAGAAACTAGTCTGGGGTTGGGGATGTTCTGCAAAGCTTGTTAAGAGTTTATTTGCGAGCTCTATATATAACATTTGTAATACAAGCTTGTTAAATTATGTCATGTGATATATGACTGGATTTTTTTGTAATAGTAAATAATGCTTATATGTTTTGATAATAAATGGTTAAACAAATTATTAAGAAACAGAATTAGAATTAAAACCAATTCTTTTTTTTATATGTATTTTTAAACATATTTGACTATTGTATACAAATTATTAACTCTAGACAAATCCTGAAGATAAGATAAATTATTAGAGATGCTAACTATTCAGAAAATTGATAAAGCCAACTATTGGTTTTATAAGAAATCATGCATTCACATTTTCAATTTCCTACTGGTCACTGAGGAAAAGAGAAGAAATTTTTGTTTTGCCTAATGAATGGAACAGTTGTACTTTGCATATTGCTTTGCATATCATTTTGTTGTTCCATCTTTAAAGTAACTGCTATTAAATAAATGACAGTGAATTTATTAAAAAATAAAAAAAATAAAAATTCACGTCATGTAAAATTGTAAAATAAAGGTACTATATATACATACAAGTTTTTACCTGGCATATGGAAAGGCCATGGTTTTTTTAATGGATTACTTTAACAAATTTCAATCATGCATGGTATTACTGTGGGGTTGTGAACTACACAATATCAAACTACACAACCTCAATTATATACTAATCAAAACTAAATATAAATACAGTAGCATAACATCTATTTTTCACCTTCACTAAATATCATAATTTAAACACAAATTTATGTAATGTATTCACATTTTCTTTGCAATTTAAATACTATATCTATTCCTTACATAAAATTCTTTGTAAAAAAAATTACAGGTTTTAATGGCAGAATTACTTCCTTCAACAGCATTACAAACAAATGTTATAGTTTTTTTTTTAATTGGTTGAAAATTTGACACATGACAGCCTTATGGCTAAACATACAATCATGCAGACAAACATGGATTTTGTATATAGATAGCAAAAAAATATTTATAAGGAATAGAAGTAAACTGTAGCAGCATAATTTTTGCCCATGCCTCTATGTCATGTAATGTAAATTTTGCTAAATGATAGATGCCAGATAATAATGCTTGATAAATCCATATGTTTCAAGCTTATGGCTTTTATTAATGAAAAGGTTTGAATCTTGAGATAAGGCATTCAGCCTTTTTTAAATATAATGCACTTTTCTTTTAGCACCCATCATTTTCCTCTCTTTTTAGCTATCAAGCTATCAGCTTAAATTGAAAAACATAAATGTTTTTAATCTAAGATGACTTTCTTGTATAGTCATATAAATCTAAAGCCATTCAATATCTAAATATTGGGGTGTCTTTAGTTTTTTAACAGCTATAGGCATCTTTATTCTATGACCAGAATCAGTATAAAATGAATAAGATATCACATGATTTCAGCTTACTCATTGCTGCATCAATAAGATAATTTTTTTTTCAGATCTATATGATAATACCAAAAGGTTGGCTTAGATTGAAATTTGGGCTGACAGTTTGTAGATAAAAAAAGAGGGATGTGATGGTTTCTAGAAGGAAGAAGAATTAGATCCAAAAGATCCCAGTGCACTATTACAATATCCAAGGTTCTTCACTGATAAAACCATTAGCTTGAGTCTGGAGATATTGGATAGGACAGCATTAATAGAGGTTTATTAAGCACTATCATTTATTAATTACTAAAACTTGCACTAGGTGGCAAAAAATACAAAAAAAAAATTATGCTGCTAGAACAGCAATGAGTAAGCTAAAGTTATGTGATAGAGTTGTGATATTTATCAGTCTTATAGAACTAAATTTAAATATGAGGCTTTGCTGAATGTTCTGTTTACATTAGTGCTAAGGGTTGTGGAAATGAGGCAAAATAATTGGTTAGCAGTTTTTAAATAAAAGATGAAAATTAAAAAAAAAAAATGGAGGATTAACATTAATATTCTTAAAAAAATAATTTTAAAAAACTTTTATTAAAAAAAAAAAATGTAAAAAAAAAAAGTTAAATTGTCATTGAAAGTAAAAATATTATAATTGATATTTTAAAATAATAAATAAATAATTGAAGTCACATGATACTCAAGCACCGGAAATGATGTATTAATATTCAAACCTGAAACCTTATTCTCTTAAGTTAAATTATTGCATTAAATTGTGCAGGGAATATTGTGAATAAATTAAATAGACTACTTTATTGAAAACTATTGTTTTAAACTATTTGCAAAAAAAATAATTTAAATTTAAACATTTAGATATCAGTTCTATGAGTGAATCTTGGTAGAACATGTCTGTAGAATATTTTTTAAGACATGTAGATGTGTTTCTTATGAAGTTATTTCTTTTATAAGTGCTCCATCACACATTTTGTGCTTGATTTTATTCATTATTTTTATATTGGTATTAAAGCTTCCTGCAAAGTGCTTATGGTTGTTTTTGTCCTGTTTATTCCTACAGGTTTTTTAAGTTTCCTCTTTTTTGAAGATCCATTGTGATTTTTTATGTTATTTATTGCTGGATTTTTTAAAAATCTAAATCTAATTTCACTTGTAATATTTTCTTTAGATTTGAGATATTAAAAAATAATCACATGAGCAACCAGATCTGAATTATTTGGGTGGTTTTTATTTACTTTTGCATATATTACTTCTAATTTTGTTTTTCAGAGTGTTTCTATGGAATTGTTGGTTTCCCCCATCTATGCCGCTTATCAATATTGATCTTTATTGTTTCACCATATTGTCTGGTCGCTACTTCTATAATTTAATGTTGTTGTTTTTTTAATGAACATTGTTAAACTTAGTTTATGTTTTGATATTTAAAGGTCTGGACACAGATAAGATGCTTGTTAGTCAGAATCTTTCAGAATATAAAAATCCATTACAGTTTATCAATTTATATTAATTGGTTCTTTTGAAATTTATTTTGATGCTAAAATATAATCCACTTCACTATAATATACATTTGGATGCTTGTTTGTTTTTTTAAATTTAAAGTTTTCTGTAGATTTTTATTTTATGTATATATGAGTTTTTTGCATGCAAGTATGTGTGCATATATTGTGACGACCACGTAAAGTCGTCGACACACATATATATTTATTAATAAAATTAGAAAGTAATAAAGGTGAAATAAATTAGCTAATAAATTTTTAAAAAAAAAGGAAGGAAAAGAAAAATTGAAATTCTAATGTCAAAATTACTGTGGATTTTGTAATAGTAAGAGAAGGGGAGGGGGGTGCATAAATAAAGAAATGCGTCTCTTTCTCTCTTGTAAGTCAAATGCTAGAAAGTTATTTTGTTTATTGTGGGAGAGGGGAAAAGGATGCATAAAGAAATGCGGGTCTTCTCTCTCGTTAAAAAGAAACTATATAATAACAAATTAAAATAAAATGTAAAAAACAAATGTAAAAAAAAAAAATGAATGAATTGTAAATTTAAATAAAATGTAATATGTGATATATAAATTGAAAACAATATGTCCGAAGGTGTGAAAGTCTGTTGGACAAATTAAATTCCACGGACAAAGAAATGTTATCAATGGAAGATCTTTGCCTGATCTGTTAAATTAATTGGGACTTACATTCCGGCCACTAATTAAATAAAGAAACATAATGATAAGAATTGGTTGGAAATCTAAGTCTTAATTAAAATTTTTTAAAAACAATGAACAAAAGAATGAGATTAAGAAATTACAATTTTTGTCTGGCATTGCTAGTAGAGACTTTAGAGAAGCAACAGCTGAAAGAAAATGGAAGAAGTGCATGGCTAGTGGCGTTAAAGGGACGTGGGTTCGGATTCAAGCCGTCTCATCACTGACTCACAATGTAAGATCTTTGCCTGACCTACTAGAGAGACCGCCGCTTCTGTAGCTGTCAATTGAAACTCAACCTAAAGAATCAACCAGAAAACTGGATGAAAATAACCCCACAAACTGAGGAAGTTAATGGAGAACCTAAGGAATCAACCAGCAAACTGGATGAAAATAACCCCACAAACTGAGGAAGTTAATGGAGAACCTAAGGAATCCACAAGCAAAACTGGAATGAAAATAACCCCACAAACTGAGGAGGTTAATCAAGAGCACTTGGAAGAAATACCCATGGGACAATTACAACAAAGCCTAGGTAAAAGCATGCATGCATTTTAATCTGTTTACTATTCATAACTAAATACGCAATTAATAATTCGATAAAATATAACTCTATCTACAGGACTTTAAGAACTTTAATATTTGATCTGTTTTCATATGTTACTATAGCCATAATATTTATAAGTGTGTTTTTTGTTGTTATTATTATTATAATGTATTTTTTTATATCAAGTGTGAGTATTAGTATTAAACATATTTATCATTAAATTTCGTGTCCTTGCTTTATTCTCCTATCACCAAGCTACGACAGGAAGGAAACTGTAATTAGTAATTAAAGGGTAATGCTGATTTTTTTTAAAGGTATTCATGTGCTGCTTGTTTGTGTGAATTCCCAATTATATAAAAATAAATAGCAAGCGCTGGACATTCATTAAATTTCTTTGAAATAGTTTGCTCTGTTCAGCAGCCGAGAGTTCTTGGCTGGGAAAAATAATGCCAAGATAATATGTATGTATTGCCTTGGGGTTCAGTCAAGGGTATAGATATGAAGTTAAATTTGTATTTGTATTAGCTCTCTGCTTGTATTGTGACGGCGATGGTTAAATAAATAAACAATCCATTACAGTTGGAAGCTAAGCCGGGATATTTCGTTTAGCAAAACTGTTAGTAAACAAATAAGAAATAAGAATAAGTAAAGTTGTAAAAAATAAATGTATAATAAATAAATAAATGAAAGGAAGAATCAAAGTTGTAAAAAAAATAAAGTATAATAAATAAGTCTAAAATATAATTGAAAGTATTAAAGATTTAAATCAAATCAAGCAACCATCCAAATAATCATTTCCGTTATAATTGGGGGCCAGTCTGGGATATTTTCACGTTTACAAGTTCAGCCCATTTGAATATAACAAAATTAATAGTTGATGCAATAATTAATAAACAAGTCAAAAAATAGCTTGGTGGTAGACAAAAGCAAGAAATAAAATAAATATTAGAGGGTAAAAGGAGAGAAAGAGAACGTGATATAATTTGGAAAGTTAGGTTGTAAATTGGAGACAGTTGCGGAGGGGTCTTGAAGACAGGCATGGGTGAGTGATGATTAGTGGGTGAGATGGGGAGAGTCGAACAAACGTACCTAGTGTCAGTGAAATATAAAGTTAGTAAAGTAAGATAAACCTATACGGATAGGGTTAGAATAATAAAGTCATAGAATAAAATATAAATGATTAGTGAGTGTGTGTTAAATAAATTTGATGCACACGAGATCAAAAACAAAAATGGATGCTCTAGTGGGTGAAATAGGAAAAACCTCCAAAGAACTAATGGAACCGTCTGGAGAAATAGCTAATGAAGGGGAAATAGAAATTAGCAAAAGAATGGAGACAGTGGGGGATGATAAAAATAAAATAGAAAGCTATAATATAAGGGATATGTTCATAAAATTAATGGAAGGCCAGAAACAGTTGATTATGGAAATGAGGGAAATAGATGAAAGAAATAAAAGGAGGATAGAAGAGTTGGGCGAATGACACAGTAAGGATTTTAGCCAAAAGGTTGAACAAGTAATAAAAAATGAAAACGGAAAGGCTATAGAAAACATACAACTAGAGGTAACTCAGTTAGCAAACACAGTTGAGAGGATAGAAGTGAGGGTAGAAAGGGGTGAAAATAAAATAGAAAATATAACAGAGATAATAAGAGCTAACAGTAAAGAGCAAGAAAGCGCGAGCAAATGCTTGCACATAAATAGTGAAAGTAACAATGTGGAGAAAATGCTTATAGGCCCAGAAGAGAAGACTGTCGGACAGGTAACTGAGTTTCTAGATGCATTTGACAGCACTAGACCTAATTACAAGGTGGAGGATCGGGGATTTAAACCCCAGCCCAACAATCCGCACATAGGGAGAATGCAATACAATCCTCATCGCAATTATTGGGAAAGAAACCAGGTGTTTCTTTATAGATCAGAAAGGCCTGAAATGTCCGAACAGACCAGAAGAAGTTCAGACTTCAATTATCCATATGAGCAGGTTGACTCTAGAAGCGAAAGTGAAAATATGTATGGTAAAAAGCATAAGAAACCTCCAGACAAAAACTAAGCTGAAAGAAATAAATGGACAGAAATGTTGGTTCAGTGAAATGGATAACATCATGGGATCACAAGAAATAAAGTTAATTTTTTTTAAAAATATATGACAGGTGGGGCAAATCGTCTCATGACAAATAATTAAAGTTACTATAATAAACAAAAAAAAATAATAATGATATTCACGGAGTAAAATCAATGATAAACTTAATGCGTATTTATGTGCAGTCAAGCACAGCAAGACCAATGTAAATAAAAGTAATAACAAAAAAAAAGAAAAGAAATCTATAAATAGTTTATTCGTATCACAATCTGTCAGTTATAAATGCAGATATAATTGACAAATAAATAAAAGTAAAAATAAAATAAGAATCGTTTAGGCTCATTAAAGAGCCATTTAATAATTAATAAAATAAACTAAATGAACAACAGTGATAATGCTTAAATGATAGATATCACTGATAGGTGTATGAGGTTGCAGATTGAGGCATATATGTGTGTATGCATTATGTTGGGTCGTATTTTGAGCTTGATTCAGCCGTCTCTTCGCACTTTAGATTTTCATGGCTCTCGATGGTTAAACTTTTAAATGAAGCACCAGTAAGGATCCTGGACTCATTATATAATAAGAATTAGTGTCCCAATATAATAAGAATTAGTGTCTCAAAATAAATAAATGAAGAAATAAGAATTAGTGCCTTGAATAAAATAAATAAATAAATAAAGAATAAGAATTTGTTGTTTGCGCAAGATGAGCAGGCAGTAGAAATATCCTGCTGTTCACACGCTTTAAACCCCTGTTATGTTTTTTTTTGATAGAGTTAAGTTATGCCATGGTCTCGTATGCATTGAGATTAAATTGGTTGATCAGCCAAAATCGATCGGAAAGAATTGTGTAGCTTTACCTAGCTGTCTCTCTGCAGTCATCCTCATCATTATTATCACTCGTCATGACAGAGTGGGAAAGTATGTAATAAAAGCAGAAGTAAGAGTTGAAAGCAAAGAATTAAAATAAGCTCTTATCTCAGAATAAGGTTCAACCCGATTTTAATTCTCAAAAACGGGCGGAGTGTAATGTGACGACCACGTAAAGTCGTCGACACACATATATATTTATTAATAAAATTAGAAAGTAATAAAGGTGAAATAAATTAGCTAATAAATTTTTTTAAAAAAAAGGAAGGAAAAGAAAAATTGAAATTCTAATGTCAAAATTACTGTGGATTTTGTAATAGTAAGAAAAGGGGAGGGGGGGCTGCATAAATAAAGAAATGCGTCTCTTTCTCTCTTGTAAGTCAAATGCTAGAAAGTTATTTTGTTTATTGTGGGAGAGGGGAAAAGGATGCATAAAGAAATGCGGGTCTTCTCTCTCATTAAAAAGAAACTATATAATAACAAATTAAAATAAAATGTAAAAAACAAATGTAAAAAAAAAAAATGAATGAATTGTAAATTTAAATAAAATGTAATATGTGATATATAAAAGGAAAAACAATATGGCCGTAGGTGTGAAAGTCTGTTGGACAAATTAAATTCCATGGACAAAGAAATGTTATCAATGGAAGATCTTTGCCTGATCTGTTAAATTAATTAGGACTTACATGCTGGCCACTAATTAAATAAAGAAACATAATGATAAGAATTGGTTGGAAATCTAAGTCTTAATTAAATTTTTTTAAAAACAGTGAACAAAAGAATGAGATTAAGAAATTACAATTTTTGTCTGGCATTGCTAGTAGAGACTTTAGAGAAGCAACAGCTGAAAGAAAATGGAAGAAGTGCATGGCTAGTGGCGTTAAAGGGACGTTGGTTCGGATTCAAGCCGTCTCATCACTGACTCACAATGTAAGATCTTTGCCTGACCACCGCTTCTGTAGCTGTCAATTGAAACTCAACCTAAAGAATCAACCAGAAAACTGGATGAAAATAACCCCACAAACTGAGGAAGTTAATGGAGAACCTAAGGAATCAACCAGCAAACTGGATGAAAATAACCCCACAAACTGAGGAAGTTAGTGGAGAACCTAAGGAATCCACAAGCAAAACTGGAACGAAAATAACCCCACAAACTGAGGAGGTTAATCAAGAGCGCTCGGAAGAAATACCCATGGGACAATTACAACAAAGCCTAGGTAAAAGCATGCATGCATTCTATTCATAACTAAATATGCAATTAATAATTTGATAAAATAGAACTCTATCTACAGGACTTTAAGAACTTTAATATTTGATCTCTTTTCATATGTTATTATAGCCATGTATTTATAAGTGTGTTTTTTGTTATTATTATTATTATGTATTTTTTTTATATCAAGTGTGAGTATTAGTATTAAACATATTTATCATTAAATTTCGTGTCCTTGCTTTATTCTCCTATCACCAAGCTACGACAGGAAGGAAACTGTAATTAGTAATTAAAGGGTAATGCTGATTTTTTTTAAAAGGTATTCATGTGCTGCTTGTTCGTGCGAATTCCCAATTATATAAAAATAAATAGCAAGTGCTGGACATTCGTTAAATTTCTTTGAAATAGTTTGCTCTGTTCAGCAGCCGAGAGTTCTTGGCTGGGAAAAATAACGCCAAGATAATATGTATGTATTGACTTGGGGTTCAGTCAAGGGTATAGATATGAAGTTAAATTTGTATCTGTATTAGCTCTCTGCTTGTATTGTAACGGCTATGGTTAAATAAATAAACAATCCATTACAGTTGGAAGCTAAGCCGGGATATTTCGTTTAGCAAAACTGCTAGTAAACAAATAAGAAATAAGAATAAGTAAAGTTGTAAAAAATAAATGTATAATAAATAAATAAATGAAAGGAAGAATCAAAGTTGTAAAAAAAATAAAGTATAATAAATAAGTCTAAAATGTAAGTGAAATAAAATAAATATCTAAATCAACCATCCAAATAACCATTTCCGTTATAATATAGACATGATAACTCTCAGCATTGAAAAGCAAAGAAGGGGAAACGTTTAACAGTCTGAAAGTCATTAGTTGTGATTTTTTTTTCCAGTGAGTAAATAACTTTGGAACTATAGTTAAGAGACGATTTTTATTCAATAAATGATTATATATAGGGTATATGAGCACAGACTTTCACACGACCACCACTCTCCACACTATCTTATAACACTGATACACCTGAACACATATATGTTGAAAAAATAAATAATCACCAATATACGTATTTCATGCTAAACCAGCAATCATCAGTTGGTCTAGATTAACATCTCCACACATATATGCTATAAGTGCTCAGATATATATTAAGATAGCCAATCCTTATACTTTAATGGACAGGTTTCAATCTACTCCACACTCCAACTCTTCAATCGTCCATCCAATTGAAAATCTGATGATGGAATGCTCAAAGGCAACCCTTAGGCCGAGATTCTTGTCAGCATATATGTGTTCGGGTGTATCAGTGTTATGAGATAGTGTGGAGAGTGGTGGGTCATGTGAAAGTCTGTGCTCATATACCCTATATGTTACATATATAGACACAGGTATATATAAGCCTGTGTGTTTCAGTTATCAATAAATGATTGTGTTCTTGGGAAACTCTATTTAAAAAGCTCTCTTCTCCAAAATAATAAACTAAAAATATTCCGATGAATTGCTTATTTAATTTCTAAATATAGTTGTAATATCCATATTGATAATAGTTTTAAAGCAGGAGATGGTAAGTTATACATCGCATGTATATTTTTGAATCTATGTTTTTTTAATTAAATCTGAAATATTTTTTGGTAGCTCTCATACAATGTCAAATTATCTACCCACAAAAAAAATGAAAATGATTTCTTTGGCTACTGCTGGGTACACGAGGGACCTATAATCGTAGCTATATCAGTATCAATAATAAATCATACAAAAAATTTTGTTTCAGCAAGTTGATTTCTCTATGCTAAAGTCTTAATAAAACAAATAAATTAAATAATAATAAATAATAGTATAACAACAAGAATAGAATTATCCTTTAACTTTGAGACATTAAAATAAAGTTGTATGAAGAAATATATATATATATAGTTCATTAAATTAGAATTTCTTTAACTCATCTATTAAATGTCTATACACAAGTATCCTTAACTTTAGTCATTCTCCATTAACACATTTATGTATACTGCTTTAACTTCAGCACTGCCAGCTCTCTACAAACTTGCTAATTATGCAATCACATTCAATTTACATATAGATATCTTCTTTACTATTCTTTCCAACCACACTCTCAGTTCTTCTTTTTATTAGCTATTCTAATTTGCATAATTAATATTCAATTTTATTTTAACAGTAAAGTTTTTTAGTGTTCTACTTTCTGAGGGAAAACAATACAAATGTACTGTCTGCCGATATGTGAAATAGATGGATGAAATAAGAAAGTGTGCTGGTATGATATAGAGAAAAGAGGCTGGAGATCAGAGAAGATGAATTAAACTTGGAGAGACCATCCTGTAGTGGAATGATAATGGTTGAAAATGATGATGATGATTTTCTAAAATTTTAAAATCTGTTTGTAAATGAGATTAAAATGAAAGTGATCATTTCAACAAATATTTATAATTACTTTTTATTTATTTATTTAAATTTAATCTATAATTTCTTTGATTTCGTTCTTGGTAATATCTTCCAAATCATTCTAATTCCTTCTCAAATGTAATGTCTTCTTTTAACAATTGTGAAGCTATATTTTCTTTTCCTAGCAACTTCAAATTCAGCTTATTAAAATATTTGGTCATATTAAGCATAAATTAAAAAATTTAAATCTATTCAGGATTAGTAAAAAATTGTAGACATAGTACATTGTTATTATTAGGGATTAGAAAATGATCATTTCTCTTAAACTCACAAAAAAAATTGTTTTAAGATTCACCCCTTAATAACCATCTCTAAAATGTAAATGTAACTAAATCTTTATATTGCCTATTTACTTCTTTTAACAATGCTTTAAAAAGTATATTATTCGATGTTTTTCAACAGATGAAAATGATTATTGGGGCAATAACATTCATCACTCTTCTCATCTTGGTAATAATTCCAAATACTTTGATCTAAAGCCTTTTGATGAAGAAATAATATTCATGAAAAATATGTGTGGAGAATAATAAATCCCATAGTTCCTGCAATCATAGTAGACGCCCTGTCATTCACAGTGCCTAAACAATATTTATATTTTATTCTGTAAATGTTAGGAGACTTTCTGGAATATCTTTACCTGGAGTCAGTTTTTTAAATGATATCACGTTTTTGAATACTGTAAGATATGATATATTTAACCTTCATACAGAATTGTGCTATATCAGAAATATCATTTAATTCATTAATACCAATGGATATAAATTCTTTAGAATTAAATATCCATAATTTGCATGTTAAGCAATGGTCATAATTTGTTCCTTTACAGTTCTAGCTGTAAAGGATAAATTGTTAATTGCCATACATATACCACCCTCATCCTACGTAAATTTTTTACAAATTCACTATTTCTCATTTTTTAATTTCCAGGAATAATTTAAAAAACTTGCTTCTGTAGTAAATGATGAAAATTTTGTCCAAGTTGATCTACTTTATTTCTGGAGTAGTGTTTTTGTTTATGATTCTCTAGCATCATCATCACTAAAGTCTAAATAAAACAGACAACACTCACTATACACATTGCCACACATAGCAAGCTAGAGTAATCAATGGATGCCAGAAGGCTTGTGCATAAAACCCCCATCTAGTGCTTACTCATCCAATATCCCCAGACTAGTTTCTGGCTTGTGGCCTTCATCAGTGAGGAGCCTTGGATCTGAGAGTACTGCACCTAGATCTTATGATCTAATGCAACCCTCCAGAAGCAACCTTTTATCTCTACTTAACTACAAAACTATGAGTCTTAAATTGAAAATACCTTAATATTTTCAATCCAAGCTCATTAGCTTATATAGTCATACAGGTCTGAACTCAGTTCAGTACCCATACATTTTGGTGTCTTTGGTTCTTTAATAACCATAGCTACCACTATCCTATTAGGCAGAATGGTGATCATGTGATGTTTATTGGCTTAAAATCTAAATGTTTTCATCAAAAATGTCATTGATAAAATGGCAAATTAAACATTGAATATTTTCATTTACTCTTTGAAATGCAAATTTCTTTAATCACACTTCTTTTTTCTTCAGCTCATTATTTTACAAAAGTTATTGTCACAAATTTGACGTACTCTAAACATAAGGCATGAACAAAACTACTCTGTCAATATAATAAAAATTAAATTGTGCATAATATAACTTGATACCATACTGAAACATTCATCCAACTCACAAAATAAGTCAAATGACAATTTTACTGCACATCTTATATAATGAGGTAATACATATTGTAGTGCAGCTCATTGCCATAAAAACTATGGCAGTAAGCTACTTTAAATTTAAACTACTCAAATGGAAAATTGGTTTCACAGCTCACCACAACAATATATGTCATGTGAAATATCAAACAAATATTTATATTAAGCAACCATACCAGATTATTTTATTCTTTTGACCTCTATATATAGATATATTTCAAATTTATAGTAAATTATAAATATATATTATAACATTGTTAGGGTAATATACTATGTTATTTTTTTTTCCAATAATAATTTCTCTTTTAGAAAGTATTTGTTCAAATACTTTATGGTAATGGTTGGTTCTATTGAGGCTTCAAAAGATTTTTATTAGAAATAATAGACATGCATCTTTTTCAGCAAAGATTCACATACAGCTCTGAAGATCTATATGAAAATTAGCTTGAAAATCTAGATCAGCTTAAAATATTGTAACATTACAGTTAGAAAGGTGAAAGTGGGTATAGACTCCAAGATGCTGTTTCTGGAAGAAATAAGGTAATTGTCTTTTTCAATTTAATATATAAAAATAAAACATAGACTTCTTTCACTTCAATATTGCAATGGTCAGAAAGTATAATTGACATTAGGGTCAGTAGTTAAATAAACAATGAATGATGAAGTACACATATAGGGCTATATATGTACAGCTTCAATATAAAAAAAAATTTAAAAGAATAAAGTTGCTCTATAATTTTAGAAAAGTATAATGGCAAGATTCTAAAACCAATGGTTTGTTCTTAGTTTGCTGGGGGTAATTATATTAAATCTATAAGTAAGAGCATAGTTTATTAGGTTAACTGTGTAAAATGGGTTAAGAATAAAGGGCTTTATAAAATAAATATTTATGATGATTTTCTAAATATGGAAATGCAATATTAGTTACTTTTATTGGGAGGTAATACTAAATAATAGTTGCATTAAAGTTTTAATTGGGTAAAATGTTAAAGATTTTTAGAAAGAAGAATTTGCTGTAAAGCAAGTTAAAAGATGGCATCAAGTTATATCAAATAAAGAGATAAAATAAAATGTTAGACATGACAATATTTTATTTACGTTTTTATGCAAGATAAAATATTTATTTACTTTACAAAATTCGTATGATAATTTCCAAAATATTATTAACATTAACAGCTATTATTTTATTTAGATTAATTTTTTAAAATATCTTCAGTGTCCTTGTATTTAATTAGTTTTATGAGTCTAACTTTTCTAGACGCCTTAAAGATCTGAGTAGCTTATTGTAATAAATATTCCAATCTTCAATTGAGGTTATTATTTTGACTAAAATATCATCGGTCTTCTTTACGATGAAAATATTGTCAAAGATTTTTATTCCTTGTAAAACACAAACCTTATAGTTATGTTTTGTTTGCTACTTGTTGATTTTTCTATAATTCTTTTTCCAATATCTTTAAATAAAGAATACTTTGGAACGTTTTAAAAAGTCTATAACAAATTTGTAAAATTGCTATTAAAATAAATCAAAATATAATTAAAAGAGAGCATTTTGTAACTCCAAATAATGAAATATATAAAGAAAAGAATAATATATGGTATGGCTGAAGATCTCTCAGCCCATATATTTGAGTTGGATAGCTGGGTTTGAAGACATATAGATGACTGAAAATTTCAGATTTTCCACTCAATATATAACTTTTAGTTAAATGCTGGCTTTGGGTTGATGTTTTTAGATCTAGTGTCTGAACCTATCCTAGCATCTCTCTGATGAGTGCCAAAGCACAAAACCATAGTCAGAGGTTTGGGGGGAGGTCCTGACAGAGATATTTTAAATGCTTTCTTTAACTAAGCATTTATCACAAAGCTTGTTGAGGAAGTGGCAATCCTCATTGTTTATATTTAGATATGTTTTGCTAAAAAGTAAAACAAAGAGAGACCGAAATTTTATTATTTAAATATTGTTTTATCCACTGTTTGTGTGTACAAAAATACTGGAGAGATTTTTACTCTGTAATGGGCTATTCAAATGTTTTTTTCATTTTACTTAAATGTACAAAAAACAAATTGCAAAGACGTGAATGTCAGTGTATGCACTTTTCAGAAATTAATTTATAAATCTAAATTTTACAAAATGCAAGGACAATTTAGTAAATATTGTTTATAGTTCATCTTTACTACTTACTCCCTATCCAAGATTTTCTTTTTACTAAGATAACATTTAAACATCTCGATGAATATCGCGTGCTCTCAATCACTTTCCCATCAGAGAAACACCTAAGAAAGCAGCATTCGTTAGACTTATCAATTGTTGGATAGGAAGAATTGGAATGTTTTTTTTTATTCTTGTTACTAATTTACCAAACAATACTGACAGGTTAGATAAGATGGCATTGGTCTGGTTACCTGAAAAGTAAATTCTAATAAAAAGTTGAAAAAAAAAAGAATTTGAACTTGGGTCACAGGATTCATGGATGGATGCGCTATCACTATACTATAAAATCTTTATTTATATGTGCTATTTTCCAACTGATTTTTATGACTCATAAAATCGGTTTTCAATAGAATACTAAGCCTATATATTACTGTTAAGACATAGTTTTTTACATTACCTAATACTACCAAAATTGCACTGTTCACGTTAATACAAAAATGTAAAATAAACTAATAAGTTAGTCTTTAAAGCACTAAACCAGTTTTCAACATATTAATGCCAGAATCATATTTCTGAATAGGGTTGTGCTGTTAAAAATGTGTATATAGTGATGAAGGTCAACATGTAAATCAGGCCCAGGGTGTAAATTAGATGTTCCTTTTTTTTTGATAATGAATCACAGGAATCTTTTCTATTGATGAAATGAGGATCCCTTTGCAATAGTCCAAACCTCTTTATGTTTTTAGATATTGGTCTTCTCCATTATATATGAATATTTTTAACAGTGCAGTTCTATTAGCATCTAGCAGTAATATTCCAAAAGTTGCATTAGTATTTTTTAGACTTGCTTATTAATTTATTTTGCCTGTTTATATTAAATTGAACCGTACAAATTTGGTAGAATTATAAAATCGTATGAAAAGTGTATATACTATTGAAATTACCTAATAATAAAAGGAATTTAAATTATTGAATGAATGTGGAAATTCTTAAAGAAAAATTGTAAAAAATAATCTATCAATTGTATATAGAAATTAGTATAAAAGGATTATATTCTCTATAAGTTGATTAATAAAATCATAAAGAAATAGTGCAACAAAAATGTTTTTTACAAAAAGTGTCAAATAAATCAAAAGTAAATCAAATTAACAGGTATGGTTAGAAAGGAAATGCAAAGAGATAAAATAATTGCAAGGAAACATAGATATGATTTAATAATAAAATTAAAAAAATTTGAGTTAGATAAAAGATTCAAAACAGGCACTGAACCAAACATAAATTATTAAACAAGAAGATGGCTGCATTAAAAATATTGGAATAGGTATATAATAATAGATGGATAATTGAAATCTTGAATTTGGATTTTGAAAAATTGTAAAAGACTTAGTCATGTAAAATGGATGGTTGAAATAAAACAATTTGTTTGTATGTTGCATAAGAAAAAAGCCATGGATCAAGGAAACTGGATTAAACTTGGAAAGACCTTCATTCTGCAATGGATCAATAATGATTAAAAATAATGATGATGATGATCTGTGATTTAAACAATGAAGATGATTTTGTTCTCTATTGAATAAAAAATAAAGTTAAAGATGAAATAATTGATTTAAAATGATGAGAAAGATTGTAATGGCTCACTGTGAAAATTCAAAATAAAGAATACATAGTGATGATGAGATTCTAATTGAAATATTTAAGAATCTTAGTAAAAAAATCATTTGAAAGATTAGTTGGTTTACTTATTTATTTTTATTTTTAGCTAAAACTTAATTCAATTGTTACATTATATCTTTTTAATATTTGTAAAAGTAGCAACTTTTTTTCATAAGCTTTGGTTATCATACTTACTATTACTACTATTATTATTATTACTGAAAATAATAATACTTATATCAATTTCTATAAAAGTAATGTGATATTGAAGCATCACATTATAAGTTTGAATATATTTCTAGTCATGTGACCAACCTGACTGTGCTTCAGTTGTCACATTTACCAATACTGTTATTATTTTTCTCCTTCACTTTTTTTGCATATCTTCATATAATCATATATATTCTTTATAATACTTCACTCATATACACTTTAATGCAATTAATTTTCTTAAAAACTTCTTTATTTTCTTACAGTTTCGACTGTCCAGCAGTCTTCTTCAGAACTCCATCTTCCTTACAGTAAGGAAGATGGAGCTCTGAAGAAGACTGCTGGCATTAAAGTGTATATGAGTGAAGTATTATAAATAATACTGTTATTACTGACAATAATTCTTAGATCAATTGCTAAATAAATCATGTGATGTTGAAGCATCAAATTATAAGTTTGCATATATTTCCAGTCATGACCAAACTGACAATTCAGAAATCTTTTACTCAAAATCCATCATCCAAACATTCTACTAATTCTTGCAATTCAATATGTATCATAAAAATTATAATTATGTTGTATAATAAACATATGAATGTTTTGTCATACTTGAGCTAGTGACTAAATATACTAAAATACTATGTATAATTGTGTAGATGTTAATGCATTTGTAAATTGTTGCATTTATCTAGTATTATAATTCTATATGGTGATTTCAACTTATAACGCATTGCCAAACTCATTGAAATTCTAGCTTGATCAATTAATTCTGCAAATACTGCCATTATTATATCCACCTGATATAATTACATTCATTTTCTTCCTTTATAAATACAACCTAAATATTACGGCATTAACCTATCACACATTTAAAGCAGTTCTATTTTTAAACAAAGCAAAACTCTCCATATAGTAGTGCCATCTTGTGCTAACAAGAGGAATCAATAGATGCCAAAATCCCTATCTAGTGCCTACTCATCCAATATCCCCAGAATAGTTTCTGGGGATATTGGATGAGTAGGCACTAGATAGGGATTTTATGCATAAGCCTTCTGGCATCCATTGATTGCTCTTGTTAGCACAAGATGGCACTACTATATGGAGAGTTTTGCTTTGTTTAATAACAATTATGTGCTAGTATGAGATAGTGATCATGTGATGTTTAGCAGTTCTATTTTTCTTTAACCTGCAAATAAAATATATTATGAAATATTCTTTTCATCTGTTGTCCATTTGAGTACAAACTGCTGGATTAACTGAAGTTTTAAATATTTGTGAGAGTCACCTATAGTGTGATAAAAGGCCTTTATCTTCAAAGAATCCTATAAACAAAGATATCCACAGGAAAAGCTTTTTCTAGATACAGATAAAATCATCATCATCAATAGTAGTCTGTCCAATAGACAGGTCCAGAGAGTAGTCACTACATCAGTTCATCCATTCTTCCATTCCATTCTCTTCCTTGCCCACTTCCTCAATTCCACATAACCCCTTCCATCTTGTATATCATCCAATAATGTCAATCTCTTCCGTCCTTTCTTTTTATTTCCACTCACCATTCCTTCCAAAACATCTTTCATTAAACTATAATCTTTTCTTAGTATATGTCCAATCCAGTTTCTCTTTCTCTCTTTGATACTTTCAATCAATCTTCTTTCCTCATTAACTCTTTTCAAAATTTCTTCATTTGTTATTTTATTCACCCAACTGATTTTTTCCATTTTTCTCCATGTCCACATCTCAAAAGCTTCCAGTCGTTTCTTAATTCTATTACTCAATGTCCATGTCTCACAACCATACATTAATACACTCCACACATAACATTTAATTAATCTTTTCCTTAATTCTCTTTCCATAGGTCCACAGAATATCTTCTTTCTTTTTACAAATGTCACCTTTGCCAATGCTATTCTTCTTTTAACTTCATCTTCACTTCTTCCATCCTCACTCAACCAACAACCCAAATATCTAAATCCCTTCACCTGCTGCACCATGTCATCATGGATTCCAATTTGCAGTCTTTTTGCATCTCTCCCTATCCATAAACACTTAGTCTTTTCAATATTAATCTTAAAATATAAGTACCATAATTCTTATTAAAACTAACACTCAATTTTCCTCAAGGAAATATATTTATAAACCAATACCTAATTACTCATTTTCATTTTCATTTTGATTCAACCTGTTGATTCTATATTAATTCAGAGAATATGCTACATATTTCACAGTCCTGTTTTTGTCTTATGCAAGTGATATTACCTACTTTTAATTGATTGGTAATCATACTTAAATAATTGTATTTATATAATGGACTATTTCCATCATCTAATATTAAGTATTGAATGTCTTTAGAAAAGTATAACTTTTTTTAAATATTACACTTACATTCAACTGTTAGTAATAGCACACAGGTTGGTATGTGCACAATGTTCTGAGAGGCATTATTCTCTCTTCTTCAGGTGTTGCTAGCCTGACCAGTGACATTACTAGCATGGGAATTGAACCTGGATCCTTGGAATCTTAAATATTGAATTTTAAGATAATGATCTAACCAAATGAGCCATTCTTTGGTAGGATGGCTCAGTTGGTTAAAGCATTATCTTAAAATTCAATATTCAAGAATCTAAGAATCTAGGTTTGATTCCCATACTAATACTGTCACTTGTTAGACAAGATAGTTCATTTGGTTAGAAAATTATTTTAAAATTCAATATTCAAGAATCCAAGGGTCCAAATTCAATTCCTATGCTAGTAATGTCACTGGTCAGACCAGAAACACCTGAAGAAGAGAGAATAATGCCTCTCAGAACATTGTGCACATGAATTTTAAGATAATGCTTTAACCAATTGAGCCATCCTACCAAAAAATGGCTCATTTGGTTAGAGCATTATCTTAAAATTTAATATTTAAGAATCTAAGGACCCAGGTTTTATTCAATGCTAGTACTGTCACTGGTCAGACCAGCAAGACCTGAAGAAGAGAGGATAATATCTCTTGAAATATTGTGCATGTACTAACCTGTGTGGTATTACTAATAATTGAAGTAATTGGAATATTTAAATAAAGTTAAATTTTTCTAAAGACATTCAATACTTAATATTAAATGGTGGATGTAGTCCAATATATAATTAAAATACTATGATCACAAACATTCAGGAAATTTTTTTAAAATAACTGTTCCAAAAATATTTAAAATTTTTGAACTTCATAATGTAGCCCTAGTAATGCATACACTAAAAACTATGAAGTTGCCAGATACTCTTTAATATTTGATACTAAAAAGATTTCTTAAAAAACCATTAGTGTTTTTAATTTTTATAAAAACACTCATCATTTTTTATGAAATCATGATATTCAATGTGTATTATTTTTATGATGATAAATCATCTTATTAAAACAAATTATTGCCTTCATAATAATACAATGAGATTTTATACTCCAAATGTTTGATTATAGATTTAATTTATGTGATTTTAATAATTAAACTGGAGATTATTATTTCTTTAAAAATACCATCTTTTCAACCATTATCAGCTATTGTAAAATTAAGATATCTCTAAATATAATCCAGTTTTTCATATAGTTTCATTTTTCTACATCACTCCAAAAAATATCTTTATTTCATTGTCATCAATATTACATATGATATGTTTTAGGTCTTATCCTTTCTTCTAATGACATATCTAACTCTAAGTTCATTTTGGCCCTTTAATGTTTTTAACGATGTCAGTAATACTGTTTGTTTTTTAACTCGTATTTTGTTTTCAATCCTCATTAGTATTACAAACATAATCGATCTTTTTTCCTTTGCAGTGTGGTTTGAAAATTCTGCATTCCTTTTTTTATGAAATGTTCAAATCTAAAGATTAATAATTAAGTACTGGTAAAATATAGTCATTAAAAATCTTTTTTGCCATAAGCAGAAGTAAATTTTGTTCTATTATTGTTGCTACCAAAAGCAATCCATTCAAGTTTGATTCTATGACCAAATTTATCCTTTGTATTTTCATTCTCGGACCAGTTTCTGGCTTATTTCTTTATCAGTAAGGACTTGGGATTCAAAATAGGAACTATTGCAGTTTTCAATAGATATTAATATAGTAGAGAAAGAAGAAATGTTTTTGTTGATTATATAGTAAACTGAAATAATCAAGAGATGTATTGCTTTAAAAAACATACATATGTGCAGATTGTTCTAATTCATGAAATTTTGAATTCAAGATTTGTCTATATTTATTATTGTAGTACAAATATTACAATTCTCTTTTTCAAAATAAAAGTATATAAATAATTAAATTGTCTTCAGTTTAAAAAATATAAAGTTAATAAACATCATGTAGAATATATGTTTAGAAAGTGGATTATTTATTGCTGCTTTTTTTTTTTTTTTTTTTAGTAATAAGTATTTTTCAAAATTGATGCAATTAAATCTATTTGCTTTATATACATATTTGTGGTGATAAACGTTCAAAATAATTGCTGAGAATTGGTATTTATTTGATCCTTAAGTTGATACCATTAATGCTTAGAAGTTTGTGAAGCTGTATTGGTTTTTATTATAAATGTTAAAGAACCTCACTGACAATAGTTTATGATATGAATATCTCAACCTACCATTAAATATGATCAATTTTGGAAATTTTTTCCACTTCTCAATCAACGTAGGATTTTTTTTTTTGTTAAGTAGTTGGCATATAGATAACCCAGTTAACGTTTCTATAAAGGTAGATAATCAGGTGCATAGCCATTCTTGCTGGGATATAATTGATGTTATTCAGATGAGTATCAATTCATTGACCATAAAAAACAAAATTATCACTCTAGTGCATGCTAAGCCTAGTGTAAGGTGATAGAACCACCACCAATGGCCATGGTGGTAAGGGTCACTCTTATGTATGCTAATACTACTGATACTAATCTACTGATATAGAACTATGCCATTTTAGTGCATGTTGAGTCCATTGTAATACATTATGGTCTTTAGCACTCCGAACGAGAGGTCGCTTCTGATCAGACTAAATCCACGATTTTCTTTTACTGTTTTGCTATAAATTTTAAAGGTTTTTTCCCCTTCGAATTAAAGCTTTATGAGACACCACTTTCATTTTTTATATAAACTTTAGATTGTTTTGTAAATTTATTAAATAAATTTTTAAAACTGCAAGTATTTAGTTTTAAAAAAAAAGAAACAGAAAAAAGAAATCAGGTATTTATTTACTAAAAAGTTAAACTCCATTAAATTCTTTTTTTTTTTTAAAAATAAAATCTTGGAAACTTTTCCTTCTGAGGTTTTTGACCACTCTGTCTCTCGTGATGGATGAGTTTGCTCAGTATCAGGCGGGTTGTTACCTATACTCTTAACATTAAAAATTGATGTGCTTTTTTACTGCCTTGATAAAGAATTAAGTATCTATCACTCAGTGGGCAATAAATTAACAATTTTACCTTGCTGAACGATCTGAATAAACAAGCTTAATATCCTGAGACATCTTTTTTCTTCCACTTTCAGAAGTATAAAAATAAACTAACAATTTTCATAATATAATGGAGCAGATGTTTTTACTATGACACCAAAAGTGAAAAATTATTTTTTCACTTCATATAACTTTAACATAATACCACCTGCAATCACGAGTAATGTTTAAAGAAAAACTGTGTTTATAACGGAAGAATCCTTCATTCTTGATGGAATTTAATTAAACCAATAAACTCAAGAAAGTTTCAAAGTTTTCAGCACTTTTCTCCTTCTAATGATTAATGAAAATAAATGTGAGATAATGTAATTAATTGAATGCTTTTAATTGACAGATTATAAATATAAACTGATTATTCTGCCCGATGTTTTTTTTCTTGTATGAATTCCGTTACATTGATTTTTTTTTTTTTAAATGTAGATTTTTAAAAAATAATAAAAATATTAAAATTAAGTTGAATGATTGAAAAATATCAAAGTTACATTAAAACTTTTAATTCTCCATCTTTTTCTGTTATTATACACATATATTTATACACTTTATTACACCTATCATTATTTATTAAAAGTAGTCACATGATTTATTGCTCCGGAATTCACAAGTAGTTCGAACACAGAAATAGCTGCACAGGAACTTCCGAGTTGACCGCTCTATCGCTGCACTAAAATGATGCCGGATATCATTATTAATTTTCAAAAGTGTAGAAGAAAATAAGTTTGACAACTGTTTAATCCTCTAGTACGGAACTAAATAACAGAGCTCATGGGTATCAATGGTCACAAAGCATTTGAGATGTTTTCTACTATTTGTCAATATAATTGAATATGTTATGACTTCTGTTTTTCCTATCATTTCATTGCCAATCAGTGTTATTTTCCTTATATTTTGTTGCATTTGTATTAATTCGATTGTATATCGGTTGTATACTGTGAAGTATTTGATGTGTATGAAATAGGAGATTATAGGACAAAAACTGATATAATTTTAAGGCCGCACGAGTATGATAAAATCAATGTAGAATTTAGTCTGTGAAAGTAATTATTTTTTATTAAGAGAATGTGTTCTAAAATTCCATTTGATGAAACACATTCTTGTGAATCTCATTTCTTAATATGCAGCACTTCAAATATAAGTATCAAACAAGCCAAAGTGCCCAATTCTCATTTAGACCAGTACTTAAGAATTAGGGGTTTTAATTAAGCACTAGATTATAAAAAAAAAAAAAGATAAGCAAAAATATGCAGTTTCAAGTGCCACATAAGAAAATGGACATATTTTAAGTTCTTAAGTTTTGAATGCATAACTTTAAATAAATAAATTGGCTTAAAATAAATGTATTGGGTACACCTTAAGCTCTCAATTTCATCAATCTGCATCATTAAAGTAAGGTGCACCTTGTCATAGATTGCTATCCCTATTTGGAAGCTAAAACTACCTGTGATGGAATAAGTGATTGTATCTTGAAACAATAAATGCTCTTATGAGAGGATTCTGGAAGAGAAAATATTGAGATTTTTTTTAAAAAATTACTTTGAGATACTTTTTATGGATTTTTATTTTTTGTATTTACTCCTCTGAATATTTCATTAGTAAAGTAAAAGATAAAATAATATTTAAATAGCTATTTAGGATAATCTCCCAACATTATACCATAGAAAAACAGAGAGATTAAAATCATTAATCATCAGGGTTGCCATTTTTTAGGTGTTGAAAGCTTGAATGGTTTTAATCCCTTTTTCCTGTAGTTAATAATATCTAGATGCCCATTTACTGATCAGTGTGGAATGTTTGCTGAGTTTTCTATGTGAAAAATAAATCTATGCCATTTACCAGGTATTGAATTAATCCCTTTGTAGTTAAGAATATCTGGATACCCATTTAATGATCAATATGGAATGTTTCCTGAGTTGTCTATGTAATAAAAAAAATTCTAAGCCTGAATAAACCCCGGGGGGGGTATGTAAAACTTGAAACTTTTTTCACATTTAGCATTTTAAATTTATGCAGGGTTCGAACTCAGACTTTCACATGACCCACCACCTTCAGTGCCATCTCATATTGCTGAGTTCGAACCCTGCATATATTACATATATAAATGCAGGTTTAAGCCTGTACAATGTATTCATTTTAAATGTAGTAAATTGAAACATTTTGCTATCAAAGGATCAATAAACATTAAAATAAATATTAATAATTATTAAAATGGCTTTTTATAAGTATGATGAAAAGAAAATTAAAAGCACAATGGATGTGAAAATTATATCAGTAAAAATTTTGCAAACAATTTATGAAATGAAATTTAAACATGTTAATGAATTCCAATTAATTACTTACCAAATCATTATTTCCAGAAATTTTTCCTCATGATATTTTATAATGTAGTTTGCACAACATTTGTAAACATATCACATTTTTCTATGTTCATAATTTGTAATTTTAATCTTGATAAGCTTGACATTTTATCCAGTTCCAAATAAACTTAAGGGATTTTATTTAGGGGCCTAATTTACCACCAGTCTGACTATTCATCTAATTTTAGATAAAGTATAGTAGAGAAATAAAATTATAAATCTTTACCACCCACAATATTTATCTAGCTTATTTTCTCCTTCACTGTTTAAAGGATTGTAGTTTTTTTTGCTCACTTTATGCTCCTGATATATCTAATCAAAATCTAGGTAGTTTTTTTGCCCACTTTATGCTCCTGATATATCTAATCAAAATCTAGTCTTAATATAAACAGCTACATTTTTAAATTTATAACTTCATCAAAATTGTTATATAAATCTCTGGAATAAAAAAATTAAAATTTTATCCATGAATAGATATAAGACAACAATCTGTCTAAGGCTTGACAAGTTTAAAACAAGAATGAGTACAAATTTTAAAAATCCTAGATTGCTCTCCTGATAAGAAAACTAAAAGTAGATCAGTTTTGGGTAGGTGAGTCAAAATATTAGGTGACTTCTTGAAGAACTGATTGCAAGATTAATTTTTAAAAATCTGGATAATATAGTATTTGGAAATTTAATTTTACAGCAACATTTATGTTAAAATTCTTACATTTTTTTATGATATTTCTGTTTAATTATAACCAATTCTATAATGATGGAAGTAGAACAGCCTGGGTTATAATGATGACAAAGGTAAAAAAATGATTATCATATCATCACATAAGAAAAATGAGTATTACTTTAATGCCAGATTAGGTATTTATTTTTAATAGGTAGTTGTGCTCAATCTGGTAAAACCAAAACTTTTAAAGAAACATTATTAAATTTCAATAAAGACATATTCTTCACAAAAAAAATGCTTGACCAAAAAATAAGGATACTTATCAAATGTGGACACAATTTGTACCACTGAGAGTCTCTATTTTTTATGCAATCAACAAACTTAAAATCATTTCTTTACAAGTTTTGTGAAAGTTTTTAACCCATTCTCATTTTTGCCACTCTTCATGCTCCTTTAATTTCATGGATCACATTTTACATAACTTCTTCTGTCAATAAAATATACAATGTGTCGAAATATAGTCTATTATTCCATGATACAAATAACTTGTTACTTTCATGAACTTTGCAATCACTTAACATTACTTCATGCAGTCTTTGTATGCATGATTGATTGCTGAATTAGTTGACAGAAGCATATCTGCAGCAACATCTTCGCACCAACATATGTTATTCCAACGCCCAACTTATCACACAAAATGTATCTCGGGATGATTAATTGGAATGTTTGCACATCAGGAATGACATAACATTAAAAAACTATTACTAATTTGAACTCTTTTAATTCTAAAACTACTATTATTCAAACAAAATTACAAACTATTGTTTTGATTTATTGTTTTAATTTCCGTAATATAAAAATTATGTGCTGATGAAAATATAAGCATATTCTGTATTTTAAAATGCTATTGTTATTGATAAAATAACTTTAAACAATATACAAAAACATCTTTTTAACATATAAATTTTCAGTTCGTTTTGTTTTATAAGGGGGATTGGGGATTTGAAAATTTCACGAGTCTTAAAAATTCTCAAACTAAAGATTTTGGATTGATTAAACTCTACTTGCATATAAAACAACTTTTAATCAATGTATTTTATTACTTTATATTATGTTTATGAATCAATAAAGTGTAATAAAAATTGCAGGAGAGACTCGAGAAATGCAAGGAAAATAAAAAACAAAAAAAAAGTTAATTAATGAATTTAAAGTCAAACTGACATTTGAAACTACTGCAAGATTTTTAAAAATTGAATAGAAATAATTCAGATGTCAGTTCTAATTTGGATGTTAAAAGATAAGAAATTTCTAAAAAAAAATCTAATTTTGAGATGGAATACTATTCTTGTAAAAAAAAAAAAAAAAGGTCTGTAGTTTAGTTTATAAAAAAAAAAAATACTTGAAAACTTGTTGTCCTAAAATTGCTATTTGATGCAATGGTAGCATACTAACATGTCTTTCATTATAATCTGAGTTTGAATCCAAGATAAGTAAATCAAACTTAGAAGAATGGAAATGTTTAAACCATCACCACTTACCAATTATCAAGTGATGAGAAGTCTTTTCTACTGATCCTCTATAAAAAGTTGATAAAAATTCCTTTATTTTGTAGAAGTTATTTAAAGGTCTTCTTTAAACCAATTACACCAATTCACTAGCAATGTCAAATTTAAAAATTCACTACCAATAGCTTATTATATAGAACAGTTTAACTTTTGGCATTTAATATATTTTTATTTAAATTTTAAATAGTGATTTTGTTGTTAGTATAAGCTAGTTGTTATAGAACATATTTATGTCATTGGATGTTATTTTTACGCTTAAAAGTCTGCTGTGGCAAGCAAACAATTGATAGTGAATTTTTCAATTTGATTCATATTTTAATTTTATAATGATGTAATTGTTTTATTAGACTAACTAGTTTAGTTTTGGTTTTTTAAATTTTATATAAAAAATTCTAAAACTAAGGTAATATAAAAAATCCAATAGAATAATGTAATAAAATGTATAATAAGATTGAACAGATGCAATAAAATAACAGTATTTAGAACAATGGAAATCAGGAATTAGTAACACTATTTCTATGACACTGGTTCCAGGATTGAAAAAAATCAAATAAAAGATTTAGTGAAATGATAGAAATTGGAATAATGCAATGAAGTTTCACTGTATATAAATCATATATTTGGTTGTGACACTTTTATTTTATTATTAACAAACCTTATCTATATTGCTTCTTGATTACCTAAAATCACACTGTCTAAAAAAAAAAAAACATATATGGCAGGAAAAACTCAACTCATAAATTATAAATTTTATAAAAATCTTTTGCTATAATAGATAACAATGGAAATTTCCCCTGGGTTCCCCTCTTTTCTTCCAATGCATAAGCTTGTGGTTAAGACCTGTAGAGGTCCCTACCTTTGCATTTCAAATGCACATGCTTTAGATTTATTGCCTTAGTAAATATTACTTATGTAATCAATGTGCAGTAAATAAATTTATTATTTAATTTTTGTGAATTGAGGAAATAGATTCATTTTATGGGTGCATTCTATTTTGACTTCAACCACTAGGAGTTTATATCAAATTTAATGGAAATAATAAAATAGATAAATCATTAAACCCAGTCAATTGAATTCTTTCTCATTATTTAAAATATGATCAAAATGCTTCATCTAATCAAAATATTGTAATCATAAAATTGATGAACGTATCCATTAATTTAAGAGAATTATAGTAGAAATGTTCAGGTCTCATTGCCATTTTTAGTTCTTCACAGAAAAAAAAATGTATCTTCTTTGCAGTTTTAATCTGTCAATTACTTATAGTCTTCCTATCAATCATTAATCTTCCTTTAAATCACTATGCTCTTTATTATTCTTCTAATCAGAACATATAATAGACTTCTTTTTATGCAAGTCACTAATAATATAATAGTAGTAAGAAAGTAGTCTAATTAGAAACATATTTCTATCCATAACACTCTATCTAAGAGAATCTCACCTCCACTTTAGATACATGAAAGCTTGAAAAATCAAAATGCCACATTTTGGTGTTGAACAACTTTTGAGATTTAGCTTGGCTTGATGTCAATTCAAATTAAAACATCATTATCTATAAGATATCTAATTGTATCAGATTTTCTCATTTGACATAATTCATAAGTGTATTCATCTAAATTCATTTTTGTCTAAAAGAAATGTTTATAATAGATCATTCATATGTCATGCAAAAATCAATAGCAAAAGATCACAAGTTAACCCCCCCAAAAAAATTTAGTTTATTGTCATTAGTGCAACAATACTAACCAAAGCTTTCTTTCTTTGTATTTTCTGAATTTAATATTGGAACAATAAGGTGATATACTAAATCATTGTGCAAATTAATTTTTAGTATTATTAGTCTTTTGGAATTTTTTTAAAAAAGATATCAAACTTAAACAACAATGTTAATCCTACATCATGTTGTCTCCAGTTAAAAAATTCTTTTTTCAAAAATCTTATTATTATTTTCGTTCTTAATAAAACTTTCTATGCAATCTTTCTAATTGTTTCAATATCAGTTTTAAATCTTAACAATTTTTGTTCATGTCTGTGTCTTGAAGAATTTATTTTAAGCAAAGTTTACACATTTCAAGTTTTTATACTACAAAAGAAATTAAAATATTTACTGCTACCTTTGCCTGCTAATATGATAACTATGCTTACTGTTTAAATTAGAAATTCACTGGATTTTTCAAACCTAGCCATACAAATAATTTTAGGTCTCCTTTGTATGATATATCTTTTATATTTGTAAGGTACATGGGATTTTTAATTAAGATTGTCCAGGTACATAATTATTCATCAGTAAAATTTTATCCAGATTCAGTTGACTCATTATTATTTATACTATTTTGTAAAAAAGTCATCAACTGTGAACCCATTGCATTGCTTTTACTGAACTGCCTCATGCAAGAACCCATCTAAGAACTCTTAGTCTGCCAAATACGTTCTCATTATTGTCTTCTCAATGCTGAGAATTTTTTATACTTGTACGTACTTGCATTTAAAAAAAATGTAATTAAAGGAAATAAAAACACATTGCACAAACTCATAATCTTATAGGGCAATGACACATGACACAAGTTTGTGATGTTTGATTCAATTTCAACCCTTGTGATTGAAGCTAAAGCTGTAAAAAAGAAGAAAAAGGTAGAATAAGATATAAAAAAAAGATTATTTGTATTTCAAATGATATTCAGCACTTGATAACATAAGATCATATTACACAAGGAAATAACCACTCACTATTTATTTATAATTAAATGTCATGCCATTTTTTAAAATCCCAGTAGATATTAGTAATCTGAGTTTAACATCCAGTATATATATTTACATCATAATAGTATGGAACAAAAAATAATCTAATGGTTGTGGAAATAATATTCACATGAGCAAACACTGCTGTAATAACTCTATTCATATAAAAAGTTAAATGTTTTAATTAATAAGACTGCCACACTGTAATTTGTATCATGCTTTTTCCATTATTTATTGTAGGCTATTTTAATATAACTTCATATATTAATAAAGTTCTTAAGTTTTATTATGGTGTGAATATATTTTAAGATATTTTATTGCTAATTAAATACTTTAAATGGTCAAATTTCAGTTTTAAAATTTATCCATAATGTTGTCTTTTATATATAAAAATGGTCATTGTTGTCAAGGATTGTTTGCCATGATGTCATCGCAGCTGCCTTGCAAGCAAGTAGTTGGTTGCAGATGTTGTGGGTTCACCTCCCAGACGATGCTATGACAGATTATTGGAAACTTTAGAATTATAATTTTTTAGATTGTTTTATATATGTATATATTCAAAAAAGCACTGTAATAAGTTTAATCATTTTTATATACATGTATGGATTTTATTAATTATATTTATTGTAATGTAATGTTCATTGAGATTGTAAAAGACCCAGAAAGAGATCACATATGAGATGGATAGATGGAATAAGAAAGTGTGTAGGGGTGTTGCGGAGAAGAGAAGCTAAAGATCGGAGAAGATGGATTAAACTTGGAGAGACCTTCAACCTGCAATGGATTGATAATAGTGATGATGATGATGATGATAAATGTCCATTGGTGGGGTTGTAGAATAGCTGATCATAAATATTTTTATTTATACTGAGCTATTTGTAATAATTTTGTTTTAGAAATCGGTTATTTTTAAATTTCATTACAAATTAAATATATGTACAGAAAATATATTTATAAAAATAGAGTTTTACACTAAATAAGAGTTTAAAACTTAATAATCTTCAATATTTTTTAACTTATTAAAAAATAAATAATCACTGATAAAGGTGAATAATCATGTAATCAATTGTGTAACGATATATAAATATGCCGTTACATTAATTTAAAATAAAATCTTAAAGTTCGCAAATAAAAATAAATGTATTTAAAAAAAAAACTAAACGCTAAAATTAAAATGTTCATTAAACGTATATATTCGCACAGATACTAAACTTTAAAAATGCTAATACCATTAAACAAGTTCTTAGAATCTCTGCAATATACCTAACCACATAAGAGTATAACAATTGTGCTCTCATAACATAATCTAGCCAGATGACAAATAGAACATTATATAATCATATTATTGTACAACTTATTCATTTATTTATCCTTTATTAGTATGTAATCACTATTTATTGTTAATAAAATTTTTGTTGAAATGAAAAATATTTTTTTTTATAAATAAAAAAAGGTATTTGAACGTACTTTTTTTTTATAAAAAAAGATTTAAATATAAAAATAGTTTAAAAAAGAAATAACGTAAGTAAAAATAAAAACAGGTATTAATTAATTCCTGTAATCTGTAAATAGAAATGATTGTTTATTAATTATCCAAAAGCTGTGTAATTAAAAAGTCAGATGAAAAAGTAGATCAGAGAAGAAAGAGATTTTAGCTTGACCAATGGAAGCAAATAAAGGCCCGGACCATAACGAAAAAATGGAACAGTGACGTTTTTGTTCATGGAATCCATAGGAGGACTATAAAAAGAAAAATATTGAGTTCCAGTCAGTTTTTCCGGCTTGTTTTTGAGGGTCATGATAGGACACACATATCACACACTCTCTCTCTATTTTAAAAAATGAACTGACTGTGATACTGAAATGAACCAGCTAATGCTACCTCCAGAACATCTGACCGGGTTTTCAAATAAAGACTCCGTGGGAATTTACATCAAGAGCAGTGATTCTTCTACTGTAAGCTATTGACATGAACTCTAAAATTTAAAACTAATTAAGAACTTTCGTTCAAGCTTATGAACTTCTATCTGACTTTTAAGTTTAAAATCAATTGATAATGTTTAAAATTTTATATGTTTTGCTTTGAAAAAAAATCATTTCCATTTTATTATTTTTTATTTGTATTAATACTTATCGTATAAATTATTTAAATGCATGAAATTTAAAGTTGGGTATAGACGTTGCATAGATTCGTTAGCGGTTAATTATGTTGCTGTTTCATAGTCGATTGGAATATATAAGTCATCACATCACTGCGGTGTCTTATGATGAACACCATTGGGTTTTTTTTTGTATTCCTATGCAATTGACATTATCGATGACTTTATATTTTGATCGGTTATGTTTATTTTGGAATGTTTTTAACCATGGAATCTGTGCAGCCGATCTATACTCAACATTTTAAAACAAATTTTATAAAATTCATCTGTGTGAACATAATAAATGTTAAATTTAAGTCGGGTGAGAATGGCTGTATAGATTTGTAAAGTTATATATAGTTTAAGGGAGGGTAATCTTAGGTTATTCGTTTCGTAGTTGAATTACCTCAATGGATTGGATATATTTGTGTAATTAGTAGATGTAGTATGAGATCCGCTACAGGCAGGATTGCACATATTCACCACACACCATCTGTTTGCCTATGGATGGGTTTGTAAGTCGGCAAAGGACCGCAGTCCATTCTATGGAGTTTTTTGTTTATTGTTCTAATCGCCAACAGATGTAGCATTCCTGTTGGTGGAGAGATAATGTCTTCTCTAACTCTACTTACTGTTCAGATGTACATTCCTGACAGTATAGTATTTTGTGTTGTCGTATTTTCATGCTACATTGAATACATAAATGTATCAGATGGGTTGGCGCCAGTTTGACTGCGAACTTTTTGGCCTAAGGTTAAATAAGGGATAGAACATTTTCTTTTCAAATACAATCTATATAGTCTATTCATACTCAACTCACTAAATAAATATTAAACTCATTATGGCAAGCTATTTAAATGTAAAATTAAAGATTAATATAAAAATCTAAAATGTTAAACTTATTCCTCAAATTAGAATGATTTTATATGTACATAAATAAATATTTTTATGTGTTAATTTCTGGCAGTGGCTTTTATTTTTTATATTTAAGATATATAAGTTATATTTTATAATCTCTGCTGTTCCACTGAGCTAGTGACTTGGGCTAACGATCTGAATATTTAAATAAAGTGGAATCTTAACAGTGTGTATCTGCCTACTTTATAAATTTTTCTAGGCTCAAATGCCTAGATGGCGTCCCTGTAGTGCAGATTGTGGTTAGATTCGATCTTCACTTTCTTTCTGATCATTAAAATTGTTTATATTAAAGCCCATTCAATTGGCCTTTCTTTTTACTCTTCTGATAATTGATGTAAAAACATTTAGTTCTCTACCACTATGTTAAACTGCATAGGGCTTTTAGTTTACTGAAAATTTTAGGAGGTATTATTTTAGAATTAAAAATAAAAATTCAAGGAATTATAAACTAATGTTTTGTTTACAAATACTTTTATATCTTCATCTAGAAGTGATTCAGGGTCATTATTTTATTCTATGCCTCTCAAACTGTCAGCTCAAAAGTATAGGATTAGTATTTCTTCAATAGCTAGAATATAGGTAAATGTAAAATATCTTTAAATAGTCCACTTTACAGTACAGGATTTTTCTGATCTCTTCATAGAGAAAGAAATAGAAGACAATACTCAGCAATGTAGTCAAGTGTCCAATGGTGAAGATTTTTATGATTAAATGACCATTTACCATCCAATAAATGGAGAAATACCTTGCTAGTTAGGTTCACTGGAGAGTGGAATTTATGACTCATGGCCCAACTATCATTTTCAATGTTCAAACTTGTTATGAATTTCCACAGTAAAACATTCAATTTTCTTTTTTTATTGGATAATTTTTAGATTGGTGGTTGAAAAAAAATTCTAACCTTACATAAAAATTCTCAGCCGTCTAAAAAGCAAACAAGTTTTCCCCTCTCAAATCTCAGATAATGGCAGCTAGAACTTCTAACCATTACACCATATATATGTTTCAACTAAACCATTTTTTTTTTTTATTAGTGCTTATTTGTTAAAGCTTAAACAAAATCAGTTATTTAAAATAAATTCGTAGACTTTAGTAAATACATAACATATCCCCTATTATTTACAATATGTGTAATATGTATGTGTACCATCTACCCCTCATTTTCATTTCTTTTTCTATATATATAATAAAAAAAAGTTGTTAAAATTATTTATGAGAATTTTATTTAAATTTAATTAAGTAGCTAGCAAATGAAACATAGTTGAGCATTAAGAAAGTTAAATCTGCTATTTCTTAATCTGTCTTGAGAATTGTAGTGGCAACGAGTGTTAAAAGTTGGCAGAAAATTATTAATGGAGAAAAGCAAGATCCCAGAAGATCGAAAAGAAATGAAAGTAAAATTAATATTCAGAGCAATTACTGGCTGTGTACACAAATTATTAGGTTTTTTTTTTTTTTAAAGCTAGATTTATGACACAAAAATCAGCTGTTTCAGGAAATGTAAAACCATTTTAAGATTTTATTTCTTTTTTTTTTTTTTTAAGAAGGGAAGCAACAAATTTTTTAGCTGATGGATTTTTTTTTTTAGATAATTTTTTTCTTTTTTTCCCAAAATACAAACCTGTTTTTAATTTAACAAATCCATCGGTAATTTTATTTACATACAAAAAAAAGACGGCCGATCATTATTTACATGTAAACTAGTCGTAAGATAACGTTAAAAAAATGGTGTGAATCAGGTTAGTGCTTTCTCAGTTTTGTTCCGAAGAGAGTTGATAAAGAAAGCGTCGTAGACATAGGGGCGCTGAGTTTAAGTTTTCTGATGATGATAAGATATCACTTGCATATATATTATTTATATATCAATAACAAAGGTTTACAAAAGGCTACAAATAAAATGTATTGTGAATACTTATTTATCATTTTGACACACAATATTTCAAACTGACGAACTGAATTTTGTTATTTGTAAAACGTTCGTTATGGAGAGGTTTTTAAAGATACATCTCTTGTAACCTTTATGTATGGTAATATGAATAATTTATTTAACCCTAAGTTGATACTTCAAATTATTTTTGCTTTAGTTATTACTGTCTTAAAACAGGCAAAACTCACTATATATATATTGCCACACACAGTTATACACAAGCATAAGAGGAGGTGATCATGTGATGTTTATTTGTTTATTGTCTTGTTATTTCTTTCAGAAAAAAAAAAAGTATATTCACTTTAAAAAATAACAATGATTAAAAACAATGGACAAAAATATTTAAGCAATAAGTTGCTAAGACATTCAAAATAAAAATATCTCCATAATTTATATAAATATACCAAAAATGTAATATTCTGACATCAATTCTGTAATTAATACATTATATATTTGAAACGCACTGCAAAAGGTAGTTTGGAATTGATTTAAAGAAATCCATTTGGCTCCTCTTAAATCGTAAAAAACTGTGCAGTGTAAATTCCTAATTTCTACTCCCAAAATTGTTGTTATTGTAGTTGTTATTACTCTGTGATTATTTGTATTATAAAAAAACATGGCTGGGCTGTTCCCAATAATATATCAACATTTTACTGATTTTTATCTTGAATTCAAGACCAAGAAACATTGCAGAATTTCTTTACAGATGCCTGATAACTGAGAACTTACTCTTTTCTTGAAGACAGTTTTAATGTATGTCTTAGATAAGATATCTTAAGCAGACAATTCATGCTTATGGCCCAACAAATTATCATTCTAATAAAGACATTGAGAATTTTTGTTAGGATGTATTAAATTATTCAATTAGACCAAACAACATTTTAAAATTGTTTTAAGATTTAAATGCTAGAATTAGAAAACAAAAGATAAACTGATGTGAATAAACTTGGATATGGAAACAGAAATGAGAGGAAAAATAGATTTATGGAATTTTTTCTTTAAAAAAAGTCCAAGTGGAATTGACATGGAAGCATTTAAATGAAGTTACAGAAGAGTCAGATTATAATTTGACTAATAGCTAATATATATTTTGTGAAAGCAATGAACTTAAAAGATTCAACATAGGAACTGATTATTAATTAGTGAAATGTGAGATATGTGTTAATACAAAGACAGAGAGGTGATATAGAGGGCGCAGTTGTTTTCTGTTCTGTTCTGTATAAGTGTTGTTGTTTTTTTTGCTAGTATTTTTTTTAAAAATCTAGTGTGTTCTTTGTTTTGAAATCAGTTTTGAAATCAGAAGGTTTCAAAAATTTAACTTATTTTGACTTATCAGTCAAAATATGGATCCTGTAGGAGATTCAGAAGCAGAGTTTAAAACGTTTTCTAAATCTACTAGATCAAACTCAAAAATTAACATGGATGACTATGAAAATTCTATAAATTCAAGGAAAATAAGAAGGAAAAGAGGTAAAAAAATTATTTAGATACTTCTTTACATGAAAAAATTAATTTAAATGAGCAAAAGCTTGTTGTTAATTCTAACATAAATTTAGAAGATAATTCACCAAGTAATAAATTAGAAAACCAAATCGTATCAAATTCTAAAAATAATAATTCTAAAAAGAATAGCGGTTTTAATGTTAAACAATTGGAAAGGCATAAAGAAACCTTAGTAAATGAAGGAAATTTGATAAGAAACTCTACATCTATTATTTTAAATGAAAATATTAATTTTAATGATGAAAATAATGAAAAAATGGTAAAGGTTTACTTTAGCGACCACAGCATAAAAATCATGTTCGCCCTCTAGTTTTCAAAATTATAAGTAAACTATTATTCGAAAATCTTACGTATATACTACTATATTACAATTACATTAAAATTTATTAAAATGTAAAAGATAAAAAAAATATTTACCATTTTAAAGAAGTTGAAATAATTGCACTAGTTTAATTAAAATAATTAGTTTAAATTATTTGAAACTTAAGAATTTAAACTATCGGCATTTATAACTTTATCTCGATGGTTCTCGGCGGAATAGATGACAATGGGGAGCCATTAGTCATCGAAATCGACGAAACATATTATTTCCACAGAAAATACCACAGGGGGACTACATGCTTCTTGACAGAAGTTGCGGATAGAACGGCTGGCTCATTGGAGGCCCTAATCCAGCAGTACATTTTACCAGGGACTCGCATAATTTCAGATGGCTGGGCTGCGACAATAATATCAGCAGACTTAGCTATGGGGTGCACATGCATTCGGTTGTCGTCCACCAGGACAACTTCGTGAATACCGAAAACCCAAGACATACATACCCAGAATATTGAGAATATGTGGATGAGAGCCAAGCGTAAGCTGAAATTCCAATCTGGTACCAGCAGGGCTTTATTTTCATCGTACCTCCAAGAATTTGCCTTCCGCAGTAGATATAGCACTGCCGCCCTTTTCTCCAACTTCTGCTATGCATAGGATATAATTATGCTTAAAAGGTAAATTATTTTTTTTTATTATCTTTTACGTTTTAATTAATAAATATTTACTGTAATTGTAATATAAGAGCAGATACGTAAGATTTTAGTTCTAATTTTAAAAACTAGATGGCGAATATGCCCTGGTCGCTAAAGTAAACCTTTACCGAAAAAATTATTAATTCTAAGTCTGTAAAAAATTCAGATTTAAAAAAAAAATGTTAAAGAGATCGTGGTAAACTCAGAAAAGAGTGTTTTAAAAATAAATAGCATTAGTAGGAAAATTTTTAAAGACCGAAGAAACATCAGTAGAGCTTAAAAAATTGTGTATTAATAATAAATCTATTTTTAAAAAAATTATTTCTGATCCTAAGCCATCAGCAAGTAAATTTTTAAAGTGTGATGAGGGAAATATGATCCCATTTGAAGATTTTCCTGAGTTACTTGAAAGTGAAAATAGTAAAAAAAATATAGCAAAGTTTTCAAAACAAAATGAAAAGAATATAAAGAATCTTGCACAGAAATATAATATTGCAAATACTTCATATGCTAATATAGTTCAATCTAAGAGCTCAAATAATAAATCTCAATATATTAATACAAATTCAGTTAAATATGACTTGCTCAGTTATGATTCATGTGATGAAGATATTGCGAAAAATGATATTGTGATGACAGAAGAATTATTTACATGTGATGGTATGGATGATCTCCAACTCAATGAGATCATTAGTGACTTTAATCAATCCATTTCACAGCATCTACTCACGTCTTTTGCTTTTTATTATAATGATAAAACTCTCATATTAGCTGTTACAGATAAATTTAAAAATCTTTTTCCTTTTCCAATACAGCAAATTGGCAACATATATACAAGGTTTTAAATCATCCAAATAATAGATATGTCATGATTGAGTGTCATAGTATATGGCAAAAAGAATTTTTACAGAATGAATTGAAATTTTGTGGTGACAAGATAGTTGTTACAGTGGATTTAAACAGACCTAGAGTTTTGGAAGGACGAATTAAAAATTGTTACATAAACTTTGATAAACAACATTTACAAAACTTACTGAAGCCTTTTGGTACTGTTAGTGATTTTTCTTATATTTTAATGAATAACACTAATTGCCATGTGCTTACAAACTCTGCAACATTCAAATTGTCTCTCTATAAAGGAATAGTTCCCACATCTATACCAACTATCCATTGCAGTGAAACAGCACCAATAATTATATTATTTAGGGGTGTACCGCCGCAATGTTTCTTATGTAAAATGCGGATACATATGGTGAATAATTGTCCAAATCGTTTTTGTAATAAATGTCATATTAAAAAAACAAAATTTCATAAATGCACAACAAATAATATTTCTATTAATCAAAATGAATATTCCAATGATAAACTTCAGACAAGCTTGCACACAACTGACCTACTGATGTTTGATACACAAGATGTTATGGAGCCTCCATTAATAGAAATTCTTGATTCTAATACAGCACAAGCATTCACTAAAAATTCTTATGAGTTGTTGAACTCTGCTTCACAAGATAAGATGCTTAACAAATCTAAATCTTTGGAGACAGGTTTGGAATCTGACTCTATGTTGACTGAAGAGCTTTCAACACAATGGCTAAAGACTAAGAGGAAAGCCTCAAATACTGGGATTAAGTCAAAGGTCCTTTCTTCATCAATAGTTTCTAAGAGTGTTTCTGATGTGAGTAGAAGATCCTCAGATAGTGAGATGAGCTCTAGAAGAAATAAAGGGAAGAAGCTCAAGCACAACAGTAAAGAATCAATCGTAGATTCTATGTGGAATGATTGCCCTCAGGATTCTTTTAAAGTTGATTTACCTCAGCCAGTTATGCTGTTATGTGCTTTTGACAATGATCTGACTGATACTGATAGGGTTCTGGATGCATCTGAGATTCCTACACAGAAAGAGTTGAACAGGATTAGTACAGATACAATAATTGATCCTTAGGAGAAAGTTAATGATGGAAAAAATTTCTTTCTATTTTTTTTTACATGATACATTGTTGTTTTTCTTATTTGTTGATGTTTATTTATGTGTTTTAAATTGGCTGGTGTTAATGTTCATGGACTGAACTCTGCAAAGAGGATTGATGCTATTGGTCATTGGTTACGAATTTGCTCTCCAAATATGATATGCTTTGCGGAAATGAAGCTTCATTTCAAATCAGACCCTGTATTATTAGAAAAGTTATACAAGTTTGGATCATTCCATTTTTCAACTGCATATCATCCCTCTGGTGGTGTTGCTATGTGAATTCCTCATGCTCCTACAATTACTAGTTTTAAGATTTGTCTTTTGAATAATTATATGATTTTTGTTACCATCAACTTAAATTCTTATAATTTTAATGTTATCTTTCTATACCTTAAAAAAGAGGTTTCACTGGTTTACAATGTTATTCAACTAATAAATATTGCTTTAAATTCAAATCCTTTTCCTACATTCCTTCTTGGGGATTTTAATATTGGTTATGATGAATTTAATCGCACATATTTACATTTATTAAATACGCATTTGATGTGTGCACAGGGATTCTTTCCTCCTGATGCATGTTCCTTTTATACTAAACAGCACTCCTCCTTAATTGATCTTCTATTTTACTCACCAGATCTGCATTTTTACATTGATCCATCTTTATCTCCGGTTGCCTTTTCTGATCATCATGCTCTTATAGTATCTTTGAACATTGACCTTCCTTCTCAACACTCTCTACAAGCCAAGACTACAATTAGATTATTGCTGAAATCTGCTGCTCCAGAAGCTATTGTTTCTGAAGCATATATTTTGTTTTGTAAAATTAATATTCTTTCTATTGGACCAACAGAGGGTTGGTTTGCATTCATAAACATTTTATCTACATTAATACAGTTTTATACTAAGAGAAATAGAGGACCAATAGCTTTTCTCAATGAAATTGATGCAATTCAAGAAAGCCTTAAAAAATTACTACCGAATCAATCAGCAGTACATAAGGTTATCTCTCTAAAACAACTTTTTTTCAATACACAACATCTGGCTATTAAAAAATCAAAATTATACCTTAAGAAACCTCATACTTTTTCAAGAGGGTATATAAGGTAGGCTCTTGGCTACAAGATGAAAGCCAAGATTCCAATGGCTATTAAAATAGGGGATGACATATTTTCAGGGATTCCTATGTTGATTAAAATTTTATTTCACTATCAAACAAAATTAGCTGATTCTAACTTTCTACTTCAACAGGAGTTAAATAATGAGCCATGTGAGCTTGAACATGGAATACTTGAGGTAGATGTCTGTTCTAAACTTACATCAATACCGGATAGTACTCATCCTGGTCTACATGATATTCCAAAATTTATACTAAAGCATCTTGAAGCCTTTTCTATACCAATTATTTGTAATATGATTAATTATCTTGCTGCAGGTTCATGGTTAATTGATGATCTATATCCTATTGCCATGGTACCATTTCTCAAGAAGGAAATTATACCTTCCCCTCTTGGAAATCTGCGGCCTATTTCAATGACTCCTCTGTTAATAAAGATTATTGAATCTATAATTAAGAATAAAATCCAGGATCAGATTCTGTTACAAATATCTAGCTGTCAATTTGCAAAAAAAGGGGCTTTGACATTAGAAGCAATTACTTTTCAAATTAATTGTTGAACATATCAGAAGGAATAGAAAATCAAAACCCATTGTTGTCCAGCTGGATATTGCAGCTGCATTTGATTCTGTCAGGATTCCACACTTGGTTCAGTTGCTTGCTGACATGGATATTAATCCTGAGATAATTAACATAATTTCTAATCTACTTTCTAATAGGAAAATTGCTATATCTTTAAATGGTAAATTAACTAAATCTTTATTCCTCAGGGCTCTCCTTTAAGTGCACTTTTATTTATTTTATATGTTAATTCTTTCTTGAAATCTATAGAGAAAAATATTCCTGGAATCTTCATTCCTTACATTAATAAAAAAATTCATCTAATTGCATACATGGATGATATAGCCATATTCCAGCCTTCTCATAAGTACATTCCAGATCTCATGAAGCTTATGTCCTCTTTTTCAGAAGATTCAGGGCTTAGTTTCAACCTTGAAAAATCAGCAGCATGGAGACTATTCTCTGGAAAAAACATTCCCTCACCCTTCACAGCTAAACCGCAGAAATTTCTTGGATTTGCTTTTAATCTCTCTCAGCTTGCAATGAGGAGAGAGGTCCAAAATTCAATCATATTAGTAACTAACAGAATAGTTGGTTCTCTACAGAAAGTATATATGTCTCTTTATTCCAAGACAGCTCTTTTGAACATGTTGTTATTTCCAAGGATTACTTATTTCATGCCTTTTATTAAATTTACAGCTAAATTCATTCGTGGTATCAATTCAATTTGTTCTAAGCTACTATGGGGGGGGGAGACTGTAGCAATTAGCCTCAGAAAGATGCACACACCTACAAGACTAAGTGGTCTTGGGCTGCATTCACTGAAAGTGTTTAGACTCCAGCGGGCCTTCAACTTATTTTTGAGACTGAATCATTTTATCCCTCAAGAATTTTATTTAGTTGATGTTGATCCTACTGATACCCCACCTCCAACAATGAATTGCTGGTTGGCTGAGTTATTATTTGAAATTTAAAAAATGAACCTAATTCCTAATCCATCTAAATCACAAAAAGTTCAATACTGGGAGGCTTATTATCTCATTAATGAAGCAATAGTGCCTATTAATTCAAGTCTTAACTTGACAACATTTAATCTGCTGAAAAAGTTCAGATGGTGGGGTCTGGAGCCAAAATATTTTGATTTCCTGATAAAAATAAATTTAAATGCACTACCCACTTGTAGTTTTTTAACAAGAAACCATGGATTTACTTCAATTGATGGTCTATGTGGTTTATGTCGCAGAGATGAAGACACGATTGAACACATTTTTGGTGAATGCAGTTATTTGCAAGTTTGTAGATATTTTATTAGCTTTATTTATAAACATAAAGGCTCTTTGATACATGTATTGACACAAGCAATTAAAGCAGGAGTTTTTGCTGATATTAGAAGTGTCACTTTTTTAATATATAGTTTATGGCTAACTCGATGTGATATTATCTTTAATTCTAATTGTACAGATCCTTTGAAGATAATAATTAGAAAAATCAGAATGATAAAAGCAAGAGACAATAGAATATCATCACAAGATTTATTTAATAGCACATGGGATCTTATTGACATTTGAAGATCAATTTCTACTTATAGAACTTTAATTCGCATATTGTTTTTTTTATACAATATTATGTATTTATTTATTTATTTTTTTGTTTTTATAAAGTTTGTTTTTGACCAATACCAGCTAATTTTTTGTAAGGCAATGTTTGAAAAAAAGCAAGAATGTGAAAAAATAGTATTTGAAAATGACTTATTAAAAAAATTAATGTTTGAAATTCTGAAAAATAAAACAAAAAAAGAGTTAATAATGATTATACAAATATATAACCAAAAGTTGGACAATAAAAGTCATAGAAAAAAACAAAAGTATAAAACAATTTCAATATAAGAGAAAAAATATGTGTCAGAAATAAGAAGAAAATATGTCATTATTTATATAAAAAAAGAAAAGAAAAGATATAAACTGTGTGGACAAGTTCTACAAAAAACTATATAGTAAGAAAAAGCAAAAAAAAAAACACAGCCCCTACAGTTACAATAATATTTTTTGAAATATCAAGTATTCTAAATGAAGAGTGGAATATGCAATTAAATCTATAAAGAAGGGGAAAGTTTTAAGAAGTGATAAAATTATTATTGAAGAAATTGAAAAATTGTTGTTAATGCTGTATACCAAATGTCAAAATAATAAAGATCTATCATATGATTGAATGAATATATCAGTAATGTTGCCACTTTAAAAGAAATATGAAAAAGGGCTTAAGAATTACAAAATTATCATTCTTCTATCACTACTGTTTAAGATCTTTGCTAAAACCATTACAACTCATCCACAAAGAACTTTGAACTTAAACTGACCACAAAAACAAAAGTGGGATTTAAAAATAATTATAGTACAATGCATTTATAAAATATAAAGAAAAGTTATAGAAAGGACCAAAGTATGAATTGCTACTATGCTTGGGGTTTATAAATTATAAAAATAATTTCTCTATAAGCATTTCCTTAGTTATTAAAGTTTTAAAACATCAAGCCAAAAAGTACAAGGTATTGCCAAATTCTGGAGATGATTTTTTAAAATGCAATAATAATGATTAGATTTCATTGGGACTCTAAGGAAAATATAATTGATAGAGTTGTATGACAGGATGATTTTTGCAGAAGTTTCATAGGAAATCTTTCAAGATTAAAATAGATTTTGAAGATGAAGGTCACTGTTTGTGCAAATAATGCTTCAGACTTCAGGAAATGTTGTTATAAAAGCTATAAAATGAGGATACAAGAGTTGAGACTAAATATAAACATTAAAAATACCAAAGTAATGTTCAATGACATTTCACAAAAGAATAAAAAGCAGATTGATAATAATGAATTAAACAAATCTTGATCAGATTATTAATTCAACAAAAAGATAATGGAGGAAATTAATCAAGAATTAAAATTGACTGTTCTTTTGGTAGAAATAACTTTATAGTAAAAGAAAATATATGTATTTAAAAAGAAAGGTTTTTGATAAATGTGTTTTATCAGGACCCATTCCAATTAAAATTCTGGAAAATATCTTTTAACAAGCCATGCTCTTGAGCTTATTAACTTAATTCATCAAATCTTAGACAGGTTGGTAATTGCTTCTATAGCAATACAAAATGCCATATATATTCTTGATGAAATGTCTAGATGTCTCTACCTATTGCTAAAACTTTAATCCAAATCCTAAATTCTTGATGTGCCACACACATGGATAAAATACATCTAAAATCCCTGAATTCTTAGCTTTTTCAAATTGCTAAATTTTTGGATTTCATCAATAATTCTTATCCAGTCATTGTAAACTCAAAGTCTGTTAAGACAAAAAAACCAAGAACTTGCTGCAATTACGCTTATTAATTTGTATTCACTTAAATGTTTTTTCTGAACTAATTTATATATTGCAAAAGTTTAAAGTTTGCCTTTGAGAGTTTCTTTGAACAATGGAAGTTTTTTAAATTATAGATATTGGGGATGATGGTGTTCTCATATGTCCTTAACAGATTTAAATTTTATTCCATCTGTATCCCGAGAATACATATTTATTTCATTTTCTGTGCTTCATTAAAGTTATCCATTTCTCATTAGCAGTCAATCTCAAACTTTTACTACATAAATATGTCCACTTTTTTTTATCCATATAAGGCATATGTATTGTATGTTCTGAACAATGTGAATAACTCACTGCTTTCATTTATTTGTCAATAAATTATACAATAACTTTTTTAAAAATATTTACTAGCTGTGTAATACAATCCTTAAAAAATATTACTACAGTATTTTGAAATAACTACTAAACATCACATGATCACCATTCTTTATGCTTACATACGCTGTTTACACAGAGGCTAACCTTTCCATATAGTAGCGCCACTCAGAACAAATCATAGTAATCAATGGATACAAGAAGATTTGTGCATAAAATCCCATCTAGTGCCTACCTATCAAATATCCCCAGATTAGTTTCTAGCTTGTGGCTTTCATCAGTGAGGAACCTTGGATCTGAGAGCACTGCACCTAGATCTTAGGATCTAATGCAAACATCCAGCAGCTACCTTTTACTTTATTAGCTAACTATAAAGCTTTGAGTCTAAAATGGAAACACAAAAATGTTTTCAATTCAAGCTCATCAGCTTATATAATTATATAGATCTGAACTTAGTTCAGCATCCATACTGACATCATAATCCTATTGGGCAGGATTGGTATTAAACCACTAAACATCACATAATCACTATTCTTTAAGCTTACACAAGCTATTTACAGAGGGGCTAAACTCTCCATACAGTAGTGCTACTCAGTGCAAGCCAGAGTAATCAATGAATGCAAAAAAGTGCTCTGGGTGAAAGCCACAAGCTAGAAATTAGTCTAGAAATATTGGATGAGTAGGCCCTATATGGGGATTTTATATACAAATCTTGCATCCATTGATTACTCTGGCTTGCACTTAGTGGCGCTATTGTATGGAAAGTTAGCCTGCGTCACTTTCTGAAATAATGTAATTTTTGATGGATGACACTTGTTAAAGATTGATATTTGTAATTAAAACATTATTGAAAGTTTGTCAAATGTTTGTGTATATGCTAAACGTTAAAAAACGTTACAAATATTTCTTACGACAGTAAAGTTTTATTAACATGAAAATAAAAGCTATGAAAATCTTTCTGATTCTGAAAACCTGTGAATCCACAGAGAGAATAAAACTATCTAGAAACAACGGTATAACTTCTCTTAATTGTAACATAAAAAGGCATTAAAAATAATATTTTTTAAAAATGTATTCAAACTGGCAAATGAATAAGAATTTCTTGATTAAAGTTTAGGATTCAGTGCTTAAGTTTCTATAGAGTCAAATATTTCAAAATATAGAATAAAATGCACTTTTTATTTTTATAAAGATGATGGATTTTTATTCTGTGATTAGTTTTATTTGACTTTATTTTATACTTTAGTTTGACTTTAAATAAAAAAAAAACTTTTTTTTATTAACTGCTTTTATAATTTTAAGCTAAAGAACATTCTTTTGTAGAAATGAGTTTTAAAAATTCAGTTTTGGCACTAGATGTCCAAATTCCTAAAGAAAAAAGTGCTAAGCTTTTACTTACTTACAGTAATAGAAACATTTTTTTTTTTTTTATTAAAGATTAAAATGAAATGATAGTTTCGTTTTCTATTCTCCTGACAAATGATTTTCATCAAAAGCTTGCGTTACTTGGAAATAACATACAATGTTATAAATAGCTATGAAAGTATAAATTTTAAACTTATGTTTTTTTCTCCCGGTTGTTAAATATTTTATTGTTATATACATGAATGGGTATGTTGTGGACATATATGAGTTTGAAACATGTATTCCTCTGGAACAGTTTTTTGATAATCATATAAGATGACAAATTATCACCACATGGATATATAAACTAAAAATATTGAAGATAATTGAATATATATATATATTTCATGTGTCATAGCAGCGGCTGAACGAGCCCGCTAATCCGGGACAACTGCTTGTAAGGCAGCTGTGCTGACCTCTACCATCAAAGCTTAACTAATTGAAAAAATATATTTGTGGTGGAAATATATATTCAGAATACGTTTATAAAACTAATGAATGAAAAAGATGGAGAGAGAAAAAATTAAAAAAAAAACATATTACATATATATATTATATTAATTATTAAAAAAATATTTTAGAACTATTTATTACTCCACATATGTACATGTATTGAAATGATTCACCTAATAATAATCATTCATCATTTTAAAATAGGTTAAAATGGGGGAGGGTCTCCACAAATATATTTATTTTGGAGACAAACTAGGTAAGAAAAAGATGAGTTATTTAAACAAATTAAAATAAAACACATATAATTAGGAAATAATTATCTTATAACACTAATAGGTAAGCATTTGTTATAAAAATATTGTGCATGCATATGTGTGCACGTGTGTAAATTATTATTATTATTATTATTATTATTATTATTATTATTATTATTATTATTATTATTATTATTATTTATATATTATATAAAATACACATTTTAATGATTCTTTAAAATATTTTACTAGTTAACTTTTAATGTAGATTAAAATAATTTAAATAATTTAAAAAATGTAATAATAATAATATTAATTAATATTTTACTTTTATAAAGCACTAAATAAAATTTATTAATTTGATACACACACTGTTATTATTTTCAAAAATAAATAACTTAGAAAGCACACTTAAATTGAAAGAGGTCCATCTTCAACTGGGAAGTAAAAATGCTGCAACAAAAATATGTAAAGTGAGTTTTATTTCCATAGTAGATTAAAACATCAAGATTTCAGTTTAGATCTGTAAGAAAATTTAACTAAATATCTCTAGGATGTACTAAAGTAAAGTATAAGAAATTATCATCCTCTACAGCAACTTAATTAATATGCAAAAAGATTTACATACAAGGTGATTAACAGTAAATGTTTAAATAAAATTGAAATATTCAATCAGGATTAACAGGATTTGTAGTCAACAACCAGGAAATAATAGATCTCTAAAGAATAACAATTCAAAGATATTTTTCCTAATGACTATAAATTATTTAAATTAAAATTTTTTTTTTTTGTTAAGTCATCTTTATTGTGAAAGTCTCGCTGGTTTAATCTATAAGCTTTAACTGTCTTAAAATTAACTATTTTGGGGTATAGAAAATATCAAATTTAAATTATTTCTTGTTATTTATATTTTAAATTGCTCTTTAAATAACACATATAAATTGTAGTTATTGTTATAATTTAAATATACTAAGTGTTCATATGATTTAAAATTTATTTTGATAATAATATAAAAATTTCATAAGCAAACAGTTAATACTTTGTGGCTAATTATGAATCAAAATGTATAACATGTTCTAACATGCACAAGCACACAAAGCTAAAAACAAATAAAGAAAATATATATTATTATTTTTTATTTTAATATCTATTCCATTAAATGGCTAAGCGCTTTCAAGGGTCAAAGCCCTTATAATCATAGCTGTATTACAAACTATAATAAATTGACTCAGAGTGATGCAAATTTATGCAAATGAAATGATTACACATTCTATTTCTTGGATATTTTGTAGCAAGAGTATTTTCTATTGATGGCGTCGCCATCTCTAGATATAAAGAAAGTTATTATGGTGAGACTAGGGCCTCTCTGTCCACTAGGCTATCTCAACACACTTATTCTTATAATAAAGCTTTGGTGGACACTGCTCATAGTTTAGTTTTTGCACAGCACTGCGCTTCAGCTGGGCATGATTGCCAACCGGGAAATCCAGTGGTGGTGTGCAGAGAGTGGCACGATCTTAAAAGAAAGATAAAAGAAGCTTTCTTTATATCTAGAGATGGTGATGCCATCAATAGAAAAGACTCTTGCTACAAAATATCCAAGAAATGGAATGCGTAATCATTTCATTTGCATAAATTTGCATCACTCTGAGTCAATTTATTATAGTTTGTAAAACAGCTATGATTATGAGGGTTTTGACCCTTGAAAGTGCTTAGCCATTTAATGGAATAGATATTAAAATAAAAAATAGTAATATATATTTTCCTTATTTGTTTTTAGCTTTGTGTGCTTGTGCGTGTTAGTGCATGTTATATATTTTGATAAAAATTTCATGTGGATTTATTTATTATTAATAATTAAAAGAATAAACTCTTTACCATTTGAATAAATAAATTATTAGAGTTTAAAGAAATATATATAAACAATTTTACATGAAATATTATAGGTTTGAATGGATATATAAATTGTCTGAAATTGTTAAATAATGTAAAATGTTGTAAATTTGAATGATTATTCGAATTTGATTTTGTACTTGTTAAAGTAATAAATATTAAATATATTAAATTATTTTAAAATTTTTGTAAGTAATAATATAACCTAATTAATTTAAGTTCATAGATTTATCTATTGTTTATTTATGAAGATGTAGAGTGTAAAGCATACATGTATATGATATTTATAAAAAAATTACTATTATTAATTAGGCATATAGATTTTACGTTATTTCAAGTTAGAATTATATTCATGTATATTGCTCAACCTGGAAAATATAAAAAATTGCAGATGTTGAATTCTGGTTTTATTTTAATTGTTATTATAATTAGCATGCTCTGCAGATGTGTATTCTTGATTTATATTAAGAACATTTGTGTCCTTTTATTTACATATCTTTTATATGCCATGTATAGCAGCAGGAGTCCTGGTATATAATGATTCATTTTTTTTCATATAATAATGTATATGGCAGTACATATTTATGTATACACTTGAAGGCAGACAAATAATATTGTTATTTGGGAATAATGATGTTGGCTATCTTACTTTCATTCACCTGATTATACTTAATATTATGATTTGTATTGCTCTTATACATGCATATCTTGTCTAAACATGAATGAATAAGTAAATGAGATATTTATTTTATATAGTGCAATGTTTATGAATTGTAATAAACTAAACATCAGCTTTTCAAGCTAATGCACATGCACTTTCTATTAATCTTAATAACAAATGAATACTTTCATCTCCAACACAAGATAAAGTCTTTGTGAAAGAATAGAATGAATCATCTATTCTTTCAACCCAAATGCTTAAGTATGGGCAAGTCTTAAGTACTGGAAAATGAGAGCGTGAAGATATTAACCAATCATTTTAAATTACTTTATGTCTGAATGAATAATGCCTGTGAAATTTACTAGAATTTACAATATGTCATTCTTAAATGAAATTAAACATATGTAAATGAGATATTTATTTTATATAGCATAATGTTTATGAATTGTTTAATTTCATTTAAGAATGACGTATCATAAATTCTAATAAATTTCACAGGCGTCATTCATTCAATCATAGTAAAAGTAATTTAAAGTGATTGGTTAATATCTTCATGCTCTCATTTTCCAGTACTTAAGATTTGCCCATACTTAAGTGTTTGGGTTGAAAGAATAAGTAATTCATTCTATTCTTTCACAAAGACTTTATCTTGTGTTGGAGATGAGAGTATTCATTTATTATTAAGATTCATAAAAAGCGCATGTGCATTAGCTTGAAAAGCTGATCTTTAGTTTATGAATGAATAAGGTAATAGTAACAAATATTAAGGTTACTGTTGCTAATAAATTTACTTTAATAGAATTAACATGTATAATATAACTATTTACTTTGGTCATGGATCTTAAACTTTGTCTAATGATATCATCTCATTTGCATGTTTAGATATTTAAGTTAAATGTTTTTGTGCATGCTAACCATGTAATACATTCAAATATAACAAATTATATTATATAATTTAAACTATATTGAAGAATATTGCCATTATAAAATTTTAAATACAAATAATGTTTTATAAAGTAAAATCATATGATTAAAAATTATAAAATGTGATTTTTAAAAATTTATGTAATTTTCTGGGTACATTTCACTGATTTTGACTTTCCATTGTGTGCTGGATATTTGCAGATGTTGTGAAAATTATTAATAAGTTATTGTAATTTTAGTGCTATAATGTGATAATCAACACATTTATTTTTTTTAATTGTTATTGATATGTTGTTTATATGTTAATAGTAGACATATAGTGTATAATTACTTGTTAGTTATATTATTTATTTTTAAGGGAAGTATACTTACAGTGGTATCAATTTTCACTTTTCATTACTGCTCACATTTTTGACCATTACAATATTTGTATTTAAGGTATTTATAATGATCTCTACAAATTATCTACAGAGAAGATTATCCTTAAGCTGATTTAAAAGTGTTTGAAGTACCTAGAACACATCTAAGTATTCGAAAGATTGAAGTTATAAAAAGAAGCTTATAAGAATGACATAATCTTTATATTATTCTTTTTGATTCTTAAAAGACATTTAATTCAATAAAAATTTGTGCTATAAATAATGCTTGACTCATGAAAATATAAAACTAGGGTATTGTCAAATTTGGGAGGATTATCAATGCAATGACAATAATTGGACTACACAGGAACACTAAAAAGATTGACATGAATCACAGAGTTATTTCATGCTTTTAGACTTTTTACATGAATTGTATGGAAAGCATTTTGTGAATTAAAATGTTAATCCATTAGTATAAAAGTAAATGGAGATGACTTAAGTCATCTATATTTTGCAGACGTTGCTATTATCATAATTAATGTTACTGGGCTTCAAGAAATGATTAAATAAAAACCAAGAAAATAAGATGAATATAAGAGAACTAAAATTGTATTCAATGGCTTTTCAAAACAATAGAAAATACAGATTGATATTAATAAATTAGAAAATAGTAATAATTATATATATATATGATCAATAGATGGCGTTTTACCAAAACCACCAAAACAAGTGTAAAATTTGTTTACATAAATGACAAAAGAGTCAGAATTAACTATCTCTTTCATTTGCTCACCCTCAGATCAGCTGATTTCAAGCTGATTTGCTCTCATCAGTGAAGGATAGAGTTAGAAACTAGATCTAAACACTGACTCTCAAGTGTTTATGCAAAACATTTCTATCAGTTTGCAAGCATACATTTTTCAGACTGGTAAAGTCTTCAAACTCAGCCTAGCAAGCTAGATATCTATATGGATTTGATCTCAGTTCAGTTTCACCACATAGTCAAAGTCTCTGCAATATATATCATTGCAAGAAACCTTTAAAGGTACATTTATGAAAAACAAGTTATTCACGTAACTTGCTATCACTTGTTATTTATGATCAATAGATGGCATTTTACCAAGACTATGTGGTGAAACTGAACTGAGATCAGACCCATATAGATATCTGGCTTGCTAGGCTGAGTTTGAAGACTTTACTGGTCTGAAAAATTCACACTTGCAAACTGATAGAAACGTTTTGCATAAACACTTGAGAGTCAGTGTTTAGATCCAGTTTCTAACTCTATCCTTCACTGATGAGAGCAAATCAGCTTGAAATCAGCTGATCTGAGGGTGAGCAAATGAAAGAGATAGTTAATTCTGACTCTTTTGTCATTTATGTAAACAAATTTTACACTTGTTTTGGTGGTTTTAGTAAAACGCCATCTATTGATCATAAATAACAAGTGATAGCAAGTTATGTGAATAACTTGTTTTTGTTTTTCATATATATATATATATATATGTATTTAGATTATTAATACAGGCAGAAGTATAATGGATGAAAATTAATGAGAAAATATTAAATTTGAATAGAGTGCTTGGGATATAAAAACTTAAAAGAAAATATGCCTAATGCTCGAAAAATCAAATTTTATTAATGTATTTTAGCAGAAATTATTTATGGATTTGGTATTTTTTGATTGCAGATTATGTAGTAAATATTGAAGAGATGTATATCAAGGATTAATAAGAAGAGAGTGAAAGTGAAATACAGATATTATTTATATTATTAAAAGAATTGAGTAGCTCAAATAAAGCTGGGATGAATATGTTCTAAAATTTATGATAAAAGATGAATAACTGAATATTTGTCTGAAGGTTTGTAATGATGGTATATTATAAGATGTGATATGTTGGACTATTTCCATCATTTATGAGTGAATGTTGAGTGTATAGAAAATTTTAAACTTTATTTAAACTTTCCAAATACAAACAATTTGTTAGTAATAACACACAAATAGACAGTACAGGTTAGTAATTACACAATGTTTCAAGTAGTATTATTCTCCACTCTTCTTCAGGTGTTGCTGGCCTATATGCACAGTAACAATATTCACTTATAAGTTGAACTCGCACCTTTAGATTCTTGAATATTGAATTTAAGGCAAACACTCTACCAACTGAACTATTGTGTCAAAGGCAACATATAGTAGAAATTTGATATATTTATATATGAGGGTTGGTTCAAATCCTCGAGTCCTTCATTTTTTTTTTAACAGGTTAATTAGTTTTTTTTTTTTTACTAATGACCATATGCTTAAGTGAAAAATACAAAGATATTGGATAAAGAAGAAAAAATGCATAGAAGAAAATTCAAGGAAACTGCTCATATGACAATGGTAAATAATCCTATAAGTCAATCTAGTGTGGCAATACATAATGTATGGAAGTCTCTAATTAATCTTGCTCTTAGGAAAAAATAAAATAATAAAAAAAAAACTAATTAGTCTCATTAAAAAAAAATTGAAGGACTCAGGAGGATTTGAACCAACCCTCATATATTAATTTATCAAATTTCTACTATATGTTGCCTTTGACAGAATAGCTCAGTTGGTAGAGCATTTGCCTTAAATTCAATATTCAAGAATCTAAAGGTGCGAGTTCAACCTCTAAGAGAATATTGTCACTGTGCATATAGGCCAGCAACACCTGAAGAAGAGTGGAAAATAATACTAAGCGAATATTGTCACTGTGCATATAGGCCAGAAACACCTGAAGAATATTGTCACTGTGCATATAGGCCAGCAACCCCTGAAGAAGAGTGGAGAATAATACTACTCAAAACATTGTGTAATTACTAACCTGTATTGTCTATTTGTGTGTTATTACTAACAAGTTGTTTGTATTTGGAAAGTTTAAATAAAATTCAAAATTTTCTATACATTCAACATTCACTCATAAATGATGGAAATAGTCCAACATATCATATCTTATGGATAATTGAAGTCTTAGACTGGTTAACAAGAGAATATATCAGTCTACACATGAAATGGATTGACTAAATAAGTTTATTTGATTGACAAATAAACAGAAAGCATTGATTTTGTATTATTACTGGATTCTTGTTTGTTGTTCTTAGATTTAAAACAATATCTACATTATTATACCTAATATTATTATCATACTAATACTTTCTCATTTAGTTCTCATTTCATGATCCAATTATTTTCTCTTGCAGAGACTTACAATATCTAACCTTTCACTATTTATTTTTATTGTCTTTTTTTTTTTCTGGTTTATTTTTAATACCATTATTTAAAGATAAATTATAAACCAGATTGATATGCTTAATCCTAGAAAACAAAATTTCTGCATGTGTAGTATTTGCTTTCATTTATTTTGTGGCTAAAATTAAAATTTAAAAAAGGACTCACTAAATATTTTCTTTAGTTTTATATAAAGTATTGGGCAATTGTGAAAAGTCATGTGAAAACTGAGGAAACTTTTGATCTAGATAGAGATTTAATGAAAAATGAAAAGATAAGTTGGAAAAAGTAGGATTTACAATTTGAAGTGTTGAAATGTATTTTGAAAAAAATATAAAAAGAAAAAGAAATTGGATTAAAGAAAAAGGAATTATGATAAAATGATGAAGGAGTCCCTGAAAAGTAATTAAAAAAGTAATAGTAAAAGAAACAATTAATTGATGAATTAAAGAAAAGTAATAGTTATGAATACCTGAAAATTAAGTACATGACTTGCATTTTTAGAAGATAACCAATATTTGTAAATATATATATGTTCATATAAAGATTTTCACAGGTTGCATATATAAAAGACATATTTTGCGGGTTCATCCATGTTAAAAAATTTAAATACTGATATACTGACATTTTGACTTGATCACACAAGTCATCCACTGGGTTACCCAGTGGATGACTTGTGTGATCAAGTTGAAAATTCAGTATATCAATATTTAAATTTTTTAACACAGATGAACTTGCAAAATATGTCTTTTATATATATATGTAATCTTATAATTAAATATTTATAAATACACTAATTAGATATATGCAAAGTATAACTTTACAAATTTTATCCATTTAGGAGTACTTTCGACTATCTTTGTAGTTTTTGTCAACTAACACTTTGAAAGGCTAATATTCTCACAAGTTTATGTTCTTAATGTTTTCTGCTTGTCTGTTAATTAAGTCTTGTTTGTATTTGTATATTAGCATAGCTTCCTTTATTTTCCTTTTGTTGTTGTATAAAAATATTTATGTATCAGCTTTTTAATTAAGTATGGGTTAATATTCAATTAAGTATGGGTTAAATGAATATTAACAAAATGTTATTCTACAAATGTAATGTTTCTGTCAGATATATATATATATGTTTATTTTAATTAATTTAATTAATTAAGTATGAGTTAAATTAATATTAACAAAATTTTATTTTAGAAATGCAATATTTCTGTTGGCTCAGTTGTTAATGAGTTTTTTTCGAAAGCATAAGGATGTGAATTCCAATTCCAAATAAGGACAGATTTTTTTTCATTGTTAAATATAGATAGAAACACAGACAGGGCAAGCTAATATAAAAGCATTTAACTCAAGTCCATTAATTCTTAACAAATAAATATTTTTTTAATTATCCAATATTAAATCTTACTATTTCTCAATATAAAATGTTATTAATATAAATCACATAACAATATATTTTCATTATTGATCTCTGCCCTGAAATAAATAAAAACTTGAGCACATGCATATAAATATTATACTTGTTTTCAGTATGAATATAAAATAATCAATCCTACAAACATTGAACATTCCACTCTACATTATTAGAAGAAACATTTTAATTTGCCTACAATATATATATAATCATGCTATTTAAATTTTGTAATTAAAAAAAACAATTTATCTTTTATATATGTTCACACAGGATTCTCATATGCACATATATTCACCTGAATGTCTTACATAACCCTTTAAATTGGTGCTACAATAAATATTTTCTTTTTTTTTCTTTCAAAATTTAAATCATTTCTTAATAACTTCCTAAGACGTTGAACGTAAAGCATTTTTAATTGATAATTTAAATAATATATATATATTCTTTTTTAACATTCAAAACTGAACTGTAAATAAGTTTAACTTTTCTTAAAAATTAATTATCTTTAAAAAGTCATTTAGAAAAGAAAAGATTTTTTTTCCTTCACAATCCCAATTAAGCTTACTTGCACTTTTTTAAAAATAAAACTATTTAATGTAAAAATATAAAGAAACAGGTTTTCATATATATTCCTAGGAAACATTTTTTAAAATTAACAATATTTTCATAATTGAATTGAGAATATAGGAATAAGTCAATAAACATCACATGATCACCATTTCCTATGCTTGCTTATAACTGTCATTAAAACAGGCAAAACTCTCTATATGTATTGCCACTCCGTGCAAGCCAGAATAATTAATGGATGCCAAAAGGCTTATGCATAAAATCCCCATCTAGTGACTACTCATCCAATATCCCCAGACTGGTTTCTGGCTTGTGGCCTTCATCAGTGAGAAGCCTTGGATCTGAGAGCACTGCACCTAGATCTTAGGATCTAATGCAACTCTCCAGCATCTCAACTACAAAACTATGAGTCTTAAATTGAAAACACAATAGCCACCACTATCCTATTATGCAGGATTGGTTTTAAGCCAATAAACATCACATGATCACCATTTCTTATGCTTGCTTATAACTGTTATTAAAACCGGAAAAACTCTCCATACAGTATTGCCACTCAGTACAAGCTGGGATATTGGATGGTTAGGCACTAGATGGAGATTTTATGCACAAGCCTTCTGGCATCCATTGATTACTCTGGCTTGCATGGAGTGGCAATACGTATAGAGAGTTTTGCCTGTTTTAATATAGGGAATACTTAGCTAACTCTAATTAAGCATTAAAAAAGGCTAAGGGCTTTATTGCTCAGGAATTCATAAGAAGTTTAAGTGCTAGAATTCCGAGCACCAAATTTGATCATGGGATGTCCTGATCTCAAGTTGGATCTCTACCAACTGCATGAAACTGCAGAGGGCAATTAAATATAAATATCTTACATCCTTGGATATAAATATGTAGTTGGTTTTCTATCAATTTTTTCAATGATATTTTTTCTTCCTCTTTTCTTTTTTGGCTAATAGCAAAACTTCAAGTTATGATGTAGAATTAAATCATTTTTATTGGGTACCTTTAATTATTGTCACTACAAAGGATTTTAAATCAGGAGTCTTCTTGAAACAATATTGAGATATAGTGTTCATTTGGTGGAAATTTGACTTTCTACCTTGTGTTTTGCATAACCAAATGACACCTGGAATTTGTTTCATGGTATTCCTTAGGAAATTTAAGGAAATCAACTTTTTTTATTCCTCCGTAGATTATAGGCTGGCATTAAAACAAAATTTTTCATCTATTATTAGAAAAGATACTAAACTTGTACACTTTCGTGGGATCATACAGAACACTACTATCTTTCTCCTGAAGTATATTTTCTTTTAAATATTGACTAAATATAGTTGTAATGCCTTTCATATTTTGTGCTTCATGAGCACACACTCACATATACCCTTATAAATGTATATTGAATCTATTTTTTAATGTCCTAAATTTTTAACCTAATAATTCTATCCTTGTGTGTTTTGACTCTGTTCTAACCATGTAAATTATGCTCTAAACTCCTATTGCTATTCCTGCTTATACCATGTGCTTTGGCAATGAAACTATTATTTCAGTTTATATAAGTAACCAGAAATCTTCCTACCCTTTATTGAGGTGAGCCAACTAGCTCAAAACCATGGTCTAAAGGTTGGAGACAATGAATTGTAAATATTTATTGTTTTAGCTCTCTCAATACAAATTCACTTTTGATGTAATGCAGTTTGATTATAATTGTGCACATTCTACCATATAAACTCTCAGACAATAGTTAATAATTTTAAAAGTTTATAAAAATGATAAATTATTAATAACTAAAATTAGCTCTGATCTGCTAACCAACACAACTATTTGAATTCAGTTATCCTCCCAAAGGGGTTGTTGCACATTTCATGCATGTCACATTCTTCTAGCCTTTTATCCTAATATTCAACCATCCATAGCTTTTTTTTAAGTTCATCTCTAAACATTTTTCTATTACTACTCTTTTTCACACTTTTTTGAATTTCTCTATATATTTTTTTATAATTCTTCTATATCTAAGTACATTTCTAATCTAGTTCTTTCTTTTCATTATTTTCTCAAAAATAATTTATTTCCATTTAGTCTTTTTAATATTTTTACATGTCTGATCTTATCTTTTCAACTCTTTCATTTTTCTCCAAATATATATATCTAAAGCTTTCATTTTTTCCCCTCATTTTTAAAAATTATTTATGTTTTTATTCTATATAAAGCTTATATATTTCATACAAAGCATTTAATAAATTTTTTTTTAATCTGATTTCAATGAGCGTTAGAACAGGCATGGGCAACCTTTCCTAGTTCAGGGGCCAAATTATCTTTCAGTCTTCGAGTCAAGGGCCGGACCAAATAATTAAATAGTACAATATAATAGTGAATGATAAAGGGCTACATAAATTTCATAATAATGACGTAACAATTTAATGTGAGGATTAGCCTTGTACTTCAACAATGAGACTATCAATGTTGATGGGAATACTGCTTAAGGACAATCACATAGAATATTCAAGGTTTTTGTCCATTATTCTTGTCCAAATTTCTGATTTATTAAATTTTATTCTAGAAAAAAACTGTTCACACATATATGTGCTGCCAAAAAGACAAATAATTCTTCTTGAAAATGCACGTAAATTTCTATATTTTTCTTCCACCAAATGTTTATAAAAATCCATCAAAGCAATGTTGTTAAACTGTAATTTTAGCACTAAATCTGCTTAAAGCTCAATATGTTCCATCTGTAAATTTTCTGGCACATTATTTATATCAGCATTCATTGGAAGAGAAAATATAGTGAATAAGGAGTCTTTATTTTGGAAGTCAGTGAACCTTGTATCAAATTGCTCTATTAATGCCTTCAGTTCATTTCCATAACAATTATAAGGGATATTTTTATGAGTTGCTAGAGTAGGAAAATGGTAACAATTTTTAGTTCTTATCTGGCTTTCCAACAATTTTAGTTTATTACAAAAAGCACTGACATGTCCATACAGTTCATGAATCAATTGTCCTGGTTTTTGCAATTTAAGATTTTCATTTAGGTATCCAGTGACATCTACAAGGAATGCTAAATCAAACACCCACTCATCATCTCTTACTTGGTTAATTGTTTTTCCTTTTATGTCCATAAAATCTGCTGTCTTGTCTCAGATCATAAATCATTTTAACCTTTTACTTTTACTCAACCACCTCACTTCACAATAAGATACATTTTCATAATCTGAAAATAAGTCTGCCAAATATTCCTTAAATTGCAGTGATTAAGTACATGTGACTTAATAAAATTAATACTGGCTACTACAATTTCCATAACATTTCTAAATTTAATTGATTTTGCACACAGATTTTGTTAGTGAATAATGCAATGAAAATTTGTTAAATTTTTCAGATGGATGTGTAATTCTATTACTTTTTCATGAACTATTCCAATAAATCCCTTCCATGCACCAACCATTGCAGGGGCTCCATCAGTGCATATGCCAGATAGTGAACTCCATTTAAGCCCAAATATCTTGAAGACTGTTTTGACTTCTTCAAATATATCTTCACCAGTAATTGTCTGTTTTAGGGCCAAAGTAAAATTCTTCTGTGATATTAAATCCACATGCTGTATCAGAGGCATCAGTGCTGTCATCCAAAGCAATTGAAAATGCTTTGAATCTAGCAATCTTCTCTTTTAAACTTTTTTGAATATCATAAGACATGATTTCTATTCACCAGATAACAGTACAGCTCAACAAACTAATATTCTCAAAATCTTTTTTTTCAGGACATATTATACTTGCAACATTCAACAGACATTCTTTGATAAATTCTCCTTCACCAAATGATTTAGAATGCTTAGCAAATTTTTTATTTAATACAAGCTGGCTTTCACAATGCTTCCATGCTGCATTTATTACTTGGTGAACATTTTCTGCTGGGTATTCCAAGTTTTTCAATTTCTCTATTTCAACTTTTTGTAATTATCCATCAATTTTTTGGTGATCCGCATGTTTTGAAGTAAAGTGTCTCTTCAAGTTGTATTCTTTATTGACTGATATGGATTCATTGCACAGCAAACATATAGGCAAATCTTTATTCAGAATAAAATAGTACTTGTCTGTCCAGCTGTCTTGAAATTGATGATTCTCTGTATATACTTTTTTTTAGTTAATCCCTGACATTATTCTAAATTTCAAAGCTATATATTCAGAACTGTCAAACAAAGCTGTTTTTAACACTGCAGATACTGAACAGAAAACAATATAAATGCAAGCACTTAACAAGGCACAAACCCAATGTAAATATTAAAATTAAAAAAGCTGATTTTTACACTCCAGATAGAACACAATATAAATGCATGCACTGAACAAGGCACAACCCCAATGCAACTATCAAAATGACACATTGTAACATGTTCACACATTGCTAGTCAAAATGAGAAAGAGATCTTGATGAGAGAAAACAAGATGTGTTTTGCAGTGTCATATGATGTCAGCTTAACTATTCAAAATATTAATTCTGAGAGGAGCTAAATAAGACAAAAAAAAGTGATTTTCAGTAATTCTTAATGACTATGACATAATATTTTTGTAAAACATTTATTATTAAACTAAAAAGTACATCACTAGTAGGGAATTGTCTTTGAAAATATTTTCTTTTAAAAATGATTGCTTGTAGAAAATATGAGAAAGTAGAAATTGCCATTGCTGGCTTTAAAAAATTGCTTTTGCAAAAACAGTAGGGAATCATTTTTGGTAAATAACAGTAAATAATTTATTAACTTTTATAATTTTTTTGTTTCTTTGATGATAATTAATTGTGAACGTATCATTTTTTTAATGTTATAAATTTCTAATATTTCATTTTGTGCCACAACATTTTAACTTGGTCTGTAAATTTTCAAAAATTATGCAAATATGGCAATCACCAAATATATTTTTTAAAGGTAATCAATCTTACGTGAATTTATATCAGTCAAATGTACACTGAATTAAATTACTAAACCAGATTAAACAGGGACACTCAAATATGACATTTAATAGATTTTATTATATTCACTTTTAATTTTTTTTTAAAAAAAAAAACATATTTTCTTTTCCTATAGCATTCCCAACTGACTGGAATCTTTTTCCATATGTCATAGCATCGGCCGGGAGGCAAACCCACAACCGTCTGCAACCAACTACTTGCTTGCAAGGCGTTTATACATATATAAAAAAACAAATACAAGCTTAAATTAAATGCAAACATCAATTTTTTTTAAAATACAGTACAAATTATTTAACTAATATTCTTTCCATTGATCTTTCAAGATCGAGCAGCTAACATTATTAAGAAAAATCTAATCTGATTCACACGTGAATTACAATAAAATGCATATAAAAAAACATATTTAAAGCATATATAAGTTTAAACCCCTCTCCCTTTGTTTTAACTAATTTAACATAATATAATAAAATTCCCAGCAATAAACCCACATTGTATTGTTGAAACATTTAAGACACTTAATAGTATATATCTATTTCTATTACGCAAAATGGAATCAAAGTTCACTCAGTAACAATTTATAACTACCCTGATCAATCAGTGATGGTCCTGTGGGAGTATTTCATTCTATGTTGTCATGGTTTGACCAGTCACTAACTTCAGCAAAATTCCAATTAATCTCAAACAAAAAACTGAGGAAACATTCCAAACTGATGAGCATAATAGATAGCACAAAAATACTTCCACTATCAAAGTTTCAACAATAGAGCTAATTGCAGAAAAATTCTATACTGTACTTTCTTTCTCCTTTTATCTTTAAGAATTTCTAAGAATTAGAAATAAAACAAAAAACAAACTTTTATAAAAAATAAAAAAAAAACTACATGATTTATGTTTTGTCCCCCCCTCCTTTTTTTTTTTTTTAAATCTCGATTTAATTGATTTCAAAACTTTTAAAATTCCCTTTTAAAAATTATCAAAAAACAAAAAAAAAAAGTTTTATTATTTATTTTTAGTATAAAAAATGTTTTATTATAAAATAATATATATGCGATTTTAATAATATATATATATGTATGAATATGAGATGGCAGAAAAATACCAGCTCAATTCTTCAATACGTTCCATGCAGCTAATTAAGACGTGCTTTTTTGTTATCGCTAAGAACTTCGTTTTCACATTTATTTTCACTATTTTAAAGTACCAATAATTTTAGTTTTTAAATTTTAATCATTAAATAAAGATATAAAATATAAATTTATTAAACAACAAATATTTATTTGCACAAAAAGTAAAAATCAAACATAACTCTCGCTAGGCTGTGTTCAAAAAGTTGACAATTGGAATCAAACATGGCTGAAATAGATTAGTGGTGGGCCGGATTAAAAGTCTTAAAGGGCCGGATCTGGCCCGAGGGCCGGAGATTGCCCATATGTGCTTTAGAATAAGGTCCTATTTTTATTAAAAGCCCCTTAGCTATTACAATTCTCATTTTAATTTTTTTTATAAATATATATAATGTCAAATAAATATTTTAAAAATGAACACATGATATATATATTTTGGTTCACAAATAGTTAATATAATCATAGCAAAACTTATGTTAACATTTTTTTTTTCATATTTTTTTTTTTGGGGGGGGGGGTTAAGATGGCTATTCATTTATGAGTTGATGGCGAGTATATGCGTGCACCAGTATATGTATATATATGTGTGTGTGTAAAATTGACTTCAAGCGCTTACCTTGATCCATTCATTATAAGTTTCTTGTGTCATTGGTTATCTCTCTATACTAACTGTAAAACAAAGTTTCACACTCTTATCTTTTAATTATGTATACAACAATTCTGATTCAAACTTTTTTTTTTTATTTGCTTTATTTTTAATTAACACATGATTCCAAGCAAAATAGGAACTTTAAATATAATATTAAGAAAAAACAAAGTCATCAATAATACTATTATTTAGTTAATATCATCTATATTCTTTATTACTTTTTACAATGCCTTTTTACAATCCACTATTGACAGTTTCAATTTCCTCAGCCATCTTCTTTTGAAAATATAAGTAGAAGTCCTGAAGAAGACTGTTGGGGCAATCGAAACTGTCAATTATTTTGGAAATATAAATAGAAGTTCTGAAGAAGATTGCTGAGGTAATCAAAACTGTCAGTAGTGGATTGTAAAAAAGCATTGTAAAAAGCAATAAACAATATAGATGATATTAATATTATACAGATTTGGCAATGCAACTAAGAAAGATAATGTTATAATATTTCATAAAGAGTATACTATTATTTGTTAATAAATAGTTTATATTTATGCACAAGTTGTGCTCTTGATTAATAATGTGGTTAGTAATAAAATTATTCATCAAGTATTATCCTTTAAACTTTTTTAAATAAGATATTCAAAGTTAACAGAATATTTTGAATATGTGATAAAGTGTTAATTTTGTGATTATAAAAAAACATTATAATTATTTATTTTTTATAAGTGATTTTGATTTATAGAGTTTTGGGAAATATCTTGTCCTCATTTTACAGACTAATGCTATAATTACCAAATAAAATGAATGATCTGTTGTTAGAGTGGAAAAGAAAGGTATTGAACATTATAGTGTTTGTTCAACAATATATGAAAATCCTGGAAAAAAAATAGAAAAAAGTATACCTGATAGATTATTAATGGATAGACTGAAAGTTGTTTCAAAAAATCTATAGTTATTATTTATCTGTGCATCTCAGCAGCAAAGTGATGATTAGGAATTTTTAAAAAAAGAATCCTTTACATCCAAAAGAAGATATAATTAAAAATAATTAAAAAAATAGTTGGAAAAAGAGAAATTCTGAGATAGTAAGAAATAAGGAACATGAAAGAGTAGTATGAAATTTTTTAGGGAAAATAGCATTATAATAATAAATATATATATTAAAAATTATAAAATATAATAGATACTTCACAGTCTATAAGAATGAGCTTTATTTGGATTATTAATTATTCAAAATAAGTTGAGTATATAATATGGTATGCATACATTCTAAAGATGGAAATTTTAGTATTGATAAAAATAAAAAGATTATTATTAAATTGAAAAAAGATATAATCGATAAGAAAATATATAATTAATTGAAGTTTTAAAATTTTAAATATATAATAGATTATAAAAAGAGCAAAACAGCAATATTATGAACAATAAAATTGTAGATAGAAAAAAAGATATATGTTAAGTCTAGAAAAATATGAATATTGAATTGACATATCAAAATAATAAAGTTAGAAAAAAAATATTAAAAAAATAGAGAGATATGAAATGTAAAAATTATTGTTAAATTTAAAAAAATGAGAATGGTGTAATAACAGGAAAAAGCAGAAATTGAGGCAAAAAGTTTGTATATTATTAATAATATATATATATATATAGTAGAGAGATTTGAACTTAGGATTTTCAGTATGTATCTATCCTCCACTCCATCTCAAACAACCTATATACATAACACACACATGTGAAAATGATAAATGATCCCCAATATACGTATTTTGTGCAGAACTAGCACTCATCAATTGGTCCAGATTTGACGCTGATTGTATGTATGTGTAGGAAATTATGATCTGGCCCAGTTAATGGGTGCTGGTACTGCACAAAATACATACATTGGAAATCATTTATCTTTTTCACATGTCTGTTGTCATGTGTATATGTTGTTTGAGATGGAGTAAAGGATGAATATAGACAGAAAATCCTAAATTCAAATCCCCCCATTTACTATAATAAACACATAGTATACTGGATAAATAGGTTAATTATATATATATATATATATATATATATATATATATATATATATATATATATATATATATATATTAACAGAATAAAATAGGCTATGAAAAAATAGTCCTGATTTAATAAGGCTCTGTGAATTTCAGCACCATTCATAACAGAATAAAATTTATGTGACGTAAAGTTGAATGCCATTTGTGATGGAATGAAATATGAAAATAGTATACCTTTGTTATAACCTAATTATTTGTCACCATTTATAACACAATAAAACATGAACCAAGAAATAACAACCCTAATTTAATTAAGCCCATGAATTGTAACATCATTTATAGCATAATAAAAATAATAAATGAAGCCAAGGTGAATATCAACCAATGAATAACAATCTAACACTTAATTCAATCTTTAGTCACACCATTTAATAATGAAATAAGACAATGATAATAATCTTTGCTATGATCCCATAGATTTAAACAGCATTTGTAACATTGCAAATAAGTAAAATCATTATTTCAAGTTATCCTAAAAATATGAACATTATTTGCAATGGATTAAAGATAAAGCAAAAAAAAACCCTAAATATCATTATCTTATCAATAACAATCTGTATTTATTAGATTAACTACTTGTACTGAAATAAACATAATAACAAAGAATGAGACAAATAAACCTTAATATTCCCCATGAATCAAAACACTGTTTATAATAATGCAAATTTATATTAAAAGTTAAATGTTATTTGTATTTAAACAAAATATTTCATGAATAATATGCCCTATGAATTTAAAGGCCGTTGAGACCAAAATGGGAGTTATAAACCAATTAATATTGAGCATAACATACAAACTTAAAAGAGCAATGATATCTAAATAAAGTATAACTCAATAATTAATCTATAATTATGATTAAATAAAATAAAACTAATGCTAACTTAGCAATGCTATTTTATCAATATCAATATACACTTATTAACTATAAGTCAATTACAATAAGATCAAATTAATAATAATATAAAAAATTTTATTACCCATACATTTATGCATGTTAATCTATCCTCAATAGGCATATAAAAGTTTCTCTTCAAAAATCCTATAAATTCATACCATTAAATTGTAAATAAAGTAAAATAACTTATATTTATAATATAATACAAAATCAATTAATAATATTTAAAGTGCAGTCGATATTGAAATAATTGTGAGAGTGCAAATTTCTCAAGCGCTTATGACTACAACTAGCCAATCAAATCTTAAGCACTGGGACAGAGTTATATTTGAAAGTCCCAGTGCTTAAGATTTGATTGGCTAGTTGTAGTCATAAGCACTTGAGAAAGTCCCAGTGCTTAAGATTTGATTGGCTAGTTGTAGTCATAAGCGCTTGAGAAATTTGCACTCTCTCAATTATTTCAATATCGACTGCGCTTTAAATATTATTTACATATATTGCTGCAAATTTATAACATCGAAAACTACTGTGTAGTAAATTGAAAGATTTCACAACTCAGTAAGTTAAGTGTGAAGATATTTAAGATTCATGTTTTCAAATATAAGTACTTTGGACTGGCTTGGATATATATAAAGACAAGTAAAGAAGAGAGTGGAACCGCTCTTTTCTTATTAAATTCTCTATCCCAGTGCTTAAGATTTGATTGGCTAGTTGTAGTCATAAGCGCTTGAGAAATTTGCACTCTCAATTATTTCAATATCGACTGCACTTTAAATATTACTTACATATATTGCTGCAAATTTATAACATCGAAAACTACTGCATAGTAAATCGAAAGATTTCACACTGTATGTTCATAATTTGAACTCAGTGAGTTAAGTGTGAAGATATTTAAGATTCACGCTTTTAAATATAAGTACTTTGGACTGGCTTGGATATATATAAAGACAAGTAAAGAAGAGAGTGGAACCATTCTTTTCTTATTAAATTCTCTGTCCCAGTGCTTAAGATTTGATTGGCTAGTTGTAGTCATAAGCACTTGAGAAATTGCACTCTCTCAATTATTTCAAAATCAGTTAATCTAATATATATCTCCACTTTCACCAACGTATAGTACTATAAAATAAAATCATATTAAATAACTAAAAATGTACAATATATAAAACAAATGATGGATTCTTATTTGATGCTTATTCAAATACAATTAGCAAATCACAGGAAATTGTTCTTCAATTTAATAAAAGTAAGTTGTTAAACTTTAGACTATAATTATCAAAATATATGAAAGATTATTAATGTTTTATTATGACATCAAATATTGATATTAAAACCTAGTATTTAAACTAAATTTATGATCCATACCAATGAACTTTAAATATAATTAAAGTAAACCACTCTATTTGATAGATTTCAAATATGAATTTTAATATATACTACTTCAAATTTTATAATTTAATAAGATTACAATCTTTATGATTAACTACAAATTAATATAATATTCACTTAACAAATATTAGTTTATGCAAGTATGCAAATATATGATTGTAATTACCTTTATTTATCTTCAATAATTATTATATTTGTACCTTTATAAATTACTGAATCAATTCAAATATAATTTCTATCTTAATATTACTGTTACATATAACTAACAAAATAATTGTTAATATATTTCTAATTACTTATCAAATATTAAAGAATATTAAATCGATTAATTTATTACTATATAAAAATCTATACCTGGTACAGATAACAAAATATTAAATTCACTACAAAGAAAATAATATGTGATTGAACACACCAATCCTGTGTTTTAACTTCCAAACTGTTTCACTACTTATAATGAATTATGTGATATAAAACAATATGTAAATATCATCTTTTCAAAATAATATTAACCAATAAATTTGCATTGTAAAATTGACTGACAATGAAGCCAGTTTACTTATTTTAAATTAATTCAACATTTATTAACAATGAATATAAATTTAAAAATACAAGATAACTAAATCATAAATTTTTAGAATATATATATATAATCCAATTATGTATTATACAATATGTTTTCTATTGAAATTAAAATTTAATTTTAATTAAATAGATGACTATACACTGAACTTCACCTATAAAAATGCTTAATCTGAAATATGTATCTCTATGTACTGTTGTAATACATATATGCTTTTTCAAAATATAAGAAAGTCAATGGCATAAATAAAATATAATAAACATGAGTCTACCTATTCTTCACATTATTTCAATAAAATAAAAATACTTACTATGATGTAGTTCTTTTAAGCTTTCAATATTTATAAGTTATATATTCAAAATTAATTTATAGTCAACAAATAAGAATATAATATTTTGAGATAAAAATTATAATTGTTAAGCTGTGAAATATAAATTTGAATTTAGAAAAACTTAATTTTCTTATATTCCATGCATCTGAAATTAATCTTTACTTAATTTAAAATATAATACCATTTATATCAATAAATATTATATAATTCTATATGTAAAATAATAATAATATATGTTAACAAATGACCTAATTAATCATTCTTCAATATGTGGCACTTCAACGTAATACCACAGTTCCAATGTCTCTTCCTGTATGGAAATAATTCATCAATCTCACAAAACTATATCAGCAGATAAAAATAATCCTTGTATACATTCTTATGTTATTAGCATTTATATGCCACTATTGAAACATAAGCAATATCCATTTTTAGCAAAGAAATATTCAGATGGGTTTTTAACACAATGAATTACTTTCATTCTTTTAATAAATTATCATTCCTTACAAATTCTTGATAAGTCTGTCCAATCTTCTGGATGAATATTACTTTTCTCACCCCTTCATCTTATATAGTTAATGATCAAAGATTAAAAAAAATTATATGAATGAACGTAGGTTCACTTCTATTAAATGTAAGATTAAGAGAGTGAGTTTAAACTGTTCAGTTCTATTTAAAATCATTTTAATTGACTTCAGAGAAACTATGGTAACACTCTTTTATTACTTTGTGGTCAAATTTATCTAGCATTCCACAAATAAAACTTATTGCACAATAATAATAAGATAAAAAATGTTTCATAATTAATATATATAACAAACATTTATATTTTTAAATATACAAATAATATTCTTTCACTCCAACATAAACTAAACAATTTAGATTACTGACCTTACTACACTGGAAATATGTTTTTACACATATCTATCCAATATAATATGATGCCAATAAAATAATAAACATATTTAAGACATTAAATGTTAATATGTATTATTTGTAATATACTATTGTGAATGGAATAACTAAAATTCATATAATAATGAAATAATAATAATTTTATCAAAATTACTTTATTATTTACACATTCATTTTTTTTGAAAATGAATAAAGTTAATTCAAAATTTTATATTACAATTAATAACAAATTTTTATTTATTCAATGTTATTGTTGTCATAGTAACATATTCCAATGCTCCCCAGGTTAATATATTCACTATTGAAATCAAACAAGAAAAAAAATTATAATTGATATTGAAATTTATTTCAAATTTCAATTTTCACAATATATGTATAAGTTATTTGTATAATATATATATATATATATATGCCAACAGATGGCGTTCTACCAAAAACACCATCAAGCGTATGTTTACATAAACATCAGAGCAAGTATTCACTATCTCTAACTTTAATTCCACTTTCAGATTATGATTTCAAGCTATTTGCTGTCATCAGTGAAATACAGGAATTTTAGAAACTAGATCAGCTTGCAAACGTGAATCTTTTAGACACACAATGTCTTCAAACTCAGCATAGCAAGCCAGATAGCTATATGAGTCTGATCTCAGTTCAGCATCACCACATAGTAGAAACCTCTGCAATATATAAATACATAAATACAAGCATTAGCAAGTTTTTAACTTATTTTTTGTTTTTCATATATATATATAATATAAACATTACAAGCATAAAGCTAAACTAGTCAATATATAATTAAAATTACCCCAAATCCAAAATTCAACCAGACCAGCATAAAAATAATATTAAAACACTACCAAAGGTTTCACTGCTACAAGCAGACTTCTCAAGTGTAAAGAACTACTAAAACTACACAATATATATAATATTAAACATTACCCACAAATCCATTCACTTCCCATCCACCCTTAATATTAAAAAAACTCATATAAATTTATTGCTTCAGAATAATAAATTTTCAATAATAAAGATTTTTTAATTCTTCTTTTGATTTCATTTCTCTCAAAAAAGACAACCTTAGCTTCATCAAAATCAATAGTGTGGCCTGTATCTTTTTCATGGACATACAAAGCAGAACTAAGATATCTATTTTTAACTCTACTTTCATGAACCTTTATTCTTTCATTTAAACTCAAACTACTCTGACCTATGTAAACCTTCTTACAATAAACAAGGAATAAAATATACTACACCAGGAATAGTCTTTCTATCAAAAATTTCTTTTGTATTATTTAATAAATTATTCAATGTAACACCCCTTTTCCAAGCAATTTTCTTATTTCCAAACAATTTACTATTTCTACATACAATTTTATAAGAAGACAATTTATATGGAAAAGAAATAAAATCATATTTTTCTTTTACCTGTACATCCTTACAAATATTACTATTAAATAAAATACTTTTAACAAATTTATCAGAGTAACCAACCCTCAAATAATCTTTATAAAATTGATATTTCTGAAACAAAGCTACCCCACTAGAATTATTTAATTTAATATTCCTATGACAGTAATTCCTTAAAGCAGCTACTTTATGAGATACAGACTGATAGCTATCAGGTTTAATTATAGATCTTAATTCTTTACTTTTAACAAAATGACTGCACAGTAAACAATTAGTTTCTACATTTCTAATCACCAAAAGATCTAAAAATTTTAACTTACCAAAATCTAACCCCCCCCCTCTTTCTAACACAAATTTTATAGAAGGATCAAAACAAACTCATTTACAAATTCTTTCAATTTATCATTCTCAACTACAAATAAACAATCATCAACATATCTGACAAATAACTTTAGAATATAAACAATTCTTTTTAATAATAATTTCCTCTTCCATATAATTAATATAAACTGAACATACTAAAGGAGAAATAATATAACCTATTATCCACCCTTCCTTGATCTTATAAAAATTACCTTTATAAGTAAAATACATAGAATTTTCCAATAACAAAAGCAAATCTTTAATTACCTTAATTTTATTTTTTGATAAAGAACCTTTCTTAATCAATTGGGTATTTGGCAGTTTAGATATTGAAAATATGTATCAGTCTGTTAATAGGTTAAGCAGTATTGATATTCTTATGTCCAATGATTATGATTTTAATAAATAAAAGGTTTAAATTGAAAAAGTTACAATTATTATAAAATTTTCATATGAGAAAATAATTATAAGATTAAATAATTTATCTTATAGAATATATATGCATGGAAGTCCAAGATGCTGCCTATTTCCTGTTGGGATTTAATTTATTTAGATGAGTTGTTTAAATAAGAATAAATTTTCCATAACTGTCTCAAAAATGTTTGGACTTCAAAGTAGAAAAGATGAACTTGACAAAATTATAAATGAATTGCGAATACTTATAAAATCTTTTGCAATAAATAAAACTAAAGGAAATAAATATAGGAAAGGATGATAATTGATTAAATGAGATAGTTGGAGTTAAAAATATTTGGAACTTGATGAAATGAGGATGAAAAAAATGGTAAAAAAAAAAATTGGAAGCATTGATGATATAAATTTGATGTAGATAAAGTAAAAATATAAAATTAGAAAAAATAAAAATAAAATATTGGTGAAATGAAGAAACAGAAGAGTTAATTTAATTGACCATTGTATTTAGAGATAAAGAGAATTGAAAAATATTTGAGTTTGTGGAAAATGTTAAAAATATAGAAAATAAAAAAATTATTAACTCAATAAAAATGAAGTTAATTATGAATTTTTAATAAGAAACTTAGAATAGATATCTATAAATATTATGATTCGAAACATGACACAGAACTATCTTTTGGGTAGATAAATGATTATAAACAGCAATTAAATTGATGATTCAAATGATAGTTTAAATTAAACACTTTTGTAATGCTAATGATGTTTTATAATATTATAATCTATTCAATAAACTATTCAGAATATGTTTAAATATTTAGATTTTTTTATTAAGTAATTATGTTAATATTTTGGGGCCTTTATGAAATATCAGGAAAAGCAAAATATAGTTCTACATACCAGCTTTTTAAATTCAATATTTTTTTATGTTTTTTCTAATCTGATTAGTTTGTGATTTTTATTACTTTGATTTGAAACATTTAAATCAATTTACATTACAAATTAAAAAAAAAAACGTTTATTATTTTAATATTTAATTTACAAAACGTGAAAGCTTAGTAATTTGAAATAATATGAAATCTAATTTATTTAAATTGGGGGATTAAAACAAGTCATGTGAATTAATACATAATCAAGTTTTTTTTTTAATCAGTGCATCTTGGAAATTAAATGAAAAATTAATACGATATCATAATATTTATACTTAGTGCCTTTTGATCATCATCAATGACTGTTTCTCATTGGCTGGCTGATAACAAATGGATATGGTTTAATTACTTCTCAAATACTTCCATACTCCCACATACAAGATTTTTCATATCAATCTAATATAATAGGCTCTATTGAGTGTGCATAATAAAAAAGGATACTTAAATATTAGTCTAGACACCAAGATTTATTACAGATGAAAAATTCCTGAGAGAAATAAATTAAAAATTCCTGATTAAAAAAAAATCCAAATAATTACATTTTTAATTAGATAAATTCTAATTATAGATAAAATTAGGTACTTAACAGATTTTAATTTACATTTTTTATAAATATACATACACATCACTTTGACAACTTTCACTTAAAAAAAAAACTGCCCTCAATTCTTTCTATTAATATTGTGTGTGCATGTCTGTGAATATTCTTGTCGATTGGTCAGAATTTTTCTTAAACAAGTAATTTACAATTTATGGAAACAAACAATTTTAAATTTGAATCATTTATTTCATTGATTAATAATTTATATTTGGAATTATCCGTAAACAATCTTGATGTCTGAAATAATGCTTAAGCACCTAAAAAAAGTTTAAATTAAATTGATGAAATATATGATTTTTTTTCTCTACAGTACAGGCTTTTTCATACCTGCACTCCAATATGTAATATATAGGGTTTGAACCCAGACTTTCACACGACTCTCAACTATCCACGCTATCTCATACCGCTGATACACTTGATCACACACATGTCGAAAATATAAACAATCACCAATATACGGATTTCATGCTAAAACAGCACTCATCAGTTAGTCCAGATTATCATCAAATATATATATATATATATACAATTAATGCTCAGCTTATATTAAGATAGACAATCTTCATACTTTAATGGACAGGCTTCAATCCACTCCACCCCACAACTCTTCAGCCATCCATTTCATTGAAAATCTGATGAAGGAATTCTCAAAGCCCACATTGGTGCCAACCTTCTCATCCTACCCATGTTTACCATAAGTAACTCTGACCCCTCATGTACGGGATATAATCCATTTAGAGCATTTCATCATCAGATTTTCAATGAAATGGATGACTGAAGAGTTGTGGTGTGGAGTGGATTGAAGCCTGTCCATTAAAGTATGAAGATTAGCTATCTTAAAATAAGCTGAGCATTGATTGTATATATGTGTGTGGAGATGATAATCTGGACCAACTGATGAGTGCTGGTTCAGCATAAAATCCACATACTGGTGATTGTTTATCTTTTTGAACATGTGTGTGATCAAGTGTATCAGTGGTATGAGATAGCATGGATAGTTGAGGGTTGTGTAAAAGTCTGAGTTCAAACCCTATATATTACATATTGGAGTGCAGGTATGAAAAAGCCTGCACTGAAGAAAAAAATTTACATACTAAAATATAGTGCTGTAAGGTTTTCACATTCCTTATATATGTGTGTAAATGGATTATGTCCTGTACATCTTATGGTTAACATGGGTAGGATGAGAAGGTTGGCACCAATGTGGGCTTTGAGCATTCCATCATTAGATTTTCAATGAAATAAATAGCTAAAGAGTTGTGGAGTGGATTGGATTGAAGCCTGTCTATTAAAGTATGAAGATTGGATATCTTAATATAAGCTGAGAAATGATTGTATATACATGTGAGATGATAATCTGGACCAACTAATGAGTGCTGATTTAGCACAACATACATATATTGGTGATTGTTTATCTTTTTGACTTGTGTATGATCAAGTGTATCAGTGGTATAAAATGGTGTGGATAGTTGAGGGTCAAGTGAAAATCTGAGTTCAAACCCCCAATATATTAAATTGATCAAATTAAATAATTTTGGATCTATCTATAGCACATTTACTTTGACCAGTAAGTCCACATTATAATAATATAATTAAGCATTAAATAATTATTTGATGTAATCAATATTTGCTTTTAAAAATCAGTAATTCACCTTATTTATTCTATTTCAAAGTAATCTATTGTAAGCTTCAGTATTCAATGAACACTAGGTGGCAATGTTGTGTAAGTTCAAAGCCTGGATAGCAAAGGAGGCAATTCAAGGACAAATGAAATGGTCAAGTTTTTGTATGAGAGATGCAAAAAGCAAAATGAAAACATTTGTAGATTGTAATTTATGGATAGTAAGAGAATAACCAAAATAGTATTTAATTGGGTTATGAGTAAAGAGCAGGCAACTAGTATGGCAAGCTGAAGATGTGGATAAAGACTTTATTATGTCAGTATATTTGCACAAATGGTGGGATGATTGTGTTAGAAGGATTATTAATATAGTAGGAAAGAATAGAACAATAGATGCATTAATAAAAAAATTAAGGAACTGGAAAGATGAAGAATAGTATGAAGAGTAAAAAGATCTAAATATATATAGAAGCCAAACAGAATATTGGGTGTGAGCTAATTTTTGGTAATAGGAAGGAAACTAGTTTACTGATTAAGGCTCAAACAGTATTTTTAGCAACAAGGGAATATACACGTAAATGGAGAAATGTGGGTGATTTAGGCTACAAGTTATATCAGGAAGTCATGGAACATATTGGGCATCTGCTAATTGAATGTATATTTCTACAAGCAGATAGGGTACAATTAGTGAAGTTGTGGGAGAATAAATATAAACTGTTTATACAGACAGGGGGTTCTTGGTCTTTATGCTGGTCTTGGAAAAAGATAATGAAAATTTACATATAAAGCCATTGAGTGGACAAAGATGATTTTGTGGAAATGGGATACAGCAGTATAAAGAAGAATATGGAAAAAACAGGGTATGGTGGCTAACAAGTTTTTCTGGGAATATTGGCTGAGATTCCTGACCATAATAAAGGAATAGCCATATCACATCACATTGCATTGACTAGATTAATTTTCATAGAGGCAAGACTCTCCATACAGTAGCATCACTCAATGCAAGCCAGAGTAATTAAGGGATGTAGGAAGGTTTGTGCATAAAGTACCTATCTAGTGCATTGTCATCCAATATCCCCAGACTAGTTTCTAGCTTTGTGGCTTTCATCAGAGAGGAGCCTTGGATCTGAGAGCACTGCATATAGGTCTTAGGATCTAATGTAATCCTCCAGCAGTCATTTTTTACTTTTTTAGCTAACTGTAAAGCTTTGAGTATAAAATGAAAATATAATAATGTTTTCAAACCAAACTCATTGGCTTGTATAGTTGTTTAGATCTGAACTCAGTTCAGCATCCATACTTTTTAGTGTCTTTGGTTCTTTAATAACAACAGTCACTATAATCCTATTTGGCAGGATAAATGTTACATGATCACCATTCTTTATGCTTACACAAGCTGTTCTTCATAGAGGTAAAACTTTATATAGTAGCACCACTCAGTGTAAACCAGAGTAATCAATAGGTGCAGGAAAAATGTTGAACTGAGTTCAGATCTATACAACTACACAAGCTAATGAGCTTAGCTTGAAAAATTATTGTGTTTTCATTTTGTGTTCTAAGCTTTATAGTTAGCTAAAAAAGTAAAAGATGGCTGCTGGAGTTGCATTAGATCCTAAGATCTAGGTGCAGTGCTCTCAGATCCAAGGCTCCTCACTGATGAAAGCCATGAGCTAGAAACTAGTCTGAGAATATTGGATGAGTAGACACTAATTAGGGATTTTATGCACAAACCTTCCTGCATCCATTGATTACTCTGGCTTGCATTGAGTGGGAATACTGTATGGAGAGTTTTGCCTTTGTGAAAACAGTTTGAATAGCGTAAAGAATGGTAATCATGTGTTGTTTGATAGTTTAATTTAAGAAAAAATATTTAAAAGGTGTGATAGGATATAACAGGGGATATCCTATTCATGTAACAACTCAACAATAAAATTGTTTAATAGGATACTTTTAGTAGGCATAAAATAATTGTATTGAAAAATAAAAAATAAATAACCATAATATTCACTATTCTTCATCTTCAAAATCTTTTGTTCTTATATATTTGATATTTTACCAAGATGCCATATGCTGTTCAAGCATTAAAGTGGAATGATGATAATAATAGTACTGTCCAATTTATCATAGTTTCCTCAACTGGGAATCAATCCAGGAATTTTTAGCTTTAATCGTTGACTTTATTCTCTATCATTGCGCTTAATATGATTTAATTTTAAAAAAATATTTACATTATTTTTTAATAGAAAAATATTTATTTTTATTTTGTTATTAAAATAGTTATGATGATAATAAAAATGTTAAATAAAACAATAAATGATTTTAAAATGTTTATATAATAATTATCCAAATGTAAGTGAATAAAACTAATACTGAAGCGATATATCATTTTGTTATATACTTTTTAATTATAATGCTCACAATGATATTGGAAAAACAATGATAGTAAATATATGTTTTATATAAGTTCAATAATATTTAATTTAAATGTAGAATTCTAATTGTTTTTCATTAATGTAAAAAGAATCTTCAGTTTAATTATATACTATCGATTTTTTCTTGCTAAAATATAACCAAAAGTAAACACAATTAGAATCAATAGGTATAATGGGTTAAACGAAAACGAAATGGAATTACTGTTTTACTTCAGTAGAAAAATAAAATTTATTGGTAATAAAGCAAAAAAATAAATAAATATTTTTTTAAGATTAAATTTAATTTAATGTTTGCAATAATAAACATTTTTAATTGAAAAAAACAACAACTAATGTTTGTGCATGTATTAATTTTATATTTATAATAGATTTGAACGTACGTTAATACACTAATTAGTAATTTATATATATCTCACTATATATTCAGGTCTGAAAGATTAAAGTTATTTTATTAAGTGAATAAAAATTATATTTTTGTTATTCATAAAATATTTTGGTAGTTGTGGAGGGACAACTACCAAGCAGACAATGTAAGCTAGATTTGTTTACCTATGGCTATCAGCGCTACCAAGCGGGTCATAATGCTGGCAGCTAGTTGGTATAAGGTTCCTGTGTGTATGCATGGTGAACAGCGCCACCTAGCGTCGCTGCATTTGGGCCCCTACTCTGAATATTTCTGTGGTTGACACAGAAATTTCTCACTTGCAAGCTTGGGGCCAGTTGTTGATGGTGGTGCAGCGCCATCTACCAGTGGTAGTACAGTCCCTCCACAACTACCAATATTTTTAAAGTCATCTGTATTTGCTCCAATGTTACACTAAATTTTCATAATCTTCGGCAAAAGTCAAAGACTCTAAATCCAAAAGATGTATACCTCACTGAAAGTGGTATTTCATCATTCCCAAAAAACATACCAAACATATTTGACAAAATAAAAATATACAAGACTTGGGGCCATAAGTAATAATGAAATAATTAAAACAATCATATCTATAAAAAGTAGAATCATATATCACATGGCCCCACTTCTTTTTTAAGCTTGTAGAATATAAACAAAGGCTTTGATAATTGCTCAACAAGCTTTGTTATAATGTTTAGCAAGTGAAAGCATTTAAAATATCTCCATCAGAAACCACACCCAAACTCTGGAGCAATGGTTTCATGCTTTGGCACTCCTCAGTGAGGCACTAGGATAGTTTCAGACACTAGATCTAAAAATAACAACCCAAAGCTAGCATTTACCTAAGAATTAACCATTGAGTAGAAAATGTGAACTTTTCAGACACTTAAATGTCTTCAAACCCAGCTATCTAACTCAAATAGCTATATGGGGCTGAGGGATCTTTAGCCAAACCATATATTAGTAGTCTTAGCAATATAACATCACTTAAGAAAAAAAAAAGACTATAGTCAATAAAAAGAAAAAATGAAGTGGGGTCATGTGATATATGATTATTTTTTAATCATATCTATAGTCTTTAAAAATCATTGTAATTAAAAAAATTCATTTTTTTAATAAATATGTTTAAACATTTTTTTCATATCAAAAATAATATTAGTAAATACTGTATTAAATTACTCTTGATCTGAAACTTTTGTTTGATTGTAGAAATTTTCATGATTTTATTTATTTTTCAAGAAAGTAAACATTTATTTTTATGTAACATATATTTAATGATAAAGGATACTAAGGACTAGATTCAAATTTATAAATGATGTAGATTTTCTCTTATTATAAACGTACTCCCATTATTATTCACTTTTAAATAAAATATTTTCTTAACTAGAACTGAGAATATATATTACAAATCAAACACTTTCTTATACACCTTGTACTGAAAAGAAGGTTCTGTAATTTGTGGTTCTGTACTCCTCTGTGCCTTATTTATGAGTTGCACTTATTATTGGAAATATTTAAATTTTATAACATTTCTAACATAGTTGTTCAGTTTATAAAAAATTTTAAATTTTGATTGAAAATTATGTTTGATTGATTATATATGTAAAAATTGAAATAAGAAATATTATATATGTGACTTCTCATTTACACAAATAGTTTACTTCACAATATTTTTTGCATACCTTGCTTTATGTGTATGTCAAAAAATCATAACCATTTATTGTTGTGATGAATTTTATCTTTTTTAAATAATCATATTTATATAATATTAACATATTAAAAATGTTTTAGCATTTATTATTTTAAAACATCACATTTCTAATAGAATTTTAAATAAATGGATATTCTGAAATTAACAATCTTATAATTAATAAAGTTTATTTTGAAGCTAATAAATATAAGAAGGAACTTTGTTTTTATTAAATTGAATGATTATTCAACTTTGGATAACATTAAATTACTTTGCTGAATTAAATATACTTTTCATTTCTTCATCATAGTATTAAATTATTGTTTAAGTTTGAATTATATACTAAAGAAGTAGAGTTTAGTTTGCTACTGGTATATAATATTGTTCTTTTTTTTCTATACACCAATTAACTTGTAATAGTATTCACTTTGACTAGTATTATAGGGTAAGAATAATTTATCTGGTTTTTATAAAATATATATATATATATATATATATATATATATATATATATATATATATATATATATATATATATATATATATATATAATGAAAGCATAAAGATTTATGTAACTGCATTTATAGATATAAAACTGATCATGAAAGATGTCAGAGGAAATTATAATATCAAACATACTTTTTTTAAATGTTTTGGTCATTTTAGCTTTTAAAAAAGGCAGGAGTAAAAGTATAAAATATTACGTAAAAAATCTGTTGAAAAATAGATTTCTAGCGTTAAAAGTTTCTTAAACTGTTTATATTTAATAATAGTAATCATTAGAGTCATATAATCTACAGAAATCTTCTAGCAACTAGTAGTCAGAATAAAGATTTTATTTATTTATGACATATTATTTTGTTCTGAATATCAAGTAATACTTGAATATCAAAGTAATAGAAACCATGACAATTCCATGCAATTTGTTATTTTTTTATCATTATAATTAAAAATTAATTAAAAAAATTAACTCTTTGCCAATCAATTACTTTTTATTAGACCACTTACTCAAAGAAATGAGTCTAATATTATAACATTTATAATAACAATTAATTAAATTTAAAAATTGGTAAAAATATGCTAAGGTAAAAAAAAACACCAATAGCTTCATATAAATTTATATGAAATTGAGTAAATAATAAAGCAAATAGTAAAATAGATGATGTTTACGAAGTGTTAAGAAACTTCCCGACAATGACAGTCTCTGTTATTGAACAATTTATTACTCAAGAAGTTGAGTATTTTGTTGTTTTATTTATTTATTAAAAGTAAACTTGAATAATTATATTTTTATTTGATAGAATTTCTAATTCAATGCTTAAAAAATGTTATTTTGAACAGATTTCCTTCTATTGCCAGAAGTTGTAAATCAAATAGTGATGAGTGAATGCTACTTGCTGGGAGAAGCTGATATTATCAAATTCACATGGCAGATTTTAAAGAAACAAAGTCAATACTTCAAACAAAGTATATCAGACATTAAATATATTCACACTGATCACACTTTTTTCTTCAAACCTCTATAATATGATGGCAGTGAGAGATTCTTACTTGAACTATTGTAGAGTTTAGCAGAGGTAATACTTATCTTGTTTAAAACAAATATTATTTTCATCTAATTTAAATATGTTTGTTTGCTTTTTTTTTTTTAATTTTATAGTAATATATCTAAAATATATCAAATTTAATTTTGGATGTTTTTTTAAATGAAATGCTTTTAAAATAAAAATATTAAGATGTAAATGTTTATGATGGATTCTGCTAATTGCTTATTTTTTCTGAAGAGATTACAATTTTTTTCTAAATGACAACACTTTGGAGGGGGGGGGGGACTTGTCCTTTAAAGCAAGTTTTTTTGTTTATTTTTCCACAAAATTAATTTTCTCTGGCTAATATTTTATTTAGACCTTAATGCCCCATATGGCTTAGGGCAGAGGTAGAGAATCAGACTCTGGATTGTGAGAATCTAGTATTGATTCCAGTTTTAATTTCTGATATTTAAGCTGCTACAAACTCCAAACAATAAATTATTATTATATTATTATTGTTGTTGTTGTTGTTGTTGTTATTATTATTATTATTATTATTATTATTATTATTATGTTGTTGTTGTTGTTGTTGTTGTTGTTGTTATTATTATATTATTGTTGCTGTTGTTGTAGTTATTATTATTGTTTTAACAATAATAATCTTTATTAATTCTTTGGGTTACACCACATTACATAAGTTTGATTGTGTGCAATCATGTTGTACAGGTTTTTATATGGATTAATTTTAAGGGTTACATTAATTAGGTTTCAAGGTATATATTTTTTATAAAATGCTGCTACTAGTTTTGGACACAAAGATGGATATCAAATTTAATCATTAAAAAACAGTTTGATATAAAGCTCAATTTCATAGATAGATAGATAGATAGATAGATAGATAGATAGATAGATAGATAGATAGATAGATAGATAGATAGATAGATAGATAGATAGATAGATAGATGGATAGATGGATAGATGGATAGATGGATAGATGGATAGATGGATAGATGGATAGATGGATAGATGGATAGATGGATAGATGGATAGATGGATAGATGGATAGACGGACAGACGGACAGACGGACAGACGGACAGACGGACAGACGGACAGACAGATAGATAGATAGATAGATAGATAGATAGATAGATAGATAGATATGACCTAAAATTGTAAAATCTGGCATCGTATTGGAAGTTATGTACAGTCATTAAATTAACCTCAATTATTGTTTTTTTAATTGTTAATCTTGGACTACAATAGGAAAGTAACTTATAATTCATATGGTATGAAATCAAGTTATGGGTCCTGTACAAAGAACAAAATCAATTTAAAGTAGAATTACATATGGTGATAGCTGGTGGATTGTGATAGATGGGGAGTAAATTCTGTAGTCTGGCAGTAGATCATGTTGTAGGCAGTTAGTGAAGATGAACTATGTAGAAGTAATGGATAGCACCACTATTTAATGTGGTTATTGTTGGACTATGGTCTTTTATAGATTTGGATGGTTGTTTTAGTAGTGACTAAATAGCAGCAAAAATATCTGGGGGTGCAGTATTGTTGCCCATGTCTTGATTTATTGGAGCTGATGTTGTTGCCAATGGTGAAGATGCAGTGAGTGCACCAAAACGCATACAGGGTGAAAGTTGTTGCACATGCTGTGGGGCTGGGGTATATCTTCTGATAAGATTTGAATAACTGTTGTATTGATGCAACTGGTCATCTGTAAGTATTTAGTATGATAGTCCTGATTTGGTTGTGAGCTTAACACTGCTGGAAAAAGTATTGTTGCGTTTTCTCTGTCACATGATGTAAAGTGCAGAATGGATTTATATTTTTATATAATTGGAAATACTGGAAAAAATTACATGTCAACAATGCATGTATATTAAGACAAATCATAAAATTGAAAAATTTAGGTTCCAGGAACAATCTTTTGAAGAAGCAGAGTAGCTGGTGGTTATTGATACCAAGCATGAGAGAGAAGGAAAGTCTTTGTTGGCTTCCAGATATAGTATGGCATATGTTTTCCAGTATGTGTATTTATTACTTATGGAGAATGTTGATTGGTTGGATGCTAATAGGATCAATTGGTAAACTGTGGTAAGAAATGAAGCTGATAGAGAGGGAGGTTTATTAATTAATAGGGATTACTTGTAACAGTAATCATAGTGCTGGGAACTTTTGGACAATTAATGCAATTGACTTTATGGCTTTTTGAATAAATCAATTGGGTACTGTGGAGGTCCAGACCATTATTAATGGGTGGGTAACTAACTCTCTTAGCTGAGATTGAAACTGTCTTCCTGCCCCATGGTAGCTTGTTACAGATGGAAGATGGCAGAATTAAATGATTTTGAAATTTTAACAATAGGCAAATAATATGTAATCGTAGTCATTATGAGTATATTAAATTAGTGAATTTTAGCATAAAGGGGGAGATAAGCTTTGGAGAGAGAGCTGGTAATCTGTGTGGCATTTTCTTTAAGCTTGTTTTGAAAGATGTTTTTCATCATGAGCCCATGTAAAATGGGAAGCCTAAGAAAGGGGTTGCCTTTCCCTGGAACATTTGAGTGTGTGTTTTATTGGTATATATAAACCATGCTGCTGTTTTACTCATGTTAAATCTAAGTTTATACATGGCAGTATATTGATTGAGGATTCTTTGCAATGTGGGGAGATTCTTAATAGACAGCAGGAAGACAGTGACATCATCCATGTATGCTATGCATGGAATGTATTGGTATGTAAAATTTGTATGCCTAAAAATGTCTGTTGTGGGTGCCTTAATAAGGGATTTTATACAGAAAATGAAGAGCTGTGCACTAAGAGATGAGCCTTGGGAGATGGATTGCATAGGGGCAAATGATGGCAAACTTTTCCCATTGAGAATGATGTGCATTTCTCTGTTATGCAGTAAAGCAGAGTACTTGGAATGGTAGTGTTACCTAGCATATCAATCAGAATGGGAATAGACACAGAGTCAAGTGCAGACTCTATATTTAGATGAACTGCAAATGGAGCATTTTTGTCTTGGATTGAGTGCAAGACCACTTTAAACATCAGAGTAGTCTGTGAGGCAGAAGAGCCTTTTTGTGAGCATATTGGAAATTAGAGGAAGTATGTGTGGTTCTACATGATCCTTTACAACTTTTTCCAGTACCTTAATTCCCAGAGGCCTCATGAAAATTGGATGAAGGTTTGTATAAGAGTAGAGGTTAAGCCTGGTTTTTTTGGTAAATGGTGCTATTGAGATCCTTTGGGGCATTCCCAGATCACAGGAGTATAATGCACAATGTGTCTAAGCTGAACAAAAACAAAAGCAGGGATTCCATTGGATTATTATTATTATTATTATTATTATTATTATTATTATTATTATTATTATTATTATTATTATTATTATTATTATTATTATTATTATTATTATTATTATTATTATTATTATTATTATTATTATTATATCTTAATTATTCTTAGTCTTATTATCATAATTGTAATCTTATACAAATGGATTAAGGTAAATTATAGGTTTATCTCTTATTAGAAATCCTCTACTAATGATAACAGCCACATCATATGATTTGTTTTTATAGTCAGTGCACTTATATGTAGCTGAACAATGTCTTGATTATACCATGTATTGCACAATGTAATTAAAACTGAATTTTTAAAAGCAGTAGATTTAGTTACTGTATGTTACTGGAGTATAAGTTATAATAAAAACAAAATATCCAAAGTCACTGATTTATAATTGTTATATTTGTTTGACTTTCATAATTCATATATAATAAAATAAAATAATTTAATATATTAAGCACACAGTTCTTCTTTTCAAAATAGTTCATAAATATCCAATATAGAAATAAAACAAACTAACTTCTTTTTAAAAACTTGTTTTTTATATGACTATAATCATGAAGAAAAAAAATCTGACATTTTGACTATTTTATATAGTTTTTTTCAAGGCACACTAAAATAAAATACTATATATATATATAACAAAAAACAGCATTTAGGTGATAAAAATTCTGCTGTTTACATTCACATGAATAAATTTAAGCACGGGGATTTTGATATAAAGCCTTTGGAATGTATTAAGTCATATAATAAAAGAATGATAAAAGAAAGTGTATACATTAGTGAAATAAAACCAGAATTAAATAGGATGTTAATGGGAAATCAAAAAAAATAATAATAGGTTTTTAATTAAATGTTTTAAAGGATATATATAGATTTTTTTTTTTTTAAAAAAAAAGGAAATTGTTTGTGTTTAAGTTGTGATTGTGGGTAATAGGAAAGAGGAGTGAGATAAGGTAAATTTTTGGTTATGAATATTTTTTGTAATTTTTTATTTATTTTATTTTTTTGGAATATGTGTTATTTGTTATATATATTATTTTATTTTAGTGTGCCTTGAAAAAGACTATATAAAATAGTCGAAACGTTGGATTTTTTATTTTATTTTTATGATTATAGTCATATAAAAAACAAGTTTTAAAAAGAAGAAGTTAGTTTGTTTAATTTATATATAACCAGAAATATAATTGAGTATTTAGGATCATGGAATAAATTCTGATAATAGCTTTTTGATCTATATATAAATTTCTATAAGAACAATAAAATATGCTGACATATATTTTTAAAAGTTTCAATGATATAAAATAATCAAATGTTTAGTTACATAGGAGATCATCTGATATTTAGGCATCAGTAGTGACAGGTGGAATTTTAATTTAAAAACATTTAGTTCTCAAATCTATTATTTAAACATTGTACAAAATCATAATAAAATCATAAGCATAATTTTATGAGCAATTGATAAAATTTTCTACTATTTTATAACATTAGTTGTTATTAAACAAAGAGCTTTGCTAGTTGCTTAACAAGCTTTGTAATAAATGCTTAGCAGAAGAAAGCATTTAAAATATCTCTATCAAACTACACCCAAATCCCAGACCAATGGTTTTCATGCTTTGCCACTTCTCAGTGAGGTGCCAGGGTAGTTTCAGACACTAGATCTAAAAATATCAACCCAAAGCCAGCATTTATCTAAGAGTTAACCATTGATTAGAAAATTTGAAAATTTCAGACACTTAAATGTTTTCAAACCCAGCTATCTAACTCAAATAGCTATATGGATCTGAGAGAGATTCAGCCGAACCATATATTAGTAGTCTTAGCAATATAATATCACTTAAGACTTAAAGCAAAGACTATAAATAGTCAATAAAAATAGGCATATATCACATGATCCCATTTCTTTTTTAAGCTTGTAAAATATAAACGAAGCACTGAGCTAGCTCTTTATATTTTGCAAGCTTAAAAAAGGAAGGGTGTTGTGTGATATATGACTCTATTTTTTATTTTTTCTTGATTAGTTGTTATTGTTTTGTTTTGCAATCAGTGATATTATTGGTAAAATACCTAAAGTAAAAAAATGTTCTGTGGTTGGGATGGTTTGTATTTTTAAACAATGGAACATTTCTCATGTTTATCTGATTATGCTGGATTTTTAAAAAAACGTATAATTATTTGGCTCTAAGAAAATGTTGAATAAAGATTGTTTAATGCCAAGTAGTTATTTGCTGCAGAACCATTGGAATACAATATTGTAAAGGTTTTTTGGGGGAGAAAAGTGGCTGGTTAATTGTTTGAAAGATCAATTAAATAAACCACAGATGTTAAGAGCATTAAGAACACATTTGGACATTGGGATAAATATCCTAAATAGGATGATGGGTCAGTTATTGTTACAGATGGCTATAGTTTATGATCTTATTTTTATTTGAGAATATAGTTCTAAAATTTTGTTTAACTCTATTGTCAATCTTAATTGATTGCATAAAGTCCTGTTTAAGTTCTACAAATTTACAACTAAATGGGAATCAAGTGCAGAAATTTGGAGGAGAATAACATTGAAATCACAATCTTATGATAATAAATTATAACCAAATGGTCCAATCTTCATTATAAAAACATTTATTTCATAATGTTATTATTGGGAATTCAAATTTCTTATTTTATATTAATAAAAAATGAAAATGATTATTTATTACCATAAATGCCAAAATTAATTATCAAAAAATTACAGCCAAATATTATTTTAATATAATAAAAATATATACAAATATGTTGCCATTAATCTAAACTGCATGATTCAAATTCAATTTTGTGAACATTTTTTAGATTAGCAACATTGTCGTGAAAAGATATATATATATATAGAATACAATTGTAAAATCTGAATACTATGCAAATATATTGTAATGGGACGTCGGTTTTCATAAGAAAAAGGGAGCGCATCTTAGTACGATATATATATATTAGTTGTATGTAGCATATAAAAAAACTTTCAATTCTATGTTAAAAATTTACTTAATTTAAAAATAAAATTAAAAAAATATAGCGGTTTTTAACGTTATATCACTATTCCTTTAACATAAATAAAATACATACAGGATCAGTTTTTTATTAATAATATATTTTTAGGTTATTAAAATTCTCAATTATCTGCACAATTCAGAAACAAGGAAATTCAATGCTATGCTAAATACTTTTTTCAATAATAATAAAAGATACAATGCTGTGGCAACTTGTAATATCGATTTACTATTTCTATAACAGACTTTTAGAAAAGAAAAAGTATATAGTCAGATTTTGATTTATAATACATTTTTATAAAGAAATTAAATTATTCTGTAAGTTGCACAAAATTTCCAAATTATATAGCTGAAAAGCAAAGATTATGATTCTACATTAAAAGTATATATTCAGTAATAAATGAAACAAATTTTGTACATATCAGAATATGGAGCAACAAGGGCTGTGAAAGCGCTAAGTCTGCAAATTAGAATATATATAAAAAAGCCTACAAATTATTACATAAAAAAATTTCACGCAACGTATTATTAATTACAAAGTAAAGGTGAAATAAAAATTGTTATTATCATATCAGATTAAAAAAACAAGTGATCCGTTTAACATCCATCTGAGAGACATTTTGCAAGCATACATGACTAATTCAATGCAGAAATACGTTCTCAGAATACATTACGATTTATGATAAAGTTGAATTATTAAAAGTTATATCTGTTTATTTATTATTTACTCTTAATTCTACAAAATAAAAAGTTCTATGTTAAATATTTTCATATTAGCAATTTTTAGAAAGAATACAAAGAAGGTTCAACTTTTATTATGATTTTCTCCTATTCAGTAAGACAAATTTTAACTAAATGTAAGTCAATAATAAACTTATAAAGAAAACGATCTTATGACATATTATTAACAAAATAAATATCATCTGAAGTTAAACAAATAAAGGATATAATGATAGTTTAATGACAATCTTAAAAAATCCTTGCTAATATGAACTTTTATTGTTGGCTACCCTTTTATATAGAATTTATATAAATTAATTATAGTAGAATTGAATTGCTGTATATTAGAATATATATTCCGTATTTGAGCTACTTAATTGGGGCTAAATTATTTATTGATTTTAATAAAATAGATCACTACGTAATTTTCAGCATGAAATGAATTCAATAATATAGCATTATATAATTCTATACTGAATGTTTCTTCTATATGTAAATAGAGGGATTTGAAGTCAGAATTTTTCAGTCTATTCATCCACCACTCCATCTTAAACAATCGACCGATACACATGACCACACACATGTGAAAAGATTCATGGTCTGCAATATACATATTTCAGCCTGTCAATTAAAGTTTTATGATTTTCTATCAATATAAACTGAACACTGATTGTATATATATGTGAGAGTATGACCTGGCCCAACTGATGAGTGCTGGTTCTGCACAAAATACATACATTGGGGATCATATATCTTTTTGCACATGAGTGTGGTCATGTGTATTAGTTGCTTGAATTGGAGTGGAGGATGAATAAATGGAAAAATCCTGAGTTCAAATCCCTCTATTCACATAAATAATACAGCATGAAAATCAGCAATTAACTATTGTATCAAATTCTTTTGATTTTATGACACAAGTATCACCAGTCAATGAATATATCAAAGTTAAAAATAAATAAAAATAAAAATATGGATATACCAATCTGACAAACTAAGTCTTATAATTATAATCTAAATAATTAATATTTAATATAATGTTGCCTAAATGAACATTTTTCTGACCCCACCATTTTAATACATATTTTTTAAAAAATTAAGCAAACTATTTTCTTTTCTTCTGCATGGTTTGGTGAAGTGAGAGTATGGAAGTCTATATAGCTCAAGGTCCATGGGTCAAGGCATAATCTTATCATATTTTGGTACTAAACTTCATATGACCTTCTGAATAATAAACCATGTTTATTATTTATTTAAAGAAATATATTTGGTTAAAAAAGTCACATTTCTTTTCACGGCCAAAAACTAAAATTTTTTAATGACAATTATGTACTAGTATAAGAGATAGTGATCACATGATCTAAAATTATTTATGGATTACAGCTTAGCTTTATCACTTCTTTTGCTCAACCTTCTCTTATACTCCCAAACAATAAATCATTTCATTATTTTTTTAATATAAAACTATTCTTAAATTTTAATCTTTGTCTTTGGGTTGTTTTTTTTTTTCATATGTCAAATGGTCTGACTGGGAAGCGAACCTGGGCCAGCTGCTTGGAGGGCAGCTATGCTAACCACTAGGTCACCAATGCTTAACATGTCTTTGGGTTGTTTTAAATGTTTTCAAAGATCCAAACTATTATAAGTCTCTGTGATCATCAAATGAATTATATCTTTTTTCGGTGAGAAATCTCTTTTCAAGATCCATGAACTTAGTGTGATAAAATATTAAATTTTGAGATTATTAAATAATTTCAGTGATATTTTGCATAACTTTAACTTTTATAAAGTAAGTAATACTATATGTGTTAAATTTAGTAGTAAATAACATATTTATAAATCAATCCTTCAATTTTATATATTTCACAAGACAATTTTTCGTGGATTTCCAACTTTTAATTATTTCACAAAGTTATTTGCTTTTAGTTTACATGTGCAACTCAATGACTTGATTAGTTGGAAAATAACTATTTTTGTAATTTTCTTATGAATAACTTTTTCGAATACTGAAGTCAAGAAACTAGGATAAGTATTCCAACTCTTTTTAACATGTGACAGCTCTTTGGACAAATGATTAATTTGCCACTTTTGAAGATTCTTGTTCTGTTTTACTAGTTATATATGACCCAAAATTTTCTTAAACTTTTGCATTTTCACTTTATTGATTTAGTTATTGTCTTATTTGGATATTTTTTGCATTATTTATTTTTAATTTATGATTATTTTGGTTCAAAATAAGATCCTTAAGGTGAGAGATTGTTTTTTATTTTGTGATTGATCTCAGAGATACGAATATGTGATAATGTTTTCATATTTCTCACACTTCTAATTCATAAGCCAAAAGAACTATGAAGTATGTTATAATAAATTTTTCTTATTAGCTATAAGTCAGACATAATACAATTTGTAAATTTATTACATTTAACATTTTTCAAATATATTTTTCCACTACCTTTATCCTACTATATTTGACTCACAAATCTCACAGTCTTCCAGTATCATGTTATAATTTTTTACTATGGATTGTTTCACTTTGGATATAAAATACAAGAGCGAGATTATTTTTGAAATTAAACTTTTTAAAAAGAAGACAAATTGCGTGCACTACATTATAAATTAGTAAGCTTTGGCAATTTTCAGTCGTTTTTGGCATAATGACATAAGATTACATGATTTTGGTTTTTCTAAAATTGTTATCAAATTTATTTTTAACAGAATGAATTTTCATTAATATTATCTATTTTTTCCATTTGACTGATAAAATAAATAGAACAATTATGCGTTAAACATTTTTTTCCCTTCCAAAAGCTGTTAAGTTTTGCAACAGCTTTTGACAAAATATTACTCTTGATTTGAAATACTATAAATCTCATTGGAATCAAAATGAATTGCTTTTGTATATAATTTTGATAATATGTTAACATTTTATGTGTTGTCAAAAAATTAGAAAACATATAAAATGTAGCTAGGTGTTATCAGACTAGGTCACTCCAATATTTCTGTGATCAAAATACACTCAGGTTTCCAAAGATCATGAAGTATATACCTATATTCATATAATTCTATAATTAAAACCACTTCTTTTCTTTCCAAAAACTTTATTTGATGTATATATATATCCACTTATTTCAAACGTTTAGACTATCTTTACTCTATACATCAAATATACATCAAATAAAGTTTTTGAAAAGAAAAGAAGTGGTTTTAATTATAGAATTATATGGCTATATGTACTGTATATTTTTGAAAAGAAAAAAGGATTGAGTCGTGATTAGAAACAGAAGTAAATGGATTTATATACCTATATTCTTCATTCAACTAATGTAAATATACATTTGCAAAGATAAAATTCATAACGTAATTTACAATACTTAAAATACTTAGTGAAAAAAGATACATAATGAATACAAATAGTAAACACAGATCACAAGTGAGATTATTATTATTTTATTTAAGACCAAGATATTACTTTATCAAGGTAATATTAAACAGAAAAGCTTAAACAATGCTGGACATATATAATATTGTATATAGGATATTCTACACTAATCAAAACAAATAAATATACAATGTATTATAAGGTTCCAGACATCCAATTATGAAAGCGACAAAATAATTTATCAAAAGTATGAATATATTCAAAAAGTAGATACAAGCATATCATGACAAATTCAAACTAATCCTAATTTTCCAATGAGTCATTTGTGGAATATAACATCACTAACCCATCAATATTTTTTAAATTATATGGAAAAAAAAAAGAAAGAGAAAGATATCCATTTCATAAGAAGCAACCCACAATACAATCACTATAGCAAAAACATAGCAAAAATTCCAGAAATTTGTTTATAAATCATACTATTTTATATAATACAAGTATCAAAATAACAAATGATCTCAAATTTTCAATAAATTAAATCAATATATTTCAGCTCTTTCCATGATATGGCTTCTTTTTTGTATTATTTTCATGTGATCTTCTTTAAATGCCCAGAAACATGAAATTATATTTTTTTTTATAGATAGACATATGTTTAGAATGATCACATGTTTTCTTTCAACCATTCAGCATCATTCATCTGCCCCACATACCAAACATTTTTTGGTATTAACAATTTTATTTAGCTTTTTAATTTTATTTTTAATGGCGATAAGAGATATTAAAATTTTTATTTTTATTTTTTTCTTTATTCATTTGTTTTTTTTATTGCAACTATAAAAGCTTATATTATATCTTCAACCCTTCTTAAGGTATCCTGTGAGAACATATAGCCATCTAGGGCCCCATATACTACAAGTTAAAAACTGCTATATATAATATATGATTTATTTTTATTATATGAAAATATATGTGCATAAAATAAGTCCTTAATTAACAAATACATAAAGTGATTTCTTAAAAGACATGAGTTTTCTCACTCAGTATGCTGATAAAATAAACCTTTATGAGTAATTCAGAAACATGGTAAAAGTTATCAATCACAAAAAATCAAAATAAAATTAATTAACAACATGATCGCAACTGATAAAGTAATTGAATAGATTAAAACTATGAGAGCCTGAAAAATATATTTCTTTTGACTAATCAGCATGTATAAATGCCACTGAATATGTGACAATTCTAAACAATATAGTAATTATCCAAGTCTCTAATGTTTTAATGTTATGAATCATATTGCAGTCAAGCATTGGTGGCCTAGCAATGAGCATAGCTGCCTTCCAAGCAGCAGGTCTGGGTTCACTTCCCGGTCAATGCTTTGCCATAAAAAAAAAAAAAGAATCATATTGCAGCAATAAGACATGCAAAAAAATAAATTGTCAATAAAGTGGTCCAAATTTTATTCTTATAACCAGCAAATGTATTGAGGAAAAAATTTTTAATTCACTCAAACCAGTAGAGTTGGGGAAAAGAAAACCAATGCATTTCTACCCACAAATCTAAAAATTACTTTACAGTATAAAATATCTAATTAAAGTTTAAAAAAGTTATTTGTAGAAAAAATATATGTAAGCAGTATAAAATATTATCATGGATTTATTTATTGTTAAATATAAATTTATTAATTTCCATTACTAAAAAACTTTTCTATATGGTTAAGATTATTTATTTATTGCACAGTAAGTTTTTCAAAAAGCTTAATACCAAAGCAGCAAACAGAATATAATCATCTCAGTTCTTTTCTTCCCTAATTTTTCTTGGAAATTAATCCAGGACACATTAACTGGCTAAAAAGGTATACTAATGATTGGACAATCTGTTTAAAGTCTAATAGCTCTACATATGTTTATGTATGTATAATAAAATACTAATCAACCATAAACACATGTGTAAATATATTAATTCATAGTATTAGATAGGTCAAAATATAACAAAAAACATTAACTACCAACTTGATTCAGTAAGTATTTCATTTTGTAATTTTCAAACTCATTCAAGTATTCCTGGGGATTATCATCAGAATTATATTATTTGGGTTTGATTATTTATTTCAGTTTTATTGTTTTTTTAATATATTTTATGTTGTTTTTAGTTTTTTATTGTTTACATTTTTTATGGTATTTTTATATAGTTATGTATTTTATTTTATTTTGTTCATTATATCATAGCTCTGAAGAAGACTGCAGGACAGTCGAAACATAGGTATATATATATATATATGTACAAATAAAGAGTTTTGCTAAAAAGTGTTCGAAGTGGTTTGAATAAATTATATTTACAGAATCTAAATACTTCAAAGATATGGTGATGCACAATATTTAAATTTAAAATGTGTGCTTTTTGATCAAAATGACAATAAATTCAAATACTTTGTCAATACACTATCTTCTCTCTCTTTCTCTCCTGTGGAAGGAAATTAATCTTTACACATGTGCTATTCGATTAAATTTATGTTCACTCACCTGTTACACTTATGTTTTTAAAACACTTATTGTTGGGTGAGTGCATGTAAATTTAATTTGATAATGTGTGAAGATGAATTTTCTTTCACAAGATTACAATATTTATATAATAAATAACTCTGTTTATATGTAACTGAAGAGGAAATAACTGAAACTTCCAATGAATTATATAATGTAAATAAACTCCAAAAGGCAGATGACACCATGTGCCTTTTAGCATTTGTTTTTATATATACTTAGTTTATTTATGTTACATAGCTCATTGAAAGCTTCAGTTACTTTCTGTTCCATTATATTTACACCTATAAACAAAGGAAAAAAATCATCCTCCCCCAGGCTATGACATTTCAGAGTTATTAAATTCATAATTATTAAATTTTTTTTAATTATTACAATGAAGGTATTAAGAGTGAGATGCTGTCTTCAGCCTTGTATAATTAATTATGAGTTTAATAACTCTTAAATGCTATATTACTTCTGATTGATAAATTAATTTCATTCTGAATTACCAATAATGTTGACAAAGGTATGTTTACAAACCTCAGAGCTATTAAGAATGAGTGGATTCATTCTATTCTTGATCCTGTGTTCAATATTTAGAGTGCTTTTAAGTCCTAGTCTGGGGAAAGATGATTTACTCTTTTGGTTTACATATACATTGAGATATGTTTAATTTAAAGTAGGAGTTTGCTATTAACTGAAAGGAGACCCTTTGATTCCTCTTGGAGGCCTTAAAGGAACCGAGCAGGGCAAATTCCTAATGTCCACTCCTTACATTCTTGTCATTGCAGCTGTTATTACTATGTGATTATTCATATAGTATACGAACATGGATGGGTTGCTCACCAATGCGCATTAGCCAGCGTGGTGAGTTTATTGGCTTTTTACCTCCGAGTTTAAGAATATTTTTCAATATATACAATCATGACAGACAAAAATAAATCATGGCCCTTATTCCCAGGAGGCTGTAAAGTCACCAACCAAGGCAGCGGTTGGTGGCCAAAGACGGAGGGTGCTAAGAATCCCCTGAATGCGGACTCAGGCTGCCATTTAATGATGACTTTTTATTTAGGTGCTTACAACTGCAGATCACTTTCAAGAAGAAAGATTGCAAGAGTTAGAAAAAGAACTGTCTTATATTAAATGGGACATTATTGGACTTTGTGAAATTAGAAGAAAAGGTGAAGAAACGATTTAAAAAGTGGATGTATACTCTACTATAAAGGCACAAATATTGGAAATACAAGTGGAGTAGGATTCATTATAAATAAAAAATAGAAGAATAACATTGTGTAGATTGATGTTGTATCAGATAGAGTGGCAAGATTAGTTTTACAACTTAATAGCAGATACCAAATGCAGATAATTCAGGTTTATGCCCCAACAAGTTCTCATAGTGATGAAGTTATAGAAGATTTTTATATGGATGTACAAAAGGCTTTTGATTGGAGTAAACAACATTTTCAAAATTGTTATGGGAGACTTTAATGCTAGAATTGGTAAACAAATGAAAGATGAAAATGTTGTAGGTAATTTTGGTTGAGATAATAGAAATGAGAGAGGTCATAGACTAGTGGAGTTTGCAGAAAAAGAAAAACTTTATATTATGAATTCTTTTTTTGAAAAAAAATGTTAAAAGGAAATGGACATGGAAGCATCCAAATGAAGGTACAGCAGAATTGGATTATATTTTGACTAACAGAAAATACACATTTCAAGATTGTAATGTTCTTAATAAATTTAACACAGGAAGTGATCATCGATTAGTAAGATGTAAGATACATGTTAATGCAAAACTAGAGAGACAAAAATTATTAAGAAAAACAATATTTACAGTTGATATTCCTAATCTTCAGAAACATTCTAATGAATTTAAATTAGAACTTACAAATCGGTTTCAAGTATTAGTAGATTTTGAACATGATTCAGATTTGAATGACATTAATAGGAAAATAAGCGATACACTTTTAAAAACTGCAACAAAGATAGCTGGTAAAAAAAAACAGCAATTGACCAATAAAATTTCTACTGAGACTAGAGAATTTATGAAGAAAAGAAGGAATATGAGGATATACAACAATAATGCATTAAAAAAGATTGAATATCACAAATTTTGTAAAATGGTGCGGAAAAGAGTTGAAAATAATATAAGAAAGTATAATTGTGAACTAGCAAGGATAGCTGTAGAAGAGAATAAAAGTCTAAAGAGTGTAAAACAACATTTTGGTATTGGTAGGAAATTTATATCTGCAACAAGAAAAAAAGATGGCATTATTACTAAAAAGAGAGATGACATCATAAAATGTGTAGAAGACTTCTATCAAGAATTATATAGTAATAAAGAACAAGTGCCTCCTATACATATTATATCTTCCAAATTGCCCAGAATTTTGAATGAGGAAGTGAGACATGCAATTAAATTTATGAAGAAAGGGAAGGCTCCAGGTAATGATGGAATTGTAATTGATATATTAAAAGAATCAGGTGAAGAAATAGAAATTTTTTTAGCAAAGTTATATACCAAATGTCTAAATGATAAAGATGTACCAGATGATTGGAAGAATGCAGTATTAATATTAATATTTAAAAAAGGTGATAAAGAAGATATTAGAAATTACAGACCTATCAGTCTTTTATCAGTTTTATACAAAATTTTTACTAAGATAATTACAACTCGTCTACAGAAAACACTGGATTTCCACCAACCAAGAGAACAAGCTGGATTTAAAAGTGGTTTTAGTACAGTAGATCATATCCAGGTATTGAGAGAAATTATAGAAAGGACAAATGAATATGAGTTGCCATTATGCTTAGGATTTGTAGACTATGAAAAGGCATTTGATTCTATAAACATTTCTTCAGTGATTAAAGCATTGGATCATCAAGGTGTAGATCCAGGATATTGTCATATTTTGAAGAATATTTATAAAAATGCAACAGCAACAATTAGTTTACATAATGATAGCAGGAAAATCAACATTGAAAAGGATGTAAGACCAGGTGACTCCATATCCCCAAACTTTTTACAGCAGTGTTGCAAGAAGTATTTTGTGGATTAAAATGGGAAGCTAAAGGAGTGAAAGTAAATGGAGATTATTTAAGTCATTTAGATTTTGCAGATGATGTAGTTGTTTTTGCAAATAATGCTTTAGAGCTACAGGAAATGTTGCAGTAGTTATCAGATGAAAGTAGGACTAAAGATAAATGTTAAAAAGATAAATGTTAAAAAGACTAAAGTAATGTTTAATAGATTTTCTCAAAATATGAAAATAACGATTGATTATGATGAGTTAGAAAAAGTTAACAGTTACAAATACCTTGCTCAGATTATTAATACAGATGGAAATATAATGGATGAAATTAATCATAGAATTAAACTTGGTTGGAGTGCTTTTGGTAGAAATAACTTGATACTAAAAGGAAATATGCCTATGTGTTTGAAAAGGAAGGTTTTTAATAAATGTGTTTTGCCAGTTCTTACTTATGGATCTGAGACTTGGAAACTTAATAGAAGAGCAATACAGAGACTTCAGACCACTCAAAGAAGTATGGAGAGATGTATGTTGGGAGTAACAAGACAGGATCGAAAATGGAATGTATGGGTAAGAGAACAAACAGATGTTACTGACCTCATTGAAAAAATTAAAAGACTGAAGTGGAGTTGGGCTGGACATATTGTTAGAAGAGATGATAACAGATGGACAATTGAAATTTTAAACTGGATTCCAAGAGATTGTAAAAGACCCAGAAAGAGACAACATGTGAGATGGATGGATGAAATAAGAAAGTGTGCAGGGTTGATGTGGAGAAGAGAAGCTAATGATAGGAAAAGATGGATTGAACTTGGAGAGACCTTCTTCCTGCAGTGTATTGATAATGATTGATGATGATATATATATATATATACTGTAACAATTTTAACAAATCTGTAGATAACTTATGATGTATCAAAACATAACGCTGACAATATAAACTTAGTCATAGAGCAATCAAATCAAAAAGCATTACTATCATAGTTCACAAACCAGATATCACAGAATCATTTAAATGAATTTGCAAATATCACCCATAATTCATCTGACAAACAGATTGGCATTGATATAAGATGATGGGCATTATTTGCAAATTCATTTAAATGATTCTTTGGGAATTTGACTTGTGAATTATTATAGTAATATTTACAGACTTGACTGTTCTGTAAATAAATTAGATAAAATTGTATATGTAATAAATATTTAACGATACCACTATAGAACAAAAACTAATTGAGAGAGAAGTTATCTGCACATCTCTCATCATACTGATTTTATGTGAGATGGGAATAAATACCTACATGCTTTATGCTATATTATGACATTACATGTATTACAATGAATGCATTGTATTTTAATAATTGATGATGTTATCAAGTAAAGTTTTCCAAATTCATTATCTCTAATCTATTATATTGTGACTATTTATAAAAGTTTCAGATCATCCTCTCATATATTTTTTAAATAAGTTTATTTACCATGTGTTCTAGAACTTTATTACCAGAATCTTCACACTCATATTAATAAAATATTCATATTTACTGAATTCCATTCTTCAATATAGAATCTATTAGTAGGAAGTTTCACCTTATTACCTCTTATGGGAGAATAGTGTTTGCCAAACATATATTTGTAGTGATTAGCAGTGCTGAAGTAGAGATCACCCTTAATTAGCAGTAAATTTCAAATTTATCTAAGCATCTTACCACATAGCATTCCTCCATTCTGTACCACTTTTCATGACATTATACCCTTAGCTCAATACAAAGCAGCTTTTACCTAAGATGGGGATTTAGCCTATTCACCATTTGCTATATTAAGAAAATGAAACTTAACATCAGTCAAACTAAATATAGAATTAATTAGACAAGGATTATATATGAAGTAATTAATGGTAACACTAAAGAATGAAAAAGCAAAGCAAAGAATAAAATTATCTGTCTATCTCTGAAGAAATATCTATTTCCTCTACTTCCTTGTGGAATTGCATTTATTATAGTACAATGAATTATTTTTTAAATAATTAAAAGACTATTATAAAATATAGGTAATCAAGTAAGAATTTCCAAATTTACAAGCACTCTTCCAATAAACCTTTATATTAAAACTATCCACAATATATATAATTTACAGACTGCCTTCTCTCACTATAGATGCATTTCACAAACAACTTTCACTCTCCTCATGACATTATTAATTTCTGCTTATATCAGTGGAACTCAACCTTTTAGGATTTGGTATCCTTTTTTCTGTTTCAGCTTTAAAGATGCTCTCTTCCAATGATTTTTTGAAGCCCTTTTGTGTTATTTCTATGTATTTACCTATTTTTAAGGGTGATGTTTTATTTTTATATTATCAGAATTATCTTTTCTTATGTTAGTTTCAATAATTAGTTGTTGTTGTTTTTTTTTTTCAAATTTTTATGTCATTGCATCCATCCTTTTATTATTTCACACTTCCCTAAGAGGGTGTGGCCCACAAGTTTAGAACCACTGGTTTATATATATATTCCCAATAGTTAATATGTAATAGACTAGATTAATACCCCAACACTCATTTATTAAGCAAATTAAACACTCTCAATTCAAAGCTCAAGATCAAACTTTTTAAGAGAAAAGATGAACAGATGTCTTATCTCTTTTACCTAAATTCATTTATATAAGCAAATCTGATGCACTTTGTAATGAAAATGTGAAGATCTTAAATTGATTGTATTCTTTCTTTAAAACTATATTTCAAATTGCTTTATATTATTTTAATTGATGCTTAAGAAATTTTTTAACTTACAGCTTGTCAATATCAAATCAAATAGTGAAATATGTAAATATAAACTTTTCCCAACAGTTAATATTATCCACTACTAGATTAATACCATAACACTGGTTTATTAAGAAAATAAAATACTCTAAAGAAAGCACAAGATAAGCTGTAAAGTGAAAATTTTCACAAATAATAAAATAATGTAAAACAATTTAAAATATAGCTTTAAAGAAGATAATATGATCAATTTAAGATCTTCATTCTTTCTTTCCAAAGTACTTCAGATATGGTTATGTAAAGAATTTAGGTAAAAGAGATAAGATGCTATGTTCTTTTTCTAAAAAGTTTTATCTTGTCCTTTGGATTTAAAAAACATGTGTTGAGTGAGATATTAATCTACTCTATTACATATACAATCAATTGATTTCAAGATTTAAAATCAAACAGGTCAGACTGCAAACAAATATCCATTTTAAAAATTATAGAGTTTTGGCCCCACTTACCATCCTTTTGTGATAGCAATTTACTTATTATAAGAAGTATATATTTGTTACAATAAAGAGTAGAAAAGCAAATCCATATTTATTCATGCAAGTCTCGAATTCATCCACACATCTCTTTTTTTTTTTTTAGTATAGGTTCATTTTGCACACCATTGATCAGAATATTACCATCTTAGTATGATTCCAAATAGCTCTTACCAAGATAAAAATTGCAAAATCTGATTTGGGGATATATATGTAATAGATTGTACAAAAATTATATATGTAATAATCAATGTTAGCACTGTGGAACAAAAAAAAAACAGGCTGAGAGTGAAGTTACCTGTCATCTCTTATCATACTTGTTTTAAATGAAATGGGGAAGCTATCTACCTATATATGTTTACTATCTTGTAGAACTACATTTATTCCACTAAAAAAATATATAGAATATAAATACTGTATAGTCTTTTTTTAAATTTTTTTATAAACATTCCTCATATATTCTAATATACCATAACTAACCATAATATATATATATAAGTTTCTGACTGCCCTCTCTTATTATATATTAGTTAGCAAACAACTTTTATTCATCAGGTATATCACCACATCCATGACATATTGATAGTAAGTCAAGCTTCTATACAACATATTTACTAATTATATGTAATATTAGCAGTAATAATGCATACTTAAGCTTATAATAAAAATAGCAAATCAAATCGCAAAGAGAAATATCTAAATATATAGACGGAGATGATCACAATATAATGAGTTTAAGATTTTCTATTAATGGCTAGTTTTCTAAATTTTAAACTGATAATGTTAATTGTTTGTTGGTTGTTGCAAGTATACATTACTGATTTTTTTTTATTAAAAAACTGCAAATTTATTTATTAATAATATTTTTTTGCAATGTTTTATTTATATATTTCTCTACTATATTGTTTGATGTGCAGATGATAAATTTCTTTATCATCTCTGCACATCAAACTAAGAGAGAAAAATATGTCAAGCTTTGGTGGCCGAGTGGTTAGCACAGCTGCCTCATAAGCAGTTCTTCCGGGATTCGCTTCCCTTCCGACGCTTTGACACATTAAAAAAAAAAAAAAAGATGCAAATATGTTTTATTAATAAGTTTAATAAAATGTACAGATGTATTAATTTTAAAATGAATAAAAACAGAATTAATTATCTCATTACGACACATATCATTAATCAACTACCTGGATTGCATTTATATAAAATACTAGAATTACTAATTCTTTAGAAATGAGTAATGCAATGTCTGGCTTGAAGCATTTAATTATCAAGGATATGCATAAAGATATTAATTTCTACACATCAAACAACTATAATACATTTATTATTATTATTATTAAATATGTATTTCTTAATACTCTCTTCAGTATTTTTTAATTACTATGCATTAAGATTATATGTAATGTTTTAAAAAAAAAATTTGTGTATAAAGAAGTACAGTATTAATATTATATCTAATTTATTATTTGTTAATTGTACTTAATGCAGACATATAACTATAAGCTATATATATATAATTTAAATACTGTATTTTCCCCTCTTTTCTTTTTGAATGAAAAAAAATATTCCTACTATATAAACATTTTGGCCAAACCTCGCTGGTCATTATCAGAATTACATATAAACATGTTAATTCTTAAGATAGTCAGCCTGGTTTGTTTGAAACATTAATTATATATATATGTAGTAGGGGGAAAAATTGTCCGTTAAAAAATATAATCAATATTTTATTTATACTGTATATAATATTTTATTTATATATATATAGTTTATAGATGTTTATAAGTGAAAAAAATGTAACAAAGTTTTTTATGAAGGCAAATAGACTTACATTTTATATATGGTTATATGTATATGGTGACTCTCTATACATAAAAGTGTTTCTCAATCTTTCAACATATTGGGCACCAGAATATTGCTTGAAGTTAAAAATGGATAAATATTAAATCATCACCTTTATTTAGTTTGGAAATTTATTTTTGTTAGAGGCGAAATGTAAATAAGTAACTATATAACACATGCAAATGGTGTGAAATATAAATACTGCAAAATAGAAAATAAACATAGGAATAAATTTTGTACAATAAAAATTTAAAAAGGTAAAATAAACAAAATCTTGTTGAAGGAAGCTTTATTTATTGACTATTCAAGCATAATTGTAATAACAAAGAAATTAGATCAGTTATAGTAGTGACTAAAAATAGAGTATGAATGGTATAATCATATAATTGATATATTATTAATATATAATTATCACAAAAATCACTATGAATTATTATAACAGAAATAATACTGAGTTGTTTTAATAATGTATAAAAAAGCATAAATGAATAATTTCAAAAAATGTTGAAAAAATAATTTTTATAGAAAGAAATGGAAAAGCAAATGCAATGTGTAGAATGAATGACACAAAAGATGAAATAAAATTAGACAAAAGAGAAATGTATACAGACAAAATTTTGAAGCATAGTTGTAATTTAAATTGGTTGGAAGAGCAAAGCATCAGAAATTTAAGGTTGTCAGAGGTGAGGTATGCATATGTGACTACTCACAAATATGACAAAGTAACACCTGTAATAAGTTAATAATATTAAAGAAATATTATTAATAATAAACAAACAATTGAATGGTTTGTTGTCTAAGACTTCATATGAAGTTCAAGTTGGAAAAGACAGGGGCAGAGCCACAATCCATGGGCCTGGAGCTCTACAGTCTCCCACTCCATCATTGTACTAACAAATGCAGAGCAGTAATAATAAATCTTTTAATTAAATAATAAAAATAATTATTGCATCTTCCTACCATGTCTATATAATCTGAATCCATATAAAATTTTAAATTTTTTGAGTAACTAAAGATTTCCAAGGAACTTAGGTCTTTTTTTAAGATACCATCATTATCCAGTACTTGACTAGATTTTTGGGTAATGTCTTTTCCTGGATCACACTTTTTAGAGAAATATTACAAAGGTTTTTGCACTACAATTAATAATTTAAAGCCATTTTATATCCTTGCAATCTATATATTAATCACATCAGAAAGTTAATACATTTATGAAAATTCATCTTTTTTTACTTGATTAGATTATCCTCATGCTAATCCATTATTCCCTTGTTTTATATAAGTAAAATATTTTATTGACCTAAACGAATGTTTTATAATTTATTTATTTTGGTGTCCATTTAACTTTTAAAACAATTTATTAAACTATGTTCAAGTATTTTTTAAGTTTCGGTCATTTAAAAGACTAAAATGAATTCTATACTTTTGTTTTTAAGAAAGAATTGATATCCAGTGTTAAAACTAAAAGTCATCTAAAATCCACTAATTTAATGATTCAGATTCAGGGAATATTTTTGATTTCATAAATCATCTTTTTCAGCAGTAAATTTTCCATTGTTTTGATTGGGAGTATCAATCTGAAATGGGAAACATTTAGTTGGAATAATATTGAAATATTCTTTGGCTTGATCAAAAAACCTTTTTTTTAGATTACGGAAAGATTGGAGAATAAATATGATCTTTAAAAGGCAAATTTTCATTAAACAAGCTCTCCAAATCTCGCTGAGACAATATGAAAATTGTATGATAATAAAAGTTTCAGGAGTATCATTTTTCATACTATTTTTAATGTTGTGATCTTTTCATTATCTCATTTTTTTATCACTCTCAGTACTTTTGTATCATTCATACTTAATATATGGTCATATAGTCTGTGTTATTTAACTCAATTTCATCTCCTATTGGTTTTTATTAATCATTATTATTCATGTATCCACAATCATTGTCCTTCCTCATCTTAAATTATTTCATCATCTCCAGAAGCCATTTCAACTGCATATAATTATTATTATTGTTATATATAGAGCTCACAAATAAGTTCTTAACAAGCTTTGCAGAATATCCCCAACCACAGACTGGTTTCTGCTACTAGCTTCTTCAGTGAGGTGCTAAAATATTCAAGCGCTAGCACCTCACTGAGGAAGCTAGTAGAAGAAACCAGTCTGGGGTTGGGGATATTCTGCAAAGCTTGTTAAGAGCTTATTTGCGAGCTCTATATATAACATTTGTAATACAAGCTTGTTAAATTAGGTCATGTGACATATGATTGATTTCTTTGTAATTATTATTATGTTTTTATTTATTATCCTGTTTTTGTAAATACAAAATACTATTGTATAGAAATGATGTGTATATTATATTTATTCTATGCTTCTATATCTATACCATTATGTAGAATATAATATACTAATACTGTTCCATTTAGTTTAATTTTCATGTTCAAGGTTTTATTTTTTCCTTAACTTGATTTCAAATTACAAATACTTTCTATATTTCTGTCTCTTTTTCCATCAATAAATAACAATTTGGCTTATTTGCTAAGTTCTTAAATTATTATTATTATTATTATTATTATTTTATTATTATTATTATTTTATTATTATTATTATTATTATTATTATTATTATTATTTATTATTATTATTATTATTTTATTATTATTTTATTATTATTATTATTATATTATTATTATTTATTATTATTATATTATTATTATTATTATTATTTTATTATTATTATTATTATTATTATTATTATTATTATTATATTTTATTATTATTATTTTATTATTATTATTATTATTATTTTATTATTATTATTATTATTATTATTATTATTATTATTATTATTATTATTATTATTATTATTATTATTATTATTATTATTATTATTATTATTTTTTATTATTATTATTATTATTATTATTATTATTATTATTATTATTATTATTATTATTATTATTATTATTATTATTATTATTATTATTATTATTATTATTATTATTATTATTATTATTATTATTATTATTATTATTATTATTATTATTATTATTATTATTATTATTATTATTATTATTATTATTATTATTATTATTATTATTATTATTATTATTATTATTATTATTATTATTATTATTATTATTATTATTATTATTATTATTATTATTATTATTTATAGTTGCTTTTTGTATCATTCTTTTAACCCTGCAGAATAACATTTGACAAAAAATAAATTGAAGTGGTTTGTATTTATAGAAATGGATTTGGTTAGTGATGGGATAGAGAAGAAAGAAAATGATATCAAAGTTTATTTTATTGGGAATTAATATCATTAAACCAATAAACACCATGTGATCAATATTGCTTATGCTTACACAAGCTGTTAAAACAGAAGCAAAACTATATACATTGATTACTCTGGAGTGCTCTGGGTGGCACTCCTGCATGGAGAGTTTTGCCTCTGATTTCTTGTCATTATTAGAATGTGTTGCAACAAACCAAAATGATTTGGGATGATAATTAATTTTTAGGCAGGGTTCACTTGTAATCAAATCTACAAAACTGGGTAACAGGAAGTACATTTATCAGTAAAAACAAAAAAGAAAAACAGCTCACCTTGTGAATTTTGGTGTCAGTTGTACAAGAGAACCTATCAAATTTATTATAAAAGGCAGATTACTAATAATCTTTCCAGGTCCTAATTTGAGGTAAAATTCAAAGTTGCTTCCTTTAATGCCATGATCACCATTGAGTACAACATTTTTGTTTAACTCTAGGATTATGAAAATTTTGAAAATGTCACAGATTAAAATGCATCAGATATCAATATGACTTTTAATAATGAATGAAGACTTTGAACATGTAGTTAAGCTTACAATCACTGAATGTTAAAATTTGTACCCAGTTTTTGAACGTAATGCACAAAATTATAAAGGACTGTTTAAGCTTTTTTTTTCAGAAAAGAGAGAAATAAAATTGATTGAAATAACAGATCCTGTTATTTAAGAGATGTTAACCCACTAAACATCACATGATCACTATTTCTTATGCTAGCACATAACTGTTATTAAAACAGGCAAAACACTCCATACAGTAGTGCTACTCAGTGCCAACCAGGATAATCAATGGGTGCCAGATGGCGATTTTATGCACAAGCCTTCTGGCATCCATTGATTACTTTGGTTGGCACTGAGTGGCACTATTGGATGGAGTGTTTTGCCTGTTTTTATTTAAGAGATGTATAAAAAAAACTTACTCTGGGAATGAATTATTAAAATTAATAATAAAAAATATACAAGTCTGGACTATAAAGAAATGACTGAATTATTAAAATGTATGAAATATTAAAATGAAAAAAAAATGCCAATCATGATTTTACATTAAACAAATTGTTGAAGAATTCTGCGGAATAACAAAAATCATTTGATGAACTTTTTTTTTTTTTTGGTATATGAATGTCAATAATTATTTATACCCTAAGAGTTATTTTTTCTCTCTGGTGATAAATTATTGTTTTCAGAAAAAATTATTGAATAAACTTGAAAAAACCTGAGCATTAATATTGTCAGTTTCAATAGAATTTAAATCAATATAAGAATGAATTTAAAAATATATTATTCTCTTTTTTGATTGAATTTAAAAAAATTTTCACATCATATTTTTTATTAGTTAAGACAAATCATGGATTTTAACAAAGAAACTTTTTCCAAGGAAATCTTTACGTTCAGGGTTGAAAATTCCAATAATAACAGTTACAATATGGTTGATATTATTAGTTATTTTCTTTTCAAAAAGGAGACACCTGAAATTTGCTTAAAGAGTAGTCTTTTTTGTGGTCATGTCACCAATGAATTAAACCTAAAGTTTTAAATCAACTTAAGAAAACAAATGTATAGAGTTCTATTATTTGAGATATCTATTATTTTAGCCAAAAGCTACATGGATAACTTAAACATATGTAGAAATATAAAAAATGATTATACAACTTTGGTGTTATGAACTATAATTTGTATATATTTATCTTAAGTTTTAGTTTTACGTATTATAAAATAACTTAATATGTTATCCTGTAAATATCTTTTATATATAACAATGTACAATAAAATATTTTAAAATTATATCGTATTATAATCTGACAACTCAGACCAGATTAGTTTGGGACCTTGATAAAAATAACTAGATATCATTTTATCAAGCAATAAAGGTTATTTATGAGTCAACTATCTGGAAGAAAGCTTAAACTTATTTAGGAATTCTCATTTATCTGAAAATTTTTTTTAGTTGTGTCAGATTTATTTGAACCCCAATTTTGGGCATCGCAGGCAGATACGATAATTGCTACATTCTAAAACATTGCTATTAAATAATTTGTATTGTTTATTATTGAAATTCATAAGAAATTCGAACACGGGGAGTGGCAGAGATCCATTGTGAGATCGAGAGACCGCCATATTGGTGATTATTTATCTTTTCAACATGTGTGTGATCAGGTGGGTCAGCAATATGAGATGGTACTGAGAGTGGTGGGTCGTGTGAAAGTCTGAGTTCGAACCCCGCATTTATTACATATATAAATGCAGGTTTAAGCTTGTACAATGTATTAATTTAATATAGTTTATAATTTTAAAAAAAATAATAAAAATAAGCAAATTGATCCTATGTTTACAAACTTTTTAAAGATATAATTTACAGTAAATGGCAATTATAAAATGATTAGTCAATAAATAATGTTTCAAGATTAAAAATGGCTAAATTGTAGTTTTAATATAGTTGTTATTTTAGTTATAACTTTATAGAATGCGGAAGATTTTATCTCTACTAACATTTGAGATTATTTACCTAAATAAGGCATAAAAGTGATAATTGGTGGAATTTTTTTTTATCAGTGATTGACAATGACCAGCTGTTTGTTTGTAGAATTCATTTCATGTACCCCCTGCCTCTACTAAGAGAAAATCTTTCAAGCAGGAAAGATTAGCTTGGATCATAGTAACGTTAAATAATGTTTCTAAGTACAGGTCAAGTTTCAAAGTCAAAAAATAGTGAGCGAAGAAATAGTTTCTAGGAAAAACTAATTTTCAAGAAAACGGGAAAATATTGATATTGATAGCGGGTAATAAATTGGGTTTAACAATAAATAAATATAACAAACTTTAAAACGTTCAGATTATTTATATACGAAAATACAGTAGTTAATGTTCCCTCCTAGTATTAATGAATTGCAGATTTTTACTAAAAACACAAATTTAAAAATAATCAAATAGTTATTCGTTCGAGAATCTATGCAACCAGAAGGGACAAATTGAGCTTCGATCGAACTTTGGCTTTTGAATGGGTTACTGTATAACTATGTTAAATCGCACAAAGCAAAATTTCAAATTGATAAATTTAATAAAGTCAAATATTTGAAATACAAGCATTCTTTATATACCTGGAGCTTAATTGTAAATATAGGGATTTTGAATTCAAACTTTCAAGAACCCTTCAACTATCCACACATATATTTTCTACATGTGTGTAATCGTGGGTATCAGTGGTATGAGATAGTGTGGATAGTTGAAGGGTGCTTAAAAGTCTGAGTTCAAATCCCCTATATTTAAAATCAAATATATAAAATTAATAATTAATTCAGAATCCTTCTGCTTTGGAGTCAGTTGGTTTATTACCGAGACAGATTACTCAAGATATAAGTATGCTTATTATTCATAATTATGTCGACTAACATTTGTAAAATCTGTAAAAAGTTTATAACATTAATTTTTACTGTTTTGATTAATTTTTTTTTATTAAAATAATTGATTTTATTGAAATAATTTTACAGGGTAGAATTATTTACACTAGCAATAATACATTTCTTATTACTTCTTTTATGGGAACTAGGATGAATGCTTCAATTGGTTGGGAGTTTGATGATTAGCCAAGTTTCCTTATACTGGTTTTCTAATGCTAATTGTTCATCTCTAAGCTTGATATTCTTGATTTTGGCAAGAATTTGGTTCTGTGGGTTAATGATGGAATGACCGAAGATGTGATCACATCTAATTGTCCAGATAGCATAATTTAACATGATAGAAAGTCTTATTTTTGTGAAATTGCCTGCATTGATGATTTCTCACAAATCAAATATTTTGTTTTTGTCAAAGATCATCCACTTGTTGATGAGGATTCTGTACATTCCAAGAACTGGACATCCAAAGAGAAGATGTGGAAAAGTTTCATCTTCTCTGTTACACAGTTGGCAGATGGAGCTTATTTTGGAGTGTCCTCTCTTATGCACTAAGAAGGAGTTAGTAGGGAGAGCCAATAGAATGATTTTTAATATGAAGTCCAAACATTTGGCTTCTATGCCCCAGAAGTTGAATTGCTTTATTAATGAGTAATTAGATATGTTTAGAAATCCTGAGATACTTTTTTGAGTGCTGTTGATTAGGTGATATATGTCCCAGTATTTAAGCTTTGAATGGTTGGTGCTGTTAAGCAGATCATTAGTTTTAAGCAATGTGAGTATTTTGTTAGTTCATGTAGAGGTATTCTTAGGAGGGGATCGATCAGATGGAGGGATTATCTCTTTAAATTTTTGCAGGGGAAAACACTCATGAAGCAGAACAATCATATTATGGGCTTTTAGAAGGTAGAAAGTGTAAATGGAGTGTAATGATAGACCATTGAGTTTTTTGGGTCTGCACATGTTCCTGAAGCTAATTAACACTGTTTTATTTCTCCAACAGAGGTTTGCACATAGGGAGTTTATTCTAGCCTGAAATTTTTTGGTGGGTATTATAATTGGCAAATAGTATGTAATTTTAGGCATTATCAGCATGTTGAGCAAGGTGACTTTCCCTTACATCATGAAATACCATTACTTTCAATATAATGAATTGCTGACCTGTCCAGACTAACACAATGAATGGTTGGCCTATGAACTAAAGTTTTTTGAATCAATTCCCAGCTAAAAATGGTTTGGTCACTTAAATTCAATTACTATGCTTAACCTGCCATTCAAGTTTTTGTGTGTCACATAATAGCCTAAGCGACTGACCATAATATGATTTATTGATTGTTTAATGAAATCTAACATAGATTGCAATGCATATTCTACAATATATAATTATTTATTATAATAAGGTCATATTCAACATGCAAACTTAGATTACACTTAGCTATGAGTATTTGTGTTTTTTATGAAATATTATAGCAGTATCATTAACAGCTCTTCTTTATGAAGTATTATAACTGTATCTTTCCTATTGCATTGTGAAATCCATATGATATTAATATCATCTATGTTCTTTATTACTTTTACAATGTTTTTTTTACAATCTAATATGACAGTTTGATTGCCCCAGCAATCTTCTTTAGAACTATAACAAACATAATACAAAAACATGAATATAAATATACATGAACATATAATTTAACATTATATATATATATCAAATCTCATGTAAAAATTGTAAAGCTTCTTACATAGGTATGAGTAATCATCGCATCAGTGTTAGGAGAGATGAGCATGCTAATGCAGTTAAACAACACTCATCATCATCAGCACTCTCACTCCATACCATAGATTCAGGTCATAAAATTGATTTTTCTAGTACCAGGATCATATCCAGATGTGATAATCTCTACCAATGCAAAATTAGAGAAGCCATTGAGATACTTAAAAGGCCAGATTGTATCAATAAGCGAGATGATACATGCAAACTTCCTCCTATTTGAAAAGATTTTTTTAAAAAACATTCCTAAATTTAACATTTTTTGCTATTGGTGGAATTTTAACATTTTATTCAAATCAGTGATTGTAGCGCCTCTACAACCGTCTTTCTACCTTTTATAACTCTGTGGATGGCTTGTGTGACCAAGTCAAAACATCAGTATATTAATATTAAAAGTTTTTAACACGGATGATCCCGCAAAATATGTATTTTATATATATCTTATAATCATTATTTAATTATTATCCTTTTATATATTATATATTTTACTCTTTTTTATATTTTATATTTATCAATTAATACTTCCTATAATCATATATATTATTTTTATTTCATTTATTTTTATTTTACTCTTATTGATAAATATAGAATATATAAAAAAGTAAAATGTATAATATATAAAAAGATAATTAAATAATGATTATAAGATGTATAAAATATAAAATTATATGTTCATGTATATTTATATTCATGTATTTGTATTATGTTTGATATAGTTATGAAGAAAATTGCTGAGGCAATCAAAACTGTCATATTAGGTTGTAAAAAAAGCATTGTAAAAGTAATAAAGAATATAGATGATAATATCATTTACAGCTTTTACAACTTGCAAAAATCATTTGCTTTAGACTTTTCTGCTTTAATTTCTTTTAAAAATTAATCAATTCTTTTAATTTTTACAATTGAGGAGAGAGCAGTTGATCCAAACATTTTCTGAAAAATTGAAAAAGCTTTATTTTAAAATTGCACATTTGTATTTCAAAAGCATCCAGTCATTTTATTCTCATATTATATTTATATCCATTACAAATTTAATTTAAAAGAAAACCAGAGCAGATGGTAATATGAATATTAATACTAATCATATCATCAACTCTTCAGAAACTAAATCAATAGTAAAGATATTCTAGCAATAAAGACAACTGACATCAGCAATGATCAAGGAAATAATGAAATCAATTCGCAACCAACAGTCATAAGTTAAACACAAATTCAAGCACTATTCAAGCATATCTCTATCTCACAATGATGCAAAAACATTTTATAAAACAACAACAATTCTGAGAATAATTCAAATAAACTCATGACAAGTTTAATTTGAAATCTTCTGTAATAATTTAAAAACTTTGTGCTTGTTTTTGTTGTGGAAGACTTGCTGTTAGGAATTTACAGTCATGTATGATATACATGCATCTTATTTCTCAAATGTATTTTAAGACTTTAACATTCAAATTAAACATAAATAAATTTTTAATTAATTTTTTTTTAAATAAGAAACTATGGAAAAATTTGGAATTTATAAAATATTTCAAGTTATCTTTCTATTTTTTGTTATCCTTTTGAGGGTAAATTCAATTTTAATTAAATAACATATGTTGAAATTTTAGTTATAGATAATTCTAACTTTAAAATGCACATTTTTCTCTTGATATACTCATTTATTTTGTTCTTTATCTTAGCTGTACTTTTGTTTGTAAATTCTCTTTTTTACCAGTCTGTCTTTTATTTAAAAATTGTTTACTTATAAATTATGGTGAGAGTGTTTAATTTTTATTCCCTTTGAGGTAAAGGAAATGTTCTCAAAACTACCAAAATACTATTCTGCCATTATCAAGATTTTAGTCATGTACCATCAGGTACCAAATAATATTTTCTACATCTTAATACAAAATGTTTGATCACAATTACTAGCAGATATCCAAAAGATTAGCAGCTTAGCCATCTTAATTATGTTAGAAGCAATAAACATTTCTAATTTTTTTTCCAGGTGATTATATATTTGAATAAAATTCTAGAGTAGCATGCTTACTTTTAAGTAAATGATTACTTTAAATGTAAATCAATTACTACAGGTGAAAATACCCTTAATCTGAAATTCCTGGTACCAGGTTTTGGATTTGTAAATTTTTTGAATTTTTAAAAATAGATGTCTTATTCTCTTACTGTTAATTCAAACATGCTAAAAATGTAAATAAACATTAATTTTAACTGTCTATAATTTTGTTTATATATAAATACTTTCGGTATATTAAATTTCTTTATTTTTATTTTTTTAGGGGAAGATATATATAAACTAAATTATTTATTTATTATAAAAGACTATAAAGATCATATTTGAAATTTTGTTTGGATTGTTTTTGAATAATATGTATTTGGATTACAATATTCTACAGATACATCATTTCATTCTGTTAACATTTTTCAAGGGTAAATTTGTAAGAAACTGTTTTAATAATAAACATATTTCAAAAACACAAACCTATTATTTCAATATATATATATATATATATATATATATATATATATATTGGAGATGAACCTGATAATGCAATACTTATCACAGGTGCCTGCCATAGTCAATATTGCGTATAATCAACTTGGCTAGCCATCTAATTACTGCTTAGTAAATTACTTTTATCCATCTATTTTTGGATTAAAAAGTAAACAAATTAGAAAATATTAAAATTCTCATAATCTGACAATTGGTAAATCTATATATAATATTTTCTTTTTCACTGTCTTTCTTTACAGTGTGTTCAAAAGAAATTTGCTTTAAGGTAAGTTTTTAAAGATTGTTTCATCTTTTATCCATATATATATATCTGACTTATTTAGAAGATAGAAATGTTTTCAATTCTAATTTCAAAAGATTAATATTCACGTTGATATTATTTTTATAATAAAAGGAAGAGAGAGATTATTGTATTTAAAAATATATAATAAAGCATGACAAGAGAAAAGGAATGAATGGAGTATCATAATTAAATATCGAAGTGAATTATAAGGGTACAAATAAGTTAAGACAGAAGGAATTAATAAAGTAAGAGATGTGGGATATATTGAAAGCAAAAAAATTAAGTTAATAAGTAAGGAATTGAAGATCTTGGAATTTTATTTTTAACAAAAAAAATTTCATATGCAAATATAAAATTATTTCAATAGCAGTTTGTTAACCAATTCTGCTAGCTATCAAATTTTGTCCATTAAGTAGATATTGGACTATTTTTATTTTGATGTTTATTAATATTGGACTATTTTTAGCTGCAGTTTTCACTTTTAATGAGAGAGAAACTACAGATGCTGAAATCATGGTTATCATACTTATTTTAATGAATTTTTATCTTCATTCTTTTTAAATCATTATTCATCTCATAGTTTATTATACCCTTTTAATGTTATTTAAAAATATTTTTTTTAGTTTTGATTTTTATTACTATTATTTAATACCGTTATTAAAAATGTAGACTTTTCTATTTTTACATTTTTTTTTTTTCCACTGTCAGATCCCTATGCCTAAATTTGATCCAATAATTGAATATGAAGAATCTTCGGTTTGCTTTGAATTACTGAAGTCAAATTATTTAATCTTTACTTTTAGTTAGTTTTTTTTTTATATTATATTTTAAATAAATAAGCTTTCTTCCAATGCATATTCAGGTAGGAATGTTTATATAACTGCAGTTTTAAATCTCAGATTCTTTTCTCAAGCTTGAATTGTAGCTGCGGCTAAGTTGTAATACAATTGTGCTTTCTTTCAATTTAATTTCATTATTCGGATCTAAAAGAGCAAAACAGGTCAAATGTATTTCTTTTCATAAATAGACAAAAGTCATTTCGCTGATTATCTATTTTTTCATTATTAGTGCTTAGAAATTAAATATAAAGAATGTTTATAAATATTAAAAAAAGTAAATACGAAATAAGAATGAAACACAAATTATTTATCCTTTGACCAATGCTGCCTTTTTCCTCCTTCAGAAAGAGAATTACAGTAATTATTCTTAATATATTGATTTCTTATCAGAATTACGAGCTGAGGTCAGATCAATAAAGATAGCATCAGTTTAAAATTTATTTTGAAAGCTTATTTTAATGTTTATTAAAGATAATAATTGTTTACAATATCTTCTCTATGGTCTAAATCCAGCATGCTCTATAGCTATTAATAATTAACAAAATTCTTTTGGAGTATGACTTTCAAACAGCTTGTAGGGAGCACATAATAATATACTTGAGCTTTTTATTATTATTGATTTTGTTAGATTTATTTAGTTTTAAAACTGCTAAAATTTTGCTGATGTGTTAAATTTTTAGAATCCTTTATGTATGAATCATGTTCCTGAGTAATTTTTATTAATAATGCTTTGGTTTTAGGTTCTAAATTTTTTTATAAATTCTGGGGATGTGTTATTTGTTCATGAAAATTTTTTTGATTTAAGAAAACTCGGATTTTATTAATATCTACTGCTTTTATTGGATTGATATTAGAGAAATTTGTGAGATGCTTGCAATTCGGCTCTAAAGATGTTTTTTTCATTCTACCAATCTTAGAGTTTAGAAGTCTAATATATAAAATTGTTGATATTAATAACAGTGAGAGTTTGAGAATTATAGTTTTTTTTAGATGTTTTATAATTATCAACGAGATTTTGAAAAGTTTTGTTTTCCCAGACTCTCCATGATCTTCTAAAAGTCTCTAAGAATTCTTAAATGCACAAAAACTATTCATTTATTTGACAAAATACATGCGAATAACAAAATTCAAGTCACACTAAATGATAATTATAGTAGATTCAAAATTTTAAGGAACATTCTATCACAGAATTCCATTTTCTCACTTATTTTATCTAATACATTCATCAATGAAATTCCAGAAACATAATGTTGATAATATTTGATTTTAGAAAAGGCTTTTTTCAGAAATAAAAAAGTTTTTCAATAGAATGTGAAAGGTTTGGAAATTTTTTTCAAAGACTGGCATCTTAATTCTAATCAATTCTAGGTTACTAACCTTGAATTATAACTTAGTTCCTCATCTATTTGGAGCTGTGATGCAGGAATGTTGCAAATTAGTTCCTTAGCACTAGGGTATAGTATTGTTCTCCCACTAAACATTTAGATAATTAAATAATATAAGAAATATTATTGATGCTATCAACACTATCTCTCAGCAATGATTCTTTTCTTTAACAAATTCTTTCAGCAGATATCAGAAAAAAAGTATCCTCACAGAAAATGGATGGCTGAAGAGTTGTGGGGGGAGTGGTTTGAAGCCTGTCCATTAAAGTATGAAGATTCGCTATCTTGATGTAAGCTGAGCTTTGATTGTATATATGTGTGGAGATGATAATCTGGACCAACTGACGAATGCTGGTTTAGCATGAAATACATATATTGGTGATTATTTATCTTTTCAACATGTGTTGATCAAATGTATCAGTAGTATGAGATATCATGGATGGTTGAGGTTCATGTGAAAGTCTGAGTTCAAACCCCCTATATATTACATATATAAGAGCAGGTATGAAAAAAGCCTGTACTGTAGGAAAAAAATTATATTTCAAAAAGCCATTAAGTAGATCAGACTTGCCAATTATTCAAGATACAATTTTATTATCTAAAACTTGACTCAAGATCCTTTTTCTAGACATCAATTTCAAACAACTAAAGAATTTATGGCATAAAAAATATGAAGTTTTTATAAAGTTCTTATAAAGTTCCAAAGAAATTCATTTTTTGAAATCCACCCATAGAGCAGCTGAATTTGAGGTCCCAAGACATTATTGAAGTTTCATCAACAGATTTGGGTCAAACCATACTTTTGTTCACATCTTCTTCGTAAGTGGAATGTAACAACCCTTGACTTATGTATTTGTGGTTAAGCACAAATCATGAATATGGCTGCATTGAAGAACTGTTCCACTCTTTTCTTCCAGCGTGTAAGCTTGTGGTTAAGACCTGTAGAGGTCTCTACCTTTGCATTTTCAAGTGCACATTCTTAAAGGTTTATTGCCTTAGTAAAAATTAAAATCATTAATGAATCTTTCTCCCAATTAAAAATTCTGCAAGCTCCTTTATAAGATTTGTTAATAGATAACTGACAAATAAATCAATATATCGATTGTTATTTTGAAGTATTATTACTACTACCATTTAATAATTTTTTTTGTTTATTTGTGCTTTTTTAAAAAGTGTGATTTGTATATGATAATTTAATTATAGCTTTTTGTTTTCTATAAAGTAGTTATTTTCATGAATGTTTAAATATAGGAATTATTTGATTATCTGAAGTAATTCATGATTCCAATTAGTTCAAATAATTTATATATTTCTCTACTTAAGTTTTATCTCATCGTCTTTATTTATAAAAAATTAATCAGTATAAAAAGCTAGATTAGATTATTAATACAGATAGAAATAGTAGATAAAATTAATCAATCATAAAATTAGAGTTGAATAGATAACTCAATATTAAAAAAAACGATTTGCACTTGAAAAGAGGATCTGTGTAAGTAAAGTCAAACATGGATGCAAAGCTTAAATGAAATCAACATGGAAGTCAAGTTTGAAGTCAATAAACATCACATGACCATCACCTCTTATGCTTGTATATAACTGTTGTTAAAACAGGCAAAACTCACTATACGTATTGTCACACACAGCAATATATAGTAATCAATGGATGCCAGAAGGCTCATGCCTAAAATCTCCATCTAGTGCCTACTCATCCAATATCCCCAGACTAGTTTCTGGCTTGTGGACTTCATCAGTGAGAAGCCTTGGATATGAGAGCACCGCACCTAGACCTTAGGATCTTATGCAATCCTCTAGCAGCCACCTTTTATCTCTACTTAACTACAAAACTATGAGTCTTAAATTGAAAACATCTTAATGTTTCCAATCCAAGCTCATTAGCTTATATAGTCATATGGGTCTGAACTCAGTTCAGTACCCATACATTTTGGTGTCTAGTCTGGGGATATTGGATGAGTAGGCACTAGATGGGGATTTTATGCACAAGCCTTCTGGCATCCATTGATTACTTTAGCTTGCTGTGTGTGGCAATACGTATAGTGAGTTTTGCCTGTTTTAAGTCAAGTTTAAGTCAGAAGGATATCAAAATAAGACCATTATCAATTGAAAAAGTTTTTTTTTTTTAAAAAAAAAGATCGAATTAAAATAAAAATGATTAGTAACTTCTTCTTTAAAACAATTAAATTGCTTTTGCACATTATGATTCTTGGTAGATTTTTGTTTTTTAATGCATAATTTAAAACAAATAGTTACATTCGCCTAAACAAAGATAGTTATAATTCTCAAAAACTAAGAGAATTTACGATACATCTCATTTTGATTGTCTATCAGTCTTCTTTGGGAAAAAGAAAAGCTCTCAAGAAGACTTCCAGTTAATCAAAACTGGCAAATAAATTAATAAAATATATTATGAAGAGTTCAAAGAAGAAATTTATTTAATAGAAGTGATACAAAAGGAATGGAAGAATACCGAAGAGCTTAAAATTTAAGGTCTCAAAAACTTCATTATTCATGACACACAATATAAAATCAATCACCATTTATTAATTTCCACTTGATTTTTCTTAATTTTTTAAAATTATAAATTGAGTTTAACTTTCTAGAACTTTTAATGTGCATTTGTGCTTACTATTTAATACAGAAGCAATACAAAAACTTCATACCATTAAGCAAAATATTTAGAGGTATATGTTATGATTAATATACATTGATAAGAAAATAGATGGGTGTCACTCACATAAATGAAAAGCTAAGAGACAGAAATAAAGCTGGAAACAGATAAACAGCTGTATTTTAATCAGATCCCAAGAGATTATCTAAAAATCTATAGGTGGGAAGATAAATAAAAGTGGGATTATTTTTTTAATGATGTAGAAAAAAAACTATAGATTGGATAACCAGTTCATCATGCAGTGAATTGATAATAATTAAAAGTGATGAATTGGTAAAAACAGTGTTAGACATTAATCTGTGGGTTATTAATACAAATGGAATACATTTCATAAGTTGAAATAATATCACATGATCACCATCTCATGCTAGCACATAACTGTGCTTTCTGGCATCCATTGATTACTCTGGTTAGCACAAGGTGGCACTATATATGGAGGGTTTTTGCCTGTTTACTAAGTTGAAATAATGTTTGAATTTTTCTAAAAATATTTAAAATTTTACAAATTAGATGAAAAAAACAATCGAACATATAATTACAATTAAAATATTATCATCACCATCACTATTAGTTTTCTGACTATTCTATTATTTTTACTTTTATATACAGGATTAACCAGTTTTATGTAGCCATGATTGCAGTCAGAATTTAAAGATGCATTTAATGCCATAATAATTTACAAGTAATGAATAAATAATATTTACTAAGGCAATAAGCCTAAAGCATGTGCACTTGAAAATGCGAAGGTAGGGACCTCTACAGGTCTTAACCACAAGCTTACGCATTGAAAGAAAAGTAAATCCAAAATCTAGACATCTACAGGTCTTAACCACAAGCTTACACATTGAAAGAAAAGTAAATCCAAAATCTAGTAAATGTGATGTTCCATGATTAGATTTTGTTAAAAATGCTTGATTCTATTTATATACGACAAATGCTCTGTTGAATTTTCCTTATGCATAAGAGCAGTCAAAAGCCAATTCATGTGGTATATCACCAGTAGAGGGGTGATTCTGATCTTTAACATGGCTTTGCATGATATTTAAAATTTATGGTAATTAATTTTAGATACTAAGTATAACTGCAATAAAAATCAAGACTATCTCTACCTACTGATATTTCTTAACATGAATAGCTTTTTGATTGTTTTCATACATGGGAAAAAACAAAAGAACATTTAACATCTCTAACGTAAAAATATTAATTTCACCATATATAGAACTTATATGATTAATACTTTTTTAAATAAATATTTAACTCGAGTAGACATATTGAAATTAAGGAAATTTACAATAAATATCATTTCGTCAATAAAGTTCTAAAAAATTACTAAAAAAAAAAAAAACACTATTAAAAAAATGTGTACCAACTTTTAGTTTCATTTGTTTATTTTGAAAATGTTAGAAAATAAAAAAACTTCATGACTTATTAAAAAAAACAAAAACAGTTATCTTATTTATACATAAAAGAAAAACAAATAATATAAATCATTTTAGAACAAATTAAAAATGCTCTTATTCATTTTATAAATAAAATATATCCAACCCTTTAACATGTGCATGGTAAAACCATTAAAACACTATTAATTACTCTCATTTACAGTAGATGGCTCTGGCATAAAGTGAAAAGAAAATGAAAATGTTCGGTAGATTGCAGTTTATGGATAATAAAAGAATAGCCAAAATAGTATTTAATTGGGTTATGAATAAAGGGTAGGTAACATGATGGCTGAGAAAGGTAATGTGATGCAGAAGATTTAGATAAAGAATTTATGTCAGTATACTTACACAAAAGGAATGGAAGAATACTGAATAGCTTAAAATTTAAAGTATCAAAAACTATTATTCATGACCACAATATAAAATCAATCACCATTTATTAATTTCCACTTGATTTTTCTTAATTTTTTAAAATTATAAATTGAGTATACCTTTCTAGAACTTTTAATGCACATTAATAGTATTTAATTGGGTTATGAATAAAGAGCAGGCAACAAGATGGGTGAGAAAGGTAATGCAATGCAGAAGATTTAGATAAAGAATTTATGATTGGATTAGGAGAATTGTAGAATGTTATAGTGTTAAGAAATGGTATAGAAGAATAGATGCATTAATAAAGAATAGGGAGTTGGAGAGATGAAGAACTAGTATGGAGAGTAAAAAGAATTTAAATATTTATAGAAGTAAACAGAATATTGGATGTGAATTAATTTACGATAATAGCAAGGAAAGTAATTTATTGTTTAAGGCTCAAATGGGATCTTTAGCAACAAGGGAATATACACATAAATTGAAAAATATGGGTGATTTAGTCTGCAAGTTGTGTAAGGAAGACATAGTCTGCAAGTTGTGTAAGGAAGACATAGAAAATATTAGGCAGCTGTTAATTGAATGTAAATGTCTAAAAGCAGAAAGTGTACAAATAATGAAGTTGTGAACAAATAAATATGAACAAAGTGATTATACAGAAAGTAGCTTATTGGTTTTTATACTGGGGTTGGGAAAAGATAAGGGGTTTTTAGATATAAAGTCCATGGAGTTGACAAAGATTATGTTGTGGAAATGGTATGGAGCAGGTTAGAGAAGAATATGGGAAAACTTGGTGTGGGAGGTGGAAAGGGAAGTCACAGTAGCTAACAGATTTCTCTGGGCATAATTGCTGAGAGATTCCTGACTCCATATAAGGAGAAGTCCCAGTGCATCACATCATTGCTCTTAGAAGCACACATATTAAAAAAAGGAAAACCTTGGTGCATAGTACAAATAACTATCTTTTTTTTATCCATTGAAGTATTCAAATTATTCAAAAAATATTTTCAAGAACTTTGTAATATTTGACATAGTTAATAATACGTACTTTTTTTTTGTTTAAATATATGGAGTACATTAATTAAAAAGCAAAAAAGAGAGAGAGAAATTAAATTAAAATATATGTATTTAGAGGATAAGTTCTAACATTTTAGTGATAAATTTCAAGAATTTATACAATTTTTGAAAATGCTTCACAAATACTTTGAATGTCTCTATGCACTGCATACAGAGTTGGATATATGGAAAATGGATATATTCATGCAGAGTCAGATATATTCCATTTAACAAATAATTACAGAATCTTTAATCTGTCTTAAATGATTTATTTTTTTATGTGCAAACAAGTCACGTGATCATTATTCCTTTGAGCTTTCAGGAATAAGGTGATGACTCGGATATAAAATAATTTATAAATTTTGGCCCTTTTTTTAATATGATTTTTTTTTCCAAAGATCACGATTTTTGAAATGCTTTGCTTTATCTGTCAAAATGATAAAATCCTTTAGTACATTTTTTAAAGAAAAAAATGAATATACAGTTATTTAAAATCTAGACAGCTCAAAACTAAAAGTTTTTTTTTTTTAGTTTTTAAAAGTGGGGAGGGGGGTATAAAAGAAATTAACCAAAAATATTTTTAAATGTATGTGTATAAATTGCAAGGCTTACTCAGAATGTGGATCATTTAAAAGGCGAGAGGGGAAATAGGAATTACCCCTGTGAATTGAAAAGAAAATTGCAAAGAAAAATTTAATGGACTGTATCTCACCTCAACCCTCGTGTTCTAAAGCTGCTTCAAATTTGAGAAATCAATTTGATTACAAAATAGACTAAAGAATAAAAAGTAAAAACTTAAAAAAAAAAAGAAGGGTATAATTTAAATTCCAAAAGCAAACTCACTATAAATGATGATTATGAACTGTAATAAAATTATATTAACTACAGTCTAATATATATATATTTATTATTAAAATAAAATTATTTATTATTAAAATAAAGTTATTAACAGAACATTCTAACTTCATTTTTATATAATTGATTATTAGTCTGATAATTATTAATGCTATATTTTATCTGGCTTATATATTAATTTCACTATGAATTTTCACCAATATTATCAAAGGTAAGTTTATAAATATCAAAAGCTCCAAGAATATATGGATCTATTCTATTTTTGATCCTTTGGTCAACATAGAGCTATTTGTCCATAGCATAAGAGAGAGTAGTTTTTCCTCTTAAGTATATATTGTAACGATCCGGAGAAGGTAGACTTACGTAATCTGCACTACGGGGCACCATCTAGGCATTTGAACCTAGAAAAATTTATAGAGTAGGCAGATACGTCAGTCAAAAAAAAAAAATTTTTTTTTTTTTAAATTTGATTCCGGTCGTTAGCCCATGTCACTAGCTCACGGAGTAGCAGAGACTTAATAATATCATATCTAAGAGTATATATAAAAAAAAGAATAAAATAAGCCACTGCCAGTAATTAACATACAAAAATTTATTTACGCACATATATATATAAGATTTAAAATTGTCTTAGTATCGGTTTATATTTTAACATTTAACATTATTTTTAACTTTACTTTAATTTACATTTAATTACTATTATATTATAATTTTACATTTTAATTAAGTTCGCACATATAAATTTATGAAAGCTTGTTTATAATGTTGAATATAGATCGGTTACATAGATTTCACGGTCAAAAACATTTCAAAAGAAACATAAACGATCAAAATACAAAATTATTGATTACTGACAATTGCGGAGGGAAATTTATATGTAACCCAATAGTATTCACCATAAGATACTTGCATTGTCACCAATAACTTAAAAGACATCCGAATAAATACATTTTAGATACTCACCGTAAGGTATCATTATTTATCGAATGTCTATATATTTTGATCAAATATGAAAACCCAAAACATACTTAACCAATAACCAATCCATGCAAGCATCTATAAACAACTTAAATTTAATGCATTTTTATTTAGGGTCAAGTATGAATAGACCACATAGATTTCCTCTTGAAAATAAACATTCTATCCCTATTTAACCTTAGGTTAAAATTCGTAGTCAAACTGGCATCAATTCATCTGATATATCGATGTATTCAATGTAATAAAATACGGCAGCACAAAAAGTTAAGAGAAGAAATTGCTTCTCATGAGATAGGAATATTACATCTATCTGCAAAGAAGAGCAATAAAACAAAAAACTCCATAGAAAGGAACTGCGGTATCCGACTTATAATTCCTTCCATAGGCAAACGGAAGTGTGCGGCGTATGAAGCGATTCTGCCCGTAGCGAATCAATATTACATCTACTAATCACACCAATATATCCAATCCATTGACCCAATTTAACCACGAAACAAATAACCTAAGATTACCCTCCCCTAATATAACTTTACAAATCTATACAGCCATTCACGCCAGACTTAAGTTTAACATTTATATAATTAATTTAACGAAAAACAAAAAAAAATCATGATAAAAACTTAAAGAATAAAAAAATAAATAAATGGAAATGATTTTACATATATATAAAAAAAAGGAAATACATCAAATAACATTATTAATAAATTAAGTTGGTCAGATAGGATAATATTGCAATCATTTAAATTTGGAAAGTTTTAATTTAATGTTCATTATTTATAAAGTTCTTACGGTTTAAAATGTTCATCTTTTACAGTTGCTTGCCGTTTGAAATCCAGCGTTAAATTTCCCGATGATCCTGTGGTCCTATGAATATAAGAAAAGTGATGTTTCATTTTTCCATTTTATAACAATTGAAGGGATTGAACGTACGTCTTTTTCAATCCCTTCTGTTTCACTTCCACACTAACACATATCTGTCACATCGTAAATAATCATTAACTACTCACTGATTAATAATTTCCAAATTTTCCTTTTATACATATTCGAAGGATTGACTTGGCATTATGTCATCGATGTGATAATCCTTTCGCTGAGGTCCGATTTCCCGATGGATTTCTTTCATTGGCTATTTGTTTCTATTGTTTTCCTATCTGACCGATGTTTTTACATTTAAATGCCCAAGGCTGGTTTACATTTGACTAATTAAATTTATCATTTCCATTTCTGATTAATTAACCTGTTTTCCAAATCAAAGATATATTTAAAGATAAATTTAAAGATATAATTTTATTTCCAAATCTTTTTAAAATTTAGTTTTAAAATACTTTTTCTTTAATAAAGTTTTATTTTAATAATTTTTCATTATCTGTGCGATTTAATATATAAGAGTTTAAGATGATATTTAATTTCAATTTTTAATTCTTAAAGAAAATTTTTAAATGCGAACTTTTTAATTTACTTTCATGTTTAATAAATAAATAAAAAAAAACAATGTAACGAACGTCTGTGCTCGTTACAATATATAGGTTGTGATTTACATCAGAGACTATGAGAGAATTACTAAGATCATCTAATAACCCTTAACTACTGTAATATTTATCATCCCTTAATATAATTTATTATATCATCTTAGTAATTAGATCTTCATTATAAACTTTAATGAGCTCTGTAAAAGATGTGTATAAAATGCCGTAATCATCATTCATCATCGAAATTCTCATTAGAAACCACCACTCATCAATGAGTCTGACAAATCTGTAATTTAGGTCTATATATCTTTCAAAATCTTCTACTCCTTATATTAGCACTCATAGTAATTTGCCAATTTCTCCATTTGTAATTTTTTCTGACATATCTTTCATAATTCATTTCTCTCTAACTATATGTCCAATTTAATTATTTTATTAAAAATTTCATCAATATATAATATTTCTAATATTGTATATTGATATTTCTCTATTTTCTACACTCCTTAAATTTACATGTTAATTAAAAATTTTATCAATATATAATATTTCTAATATTGTATCTTGATATTTCTCTATTTTCTACACTCCTTAAATTTACATGTTATAGGACCTTTATTCTTCATCTTTTTTTAAACAATCAAGTTTTTACTCTCTATAATGCTATGCTCCAAACAATTAAAGAGCTTTTTTAAAAAACTAACTTTATTGAACCACAGAATAGATCCTATCCTTATTACAAATCTAGTTAGCCATTGTAAATCAAATTTCTTTACACATATACTAAGAAAAAAAAATAGAAATGCAATGGAAAAATGGGTTTGTAATAAGAGTAGAAGGTCATTATTTTTTGGACCACTAAGACTATTTCTTTTATTTGTACATTAAAATATATATATTTTAAAAAAATGATGAAAAAAAGTTAAAAGCATTACTTTAAGTAATGAATGTAAATATCTTTGAATAAAAAAAATTAAATCTTGCTAATAAAAAATTAATTACTTTGTATTGATGTTTTTTTTTGTTTAATCAGTTACTGGGGAGGGAGGCTTAGATCATGTTTGATTTAAACTATTATAATGGTCGGAGTGTAACAGATAGTTGGAGTGTCATCGTATCTGCCATACAAGGGCACCACCAGGCTATTGGAACTTGGAAAATTTATGAAGTAGGCAGATACGTACTGTTAAGATTCAAATTTTACATATATATTTTATTCCGACCATCAGCCCATGCCACTAACTCATGGAGACGCAGAAACTTAATATAACTTCTTAAAATATATTTTAATAAAAACATTTCAATAAAATAAATAAATAAGCTACTGCCAGAAATAAGACACACAAAAAGATTTATTGATGCATATATAAATATTTAAAAATTGAGAAATAAAATTTATCTTGTTTATATTTTAATATTAATTTTTAAATTTAAATTATTATTTTAAACAATCTGCACAGATAGGTTTTAATAAGAGTTTATTTGATAATGTTGAGTATAGATACACTATATGGACTTGTTCAAAAAAGAAAATATCCTATAGCCCTTATTTAACCCTAGGCCAAAAGTTCGCAGTCAAACCAACGCCAATCTATCTGATATATTGATGTATTCAATGCAGCATGAATATGACAGCATAATACCATACTGTCAGGAATGCACATCTGAACAGTATGATTATAGAAAAGAAATTGTCTCTCATCCAGTACAGGAATGTTACATCTGTCTGGCAAGAAAATAAAAAAAGAAAACTCCATAGGAAGGGATTGCAGTCCTTTTTGCCATCTTACTATCCCATTCCATAAACTAAAGGGGTGATCCAAGGAGCAGAGAATACATCTGCTTCTGATGGTCATTAAGAAATGGAACTTATTTTGCCCAAGTGTGGCATATACGTGATTCTGCATGTAAATGATCTTCATACTACATTTACTAATTACACCAATATATCCAATACTGTGAAACAACTAACCCAAGATTAACCCTCCCTTAAACTAACAAACTTAATGAATCTATATAGCTATCCACACCCAACTTAAATTAAATATAGTCAAATAATTTAATTAACACATAACAAACACAAAAAATGGAAATGATTAATTAAACATATGCAGAAAAAATATTAATAACTGATTTTGAATTCTTTAGATCAGATGAGAGTTCTTATTTTCAATTACTCATTGCAAATTTAGAAAAAGTTCCTATTAGATAAGCAAAAAAAGTTTATACTTTCTGGATTCTGCAGATTTAGAGGCCCATCTTCATGATCACTTAGTAGATTGTTTGTCCTTATTTTTAAAACAAAGCCACTACTTGCCATTCCTTTTGGTCCATAACTGTCATAGGGAGGCCTCAGCTGGTTGTCAATAAATTAAATCTATTGCAGATTCCTACATCGTGAAATCTGCAATACAGCTACAGTTCATATATAGCTTAATAGTCAGCATCTTAGACAACAAGAATTTTTTTCCCTTAAATTCAAATATTTGGGGTTTTATATTTTTATTAGCCTCTTATCAGCAAAATTTCAAATCTATCAGGCAAGAAAGACACCATTTTCCATTTTTATTTGTTACTTTTAAAGGAGAAGTTCTGAATGAAGTGAGACAAAACAAAGAAGAACAGGATATGAAAATAAGAGTTACAAGAAGTAATGGATAGTAAAATTAGACAAATGCAGGAGGCAATAGAATCTGTGAATAATGAAAATCAGCAAAGCCTGGAATTGGTAGAAAAGCATATAGGAGACCAAGCTAATCAAATGAACTTTCTGCAGGTCAGAGATGTTGATAGAATATGAGAAACAGAAAAGTAATTGGAGGATGATGATAGACAAGATGGTCAAACCAAAAAACACTGCCAGATAAACATTAAAAAAGAAGAAATTGAAAAGACAAAGATAGAAGAGGTAAAGATAGAGGGTCAATATACAAACCAAATGCTTGGAATTGTAAACCAGTTCCTTAAAATAAAGACTTTTTCAGGAAATGCTGATGAGGCACCCATTGAATTCATCAATAGTCTGAAAAGATATTTCAGCATTAATGCCATAACTGAAGAGGCAAAAATAGCAATAGCTTGTAGCCATCTTCAAGGTGCATCCCAGGCCTGGTGGGATTTGCTATTCACTTGTCCTCATAAATTTGCTTGAGTTCAAGGAGGTAATCATAAAGTGCTATTAAAGTGAGAATTACAAGAAAGGGGTTAAATATAAAGTCAAGAGAATTGTCCTCCGAATAAGCCCTACACTCCATTTTTTAGCAAGTAGTGAAATTGAGAGCAATCACTGCAGGTCTTCTCTCATAATTACAAATAATAAGAATATTAAGTCATAGCTTCCCAAGCCATATTGAAAAGATGTTGATTGGCACTGAAAGGCATACAACATAGCAGATGTCTGAACTGTTAAATGCATTTGACAGCAGCAAACCTGCATATGCTGAAAAGGGGGTAGATTTGAACCTCCATCTAAATCAACATTCAAAAGTGATAATAACAGCTATTCAATATGGGAAGTGATCACCACCATGGTATCATAGCAAAAGTAATGAAGTGCCACCATAGAAGAGGAGAAGTTTAACTGTTGACATAAATAGTCCTACCGGAACCTGAATAGTTAGAAAATCAGGAAGTGGATCAAACATTTATGAAGAAAATGCTGATCAGTAATATGGTTCTTCATGACCTGACAGAAAAATAATTTGACAAATCAGGAGTGGATCACTTCTCAATGCAGAGAGATATTAGCAGAAAACTGATCATGATCCTCAGCCTCCCAAAGCAGGGTGCAGTTATACTTCTGACCAAAAAAGCAAAAAAAATCAAGATGCTAAAACTGAAACTGAGGAAAGAAAATACTTTGAAGAAAGCCAGGGATAAATATTAGGAAGGATTGTAGCATTGCCTTAAGTAATGATGGTGGATGGTGATATTGTTATAGACATAGGGATGCAGTGTGCTTATGATGCTCCAATGTTATATCTCTGCACTGCACCTATGTAAGGTTTAAACGTTTTCTAAAAGCCCCTTGGAGGAGCTGGACTTTCTATCAGTAGAATACTGAATTGTCTGCCATGCACAGAACTATTTCATGGGTGTGAAACCTATAAGATGTGTAAAGTAAATGAGCAAGGCATTCCACATGATCAAACCTTCCTTTGGTGATTTTTTTCTCAATGTGCTTTTTGGATAGTAAGTTGTGTTTGTGCTTAAACTGAGATAGTTTTTATGTTGCTCATGTTTTATTGCAAACTTGTTTTATGATGATTTTTTCTGTCCATCATGATTCTAGAGGCAGGCATGCATATATTAGATCAATAGTCACCCAATCTCCAAAAATAAACATAGATCAAATAAATAAGACAGTTACCAAATAGCCTAACATGGCTTAATTAAAATTAAATTATATCCTAACTTGTGATTATGTGTAAATGTTAATGCACAGCAAAACATAAGTAACATAAGTTTTTGTTGTAGTGAAATGAAATTGGCTGAATCAAACTAAAATATCAAAAAAGGAGTTCAACTCAATTTCATTTCCAAAATTAGAACCAGAGTAATGTAACCAGTTGGTTACTCAGCTGTACTAGAAAAATAAATAATTAAATAGTTTTCAGCATGTTCTTCAGGTTTAAAAATAACAAAATATTTAATTAATGTGGAAAATAAAATTTAATTTTCCAATATATATTTTTGGTTTTTTTTATTTAATTAAATATTTTTAAGTCCCAACATGATTGTATGAGAATTCTCAAACATTAAATGTATTTAAGAGTATTTTAAAAAAAAAAAAAATAAGGGAAAAACAAAATACGATTTTAATGCATTTGTAAGTTTTATTTTTAATTAATCAGAATTGTTTTTCTTTTATTATCTCTATTTAATAAAAAAAAATCATATCAGTGCAATTAACTGATTATCTTGTTGTTGTTTTGCAAGATTTGGGTTTCAATTATAAAGGAATGTGAAGAATTTCTTGTTAAATTTATGTTCTTGACTTGTTTTTAATCTATAATTAAAAAGATAATTGCCTGAATAATTGTAGTTATAAAGTTTATCTAATTGGTTGTCATGAAAATTATCATATAAGAAAGAGATTGTAATTGACTTGTGGACAAGATTATTCTAAAAAAATATATGTGGGAGTATAAATATGTGATAATACCCAAGTGTCTGGAGAGATTATTCCTAACTTAACTGTTGAAAAAAGAGCAGTCAAATCTTTGATACTGCTGCTGAAAAAGACAGTAGAAAAAATACTGCTACCATAACAGTTGGAGAGAGCAGTCAAATCTTAATCCTGCTGCTGATAAAAGAAAGTATTCCTAACTTAGCTGTTGAACAGAAGACAGTGAAATTTTAATCCAGCTGCTGAAAAGAAAAAAGTAGAAGCCTTTACCAACCTGTGGCATAACACATCAGAAATCTTAACCAAGCTTTTGAATATGATAATAAAAGTTTTTAACCCAGCCTTTAGCATACTATGAGTTTAGCACTAAAATGGTTTGTATAATGAAAACCATATGTTAAATTCAGCTAAAAGCTAGGTATCATCTTTCTCCATGTAACCTGCTTCACTGGAAGAAAATGTAGAGAATGTAAAAACCACTTTAAGCAGTCTGCAACCTACCAAGAGTATGAAAAACCTCAACCTACATCTGTGCCACCTAAAAATTCAAGAGGAAAACCAAATGGACAAAAATTTGCTATTTTCATTTACCTGGAATTGCTCCTGAACCAGAGAAGAACAAATTTAACCAACCCCATGTTTAGAAGCCTTCAAGAAGAAACTTCATTAGGAAAAACAAATTGCAACTAGAAAGTCCTACACAACAAGAAAGCTATGGTTACAGGTATTATTTTATTTTATGTGTGCACACTCTAATTTTTTTTTCATTTGTTAATAGAAACAATTTTTTTTGTTTCATAAATGTAAAAATAATTTTTATATAAGAATTGATAATGGTAAAACTTTTATTAAGTTAATGTTTTCAAATTGAGAATCTTGTTTTCTAAAACCCAGTCAATTTACTTATAAATTGTGAAATAACTTTAAAAAAGAATAATAAGTAATACTACTAATAAATCTGTTGTAAAGTTAAATATTTTTTGCTAATCTGAATCAAAGATTGTTATCTTTGATTCTGAAAATGTTGTTTAATTAATTCTTAAATGTTTGAAAGAAATTAAAACAAAGATTGGTATTTTTGATTTTGAAATGTTTAACAAACTCTTAGTTATTTTTAAAGAAATAATTTAATGAATTGAAAGTTAATCCATGAATAAAAATTAATTGGTAGGTTAATAAAATTTTATCAAACTATATATTTATTTTTTTATAATGAAATGGATGTTTAAAATTATCTATTACCATGTCATTTTTTTTGTTAATTAGATACTAAATAATTGTTTTTAAAAAATATTCTTTTTAATCTTAATTACTTTATTCTATCCAATTCCTGTTTCATGAATTACAATGTGTGTGACCTTATATTTTAGGATTGTTTTTTTTCTTGATGATCCCAATAAAACTAGTTATTTATAAGTAGGGGAAACCCATGAATTACTTAAGATTATATATAATAAGCTAATTTATTTATTTACCTCTTGCTCACAGTAATAAATTATAGAGTTGTTGCTTCCTGCACTAGATTTGTGCATAACAACTATATGGAATAGGGGGGTTATATTTAGTGTATGGGCATCCAGATGATGATGATTCCTGGATTGGCACAAAGAAAATATTCTTCAACATTCACACACCTTTTATTTAGTTTGGTCTCTATTAGAAATTAAGTTTAAAGTCAGCCAGTACATTAATGGTACTAATTGACTAGAGCATTGATGATGTTCAGCATGTTTTAATATACTAGCACTATTTTTTGGTTGTATTTTATGGATTAGCCCCTAGGTTTGTGCATCCAAACTATGGTTTAAATAATTGCCCAAGCTGGAAAAGGCTCAATAGTTAGCCTGGTCTACAGGAGACATATTTCAAATCCAGTCGCAAGATCAACTATTGATTCATTCTGATAGATTATTCATGATGAATGATTATTAGTTTTGGAGAATGCTGTTGAACTTATAGTTAGATGTGTTGATCTCTCGGAGTGATCTATTTTCCTCATCCTTTTTGAGATTAAATTTTATTTTATTTTTAACTTGAGAATAAAAATACAATTCCTCACATTTCTTATGGTTTTAATTTCAATTTTTTGTAGAGTTACAAATGGCTAACCAATTTGGAGCAGTTGGTGTTCAAGTACTGATGACCATCATCTTAGGTTTGTATGTATGTGATGTGACTTCAGAAAGGCTTTTGCTGTTTAATGAAAAAAGATTTTTGTGATTCTTCTTTGAGGTCTTAAAGAAATGGAGCAGGGCAAATTTTTAATGTCAACTCCATATATTTTTGTCATTGCAGCTGTTATTATTATAAGATTAGTCATATAGAATTCAAATGTAGATGAGTTACTCACCAATATGCATCAGCCAGTGTGATGAGTTTATTGACTTTTTATTTCTGAGTTTATGATCAAGAAACACTGATTGCCTTACAATTCTTAACTGAAATATCAGTTGTTTTCTTGATGGCAGAATGGTTGTGTATGTGAATGAACTTTTTTTAAAATAGGTCTTTACTATAATGAATCATATTTTTAGGAGGCTGTAAAGTTATCAGTCAGTGCATTGTTTAGTGGCCAAAAGCAGAGGGTGCTAAGAATCTCCTAATTGCATTCCCATCCTGCTATTTGATGATGATTTTTATTTAGATACTTACAAATGCAGATACTTACAAATGCAGATAACTTTTAAATGAAGGAAGTTTGCATAAATTGGAAGAACTGTCTGATATTAAATGGGACAATTTTGGATTTTGTAAAATTATGAGAAAAGGTGAAGATATGTATTTAACTATAAAGGTATAAATATTGAAAGGATAAGTGGAGTTGGATTCATTATAAACAAAATATGGAAACCATCATTATTGTAATGGTATACATATATGTTGTTACATCATTTTCAAATAAAAGTGAAAAAATATAAATAAAATCACCCTTAAGTAGAAATATATATAAAAAAGAGAAGTTAATAATTTTATTAAAATTAATATATGATTATTTAAAGTTAAAAATCTAAAAAGAAGATTGTTTTAATATAAAAGAATTTAAAAAAGCTGTTAATTAGTTAAAGTTAAAAGTTATTTTTAATCTTAGAATGGAAATGATTTTCTATATTGATGCTCTAAAGAAAGCTGGCCAATAGCAATGTAAATAAATACACAGTTCACAGAGAAAAGTCATCATCCCCCAATAAGAACAGCACCAAGCCAAGAAAGATCGATCCTGGAATTTGATAAAAATTTAAAATGATATCAAAAGAAAACTTTGAAGTTGAGATTTAGATTGGGATTGCTCTTCCTGATTGCATGTTATTTAAATATATTTATAAGTGTATTGTGGATCTCTAAAATGTAAGGGTCTCATAATAATTTATATTTCCCATATTTGCACAAGCTGAGGTAGCCTCCAGGATGACGGTTTCTGGAAACTGGCCAGCAATGAATTCATTTCCACTTAGGACAATATCAATATGGGATGGAAGGAACTATGAACATAGTTGTGTGATGTATTAAGGGCCACAAAGACAGACTTCAATAAACCTACATCATTGGAAAGTATGAACTTTTGCTTTAAATGAACTTTAATTATATAATACAAACTTTTCCAAGTAGTAATTTTGAACAACACTTAATTTTTAAAAGAAATCTTTTATCTGACTAAAATTTTCAATTATTTATTATATTTTTTATATGTATGTTTGATATCATTTCCATTCTTATATATTTCATTTAAATTTATTATTTAAAATAGGCGTAAATGACTGTATAAATTCAGAAGATTATGTTAGTGATTTAATTTTGAACTGTTTCAGAGTTGAATCAGTGCTGGTGGATAGATGTATGGATGTTTTATGTCAATATTATCTGGGTAGATGCATTGGATACTCATTCCCTTGTGGCACATTAGCATACAGGGCATGATAACCACCTGGACATATGGCCCAAAAGTGTAGCCATTATGTTGTCAATTGACATAGCCATCTTTCCTATGCCATTGATTTTTGTACACTCTGGTTGGGACAGTAAGCAACAAAGATCGCTATCCCCATTTATAGAGCATCTCATATATATATTTCAATGATTTCATTTTGTATCACCAATTGGGCAGTGGATTGTTCCTATTGAAACAGTAAGATATGCCGTACCAATCTTAGTTTCACCTTACCTTCCTGTTTCCTACCCTAACCCTAATTTTATCGTATTGTGTGTGTACTGGGTATATTTACCAAAATCCCACCTAAATTTATATGTCTAATGGGGTGCCCGGGGTTTTATAATAATTAAAATTGTTTTTAAATGGTTTTATTTTCAAACCGTCGAGTATATATTACGTATATGCTTGTACAGTAAAGTATGTCACATATTCTCATCTACACACATACTGCAATAATATTTAAAATTTATGAAAATATTTTATTTAAAAGTTGTTGTTTTGAATCAATTTATTTTGTGATGTTATTTTGCTATAATTATTTGCCTTTAATAAAATAATATCACTGATAAATATTTCTGGAAATTAAATTCAAAAAGAGTTTTATAAATGTAAAGTGTTATTTAGTTTTCAAAAACATGTCATCTTCTTTTAAATGAGTGAGGTTGGGAAAGAACAATGGCTAATTTTAACCATATTGGCGCCAGTTTTACTAGTAGATTTGATAAGATTAAAACAGTGTTTACAAACAGATTTTAATTAAAAAATGAAGTCCATGTTTTCAAATGTATTAATAACTTAATGAATGGATTTTATCATCAGAGGGTTAGATTGTAATCAGAGAGAGCTTATAAATAGGGCTGATTGATTATTATTAGATTATTATTAAAGAGTTATTAGTTAATCTGCCTGATATTGTGACAGCAGAAGTTATATTTTCTGTAATTTTGAAATTGATTTTCCAACAGTTTTTGTTTTATTTGCGTTATTGGACTGATCGGCTTGTTTGTGAGTTTTAAAACAAGTTTTAAAATCGTTAACCTTAGAATGACAGGGTAATGGGGAAGTAGGCTGTTTTTCCCTCAGGATCCAGTGCCTTGGCCGTCTGTCATTCTATCCGATGTCCTGTCACCGTATCATCGAGCCCAACTGAACCAGCCCAAAGAAATGCTGCTCCTGAAATCTACTAACTGCTACTGTGGAACAACAAACCAAGGAGAATCATAATTCACTTAAGAACTTTGTTACAAATTTGGAAATGCCCACGGATGGATTTGAAAGAACAAGGTAATTAAAATCAACCCAAGATCTCGGAAAACCTTCATGCTATATAGCTAATAAATTTTGTATATTCCTTAATATGTATGTATTCAAGTGTTTTTCTAATGCATGCTGAACTTGTGCTTGGGTTGATTTTCTATATATATTTGTAAATGTCTTATTTAAATGTACTGTAATGAAATATCTAATTAATTTCTTTAGGAAAATGCGAGTTACGTAGGGAAGTTAAATAATGCGTAGTTGCCATCTTAGTTTATTTAAACCGCAAACATGCATTTCCCCCCTCCCATCATTTATATATATTTAAAAGTAGTGCTTACATATCATCAATTTTGTTAAATAAGTAATTATTTCTCGTATATATGTTTTAAAGTATTTCTTGCGTATAACTTTGTTAGAATAAATATTTATTTATCTTAAGTTTGTTGAGAGTCTGCTGGCCATTAAAATATGAAATTTGAGAGCGAGCTATTTCTGTTCCTTAATAAATTTCTCTTTGTTTTACTAAGTCTTTTAAAATTAAACTGTGTTGCTAGTAAATACACTTGGGTGCTGGAATCTTACCATTGGCAAAGGTCATCATTGGTTAAATCCGTTCCCCTTATTTTACTCCGCAGTTCCCAGTACAGTGCTATAATGGCACATGGGAATTATTTTGCATACATCCCCACAGTTATGAAGCTCCTGGGTGTGGGCCAGGCTTAGCTGTGAGTGGGCTAGAGTTGCCCCAAATAAAAGGCAAAATGCCTACCCATTTCAAGACCTTTCTTCATATTTTATAAAGTTGCATACTCATAAACTGCACCCCTCCTCGGCATATATTCGCCACACCACCATACATTTTTCTTATTAATTATTTAAAAGAAATCTATTGGTTAAATGAATTTTTAAGTCTGTTCAGTATAGCTCGATCTTATACTTTTGTTAATCACTTCGCGAGCGACTCTCGGTCTCCATTTAAGTTTCCAATTATATATATTTTAGAATATTCAAATTCTGTTAGACTTTACGTGACTCGTATATGCCTACCATGTCACTATATTTTAGACACGTTATCTAAACGAACCCAAGTATGAGGTATCAGCCATCTTGTTGTTTATGTATATAGCTATCCAATTGATAGCTAAACTATTTTCTATATCAAATTATTAAAATATTATTTGTAAATTTATTTCTTTTCTTTATTTATTCGGGGTGCAATATAAATTACATAGCACATTAGACTTATCTTGGGCACATCTATAAGTTATTGTTGAATGAACCTAGGGCTATTTTAGATTTAGAATCTTTTGTTTTCTCCCTGATCACCGGCACTGGCATGAAATTATACTATTAGTAGCATCAAATGTGTTATCACATAGAGGGCATTGTGGAGTTTGGACTTTGGATTTGAGCTTGGGATTTCTGGGAGGTAACCCTCCTAGTGTTGAGTTCTATGTCCCGGGTTTAAATTCTGCAGTGTGTTAGCAAGATAGACGTGTTTTGACCGTTACACTATCAGTTGGTGAAATTTATTAATGATCATGGAGAAATTGCTCATTTCTTCCCACCATGATTCTTTATTTCTTTAATGATATCATGCTACAGATGTAAATTCCTGTCAGCATGATTGTGTTACGCTAACAATCTCATTTTGCATTGGTCACATCAGTATATCAGTAAGCTAGCATTGGTTTAAACATGAAATTTTAGCCTAAGGTTAAAGGGATTGGGTTAGTTATTTGTGTACTATATAGCGTATTTATGCCTAGCAAAATATTAAAATTGTATTAACTCTATTAAATGCATCCATTTATGCATATTAATAGTAAATTTAATCTTCAGATGTTTGTATTAATGTGTGTGTGTGTAATAAAATATTTTTAGTTAATTTTTGGCAGTAATTTATTTACATATATTTTTATTAATAATATTTTAAAATTAAGAATTAGAAATTTTAAATAGTGATATTTTAATCTCAGCTCTTCCCTGAGCTAGTGACTGGCATTTTTGGTTCAATAAAAGAGTTAAACCTCATCCGTATGTATCTGCTGCCTTTATAAATTTTCTAGGTTCGAATAGCCTAGTGGCACCCTGGCATGACAGATAGGTTTGGGAGGTTCCATTGACTGTTATATTATGGAGATTGATGGGGTATCAGATAGAATGGCAAGATGAGTTATTTAGCTTAATGGAAGATACCAAATACAGATAATTGAAGTTTATGTCCCAACAAGTTCTTCTTATGAAGAAGTAGAGGGTTTTTATATGAATGTACAAAAGATTTTTGATCAAACAAAATATTTTAAAATTGTCATGAGAGACTTTAATGATAGAACTTGTAAATGAGTGAAAGTTGAAGTGCTGCAGTTAAATTTGGTTATAATGATAGAAATGAAAAAACACACAGACTTGTGAAGTTTGCAGGAATTAAACCCTGAATGTTATGAAACATTTTTAAGGAAATGGACATGAAAGCAAAAAGCAGAATTAGATTATATTTTGACTTTACTGAAAAGATGTATTTTAAGATTGGAATGTTCTTAATAAATTCAACTTACAAAGTGATCATCAGTTAGTGAAATGTAAGATACATATTAATAAAAAACTAGAGGGACAAATATTATTTTTAAAAAAAACCCTTCACAATTGATATTCTTAACCTTCAGAAACATTCCAATAAATTTAAATTAGAATTTGAAAATCATTTTAAAATATTAACAGATTTTGAAGAGGGTTTAGATTTGAATGAAATCAATAAGAAGATAACTGACACACCATTAAAAACAGAGCAAAGATAGCTGCTACAAGAAAGCAGCAATTCATCAGTAATTTTTCTACTGAGACAAGACAACATATATAGAAAAAGAAATATGAAAAAATATCAAAATGATTTGCTAAGATGAATTAAATATGATAGGTATAAAAGTTAATAACAATATAAGAAATTATAATTGTAAATTAAAAAGGAAAGCTGTTGAAGTGAATAAAAATATCAAATACGTAAAACATCTTAGAATTTACAATATAAAGAAAAGATAGAACTATTACAAAAAAGAGAAACAATATTAAGAATAAATGTGGTTTTAATTTCTCCTTATTTGTAAAAATGAAAATACTTAATTGTAAATTATTAGAGAAAAAATATAGTTAGTAATAAATTTGGCTGAACGTTTTCGAGGAACCGTGCCTCATACTCATAGCCTTAGTGAAAATGTACTATAGTGTGGAAGATTTTTATGAAGATTTATATAGCAATAAAGAACAAGAAAGCAAAATATTCCTTACAACTGCTTCATCTTTTGAATTGTTTTAAGTATTTCAAATGAAGAAGTAAGGCATGCAATTAAATCTATGACAAAGAGAAAAACTCTTGGTAATCAATACCTTAAAAGAAATAGATGAAGAAATAGAAAAAATTGTTGGCAAAGTTAAATACCAAATCCTATACATAATAAAGATATACCAGATGATTGGAAGAATGCAATACTAATTTTAATATTAAAAAAAAAAATAAAGAAGATATTAGAAATTACAGATCTAACAATTTTTTTTATCAATTATATACAAAATGTTCACTAAGATAATTATAGCTTATCTATAGTGAATTTTGGATTTTAATCAACCAAAAGTGCAAGTAGGGGTTAAAAGTCGTTTTAGCGCAATAAATCATATCCAGGTATTGAGAGAAGTTATTGAAAGGACAAATAAATATGAGTTGCCTTGTGTTTTAGATTTGTGGGTTATGAAAAAGCACTTGATTCTATAAGCATTTCTTCAGTAATTAAAGCATTATCAAGATATAGATCCAGGATATGATTTTATTGTATATATTTTAGAGATAGGCTTTAACCTATATTATATGTGCCTTGAATGTTCATAATATTCAAATAATATCTTTACTTGCCAATAGAGAGATGGGTGTATAACAGGGTGATTCCATATTTTCAAAACTTTTTACAGCAGTTTTGCAAGAAGTATTTTGTAGTTTAAAATGGGAAGGGAGTAAAAGTAAATGGAGATTTTTAAGTCATCTATATTTTGCAGATGATGTAGTTTTTGTAAATAATGCTTTAGAGCTTCAAGAATTATTGCAAGAATTATCAGATAAAAAAAGAAAAGAATTAAAGACAAATTCTAAAAAGACATAAACAATGTTAAATGTATTGTCTCAAAAAAAGAAAATCAAGATTAATAATGATGAATTAGAAGAAGTTAACACAAAATATACTTTGGAAAAATTGTTAAAACCAAAGAAAACAAAATAGATGAAAAAGAATTAAACTTTGATGAAATAAAATAACTTAATATTAAAAGAAAATATGCCTATGTGTATGAAAAGGAAAATTTTTAATAAATTTGAATTACTAATTCTTATTTATGGATCTGAAAATTGGGCCTTTAACAAAAAAGAAATACAAAGACTTCAGATTATTCAACAAATTATGGAAAGAGTTGTCAGGAATAACAATAAGGGATGGAAAATGAAATCCTAGGTGAGAGAACAGAAAGATAATATTGATATTATTGAAAGAGATATATTGCTAAAAGAGATGATAATAATTGGACAGTAGAAAGTTTAAACTGAATCTCAAGTATTGTAATACATCTAGAAAATAGCCATATGTGAGATTTATGGATGAAATAAAGAAGTTTGCCGATATGATGTTAAAAAAAAACTAAAATATAAAAAACCACTTGGAGAAATATTTATCCTGCAGTAGATCGATAATGATTGAAAATTATGAAGTTGTTTAATTTAGTTAAAACTGAATATACTAATTATACATACAATTATTATTTGGAAATAATTTCTCTGAATATTTTATAAATGAATTATTGAGATTATCTGACTCATTTTCAAATCTATTTTTTTCCAAAAGCTGTTTGTTTTATCTACAGTTATTATTAGTTTGTCATTGTTTATTCTAATTTCCAAACTTTAAACTAAATTATAAATGTGACTGGTTATTGCAATTAGACTACATCTTAAACAATTATGATTTACCTTCATTCCTCACAGGAATTTCAATAAACTTATTTAGATCACAAGTCATTATCTAAATCATCTTGTTGTCAGCAAGTTCAACATGAAAATAAAAAATTTCTGTCCAAAGTTATTTTAGCCTATAGTAAAATATATAGTTAATGCTTTTCTGGATGGTATACTTGTTTACAATAGTCCACGGATACATCTTTTCAAGACTACTGTTAAAATCTCATGTCCACAGTCAAATCATATATTTGGGGATCATCATCAAATCTATCAATTACAAATTCTTGTTTTCCTATTTGTAAAGGTAGTCTTAATCTAATATAATCTCAAACATTTGTCTCCTATATCAGAGCTAAAATATACATCACAACCTTAGTTCAATTCTAAAAGCCATTCTTCCACTTATATAATATTGTAAGTATAGGGGATTTGAACCCAGATTTTCAAGCACCCTTCAACTTTCCACACTATTTCATACAACTGATACACATGACCACACAATGTAGAAAAGATAAATAATCACCAATATATGTATTTTGTGCTAAACCAGCACTCATCAGTTGGTCCACAATGAAATACGTATGTTGGCGATTATTTATCTTTTCTACATGTGTGTGGTCATGTGTATCAGTTGTAAGAGATAGTGTGGATAGTTGAAGGGTGCTTGAAAATCTGAGTTCAAATCCTCTATACTTACAATTAAGCTCCAGGTTTGTGAAGAGTGCCTGGTTTTCAAATATTTATATAACATTGCTAGATCCATTTTCATATGCAAGTTGCTCCTTTTTATTGATCATGCAGATCTATTGAAAATTATAATATCCAATCTTAGGTGGATATTTCATTTAAAGTTTTGAAAAAAAATTATATATTGTAATAGATATCTATAATCACCCCTCCCAATTTCCAAAATTTTAAACAGATTTCAAAATATGTGTGTGCCTCAATCATGGTTAAAATTTTTGTTTAACTTATTACTTGTCACAATTTCCACCTAAACTCTCTCATTAATGGTTCTAAATTAAATCTGGATTCCACATGTGTCTTGTGCAATATTCATTCAGAAGATATGATATACATTTTCCAAATCTATCTATACTTTTCATCTTTACAACACTTTCTCTTTTACAATCAAATATTTAATATTAAGCAATTGTTCAAAAAAATATAAAAAATGTTCATCCTTGTGATGCCTGAGAAATTGTTTATATTCTTAGAACCATCCTCGCCCATTGCTCTATAATTTTTGGCAACAAAAAATACAATGTTCTTTTAAAAAAATAATACATATTTATGTGCTCTAAAATACTTACATAGAAGTACTATGAGCAAAATTTGGCAGAACAATATTTTTATTAGTTGTACATTACTTTAGAATGATGTAAAACATATAAATTATATATTCATTTGCCCTCAAATAATAGTTGAAGTAATTATATTTCTTTTTTTTTTCATATGTCAAATGCGTTGACTTGGAAGCAAACCCAGGCCAGCTGCTTGTAAGGCAGCTATGCTAACCACTAGACCACCAATGCTTGACAAGTAATTATATTTTTATAAGCTATTTATCATAATTCATGCAAATTTTTTCTTCTTTTGTATATATGTTAAGACTCGTATATAATTTGTTATTAATAAAGTTTATTTTATAAAAAAAAAAAAAAAAACTTGAATAAAAACATTAATTTATTAAAAATTTTGCTAATAACTAAAAAAAATGTGATTTCAGTTTTTGAAGCCCTAAAACATAATAAAGTGAATTTTTGTTGTCTATTCAATTATATAGAGTGAATTGTTTTATACTATCAAGTATTTTTAAAGTACATGGTAGTATATAGGAAAACAAATTTAAATAAAGTCAAAATAGTATTAAATTTGAAATAACACACATAAAAATTTGTGTTTATGTTTACTTTTGATTACAAATTTTTAAAAAAAGCAATATGAATAAACTGCTTATTCTTTAATGTTTTACTTTTATAATGAAACTATCGTAACCAATATTAAAAAACTGAATGAAAAAATCGTTGCTTTATTTTTAACAAAATAGAAATATTTACCAGAATAACAATTTACTTTTCCAAAGTAGAGTATCTGAAACAATATAATATTTAAAAGCTCATCTGTATTGCTGAGTGAATAATGTCATGTGTATCCTAAGCACTTTAATGATAAATTACTGCTTTAACAGATAATTTTTTTATTAAAAGATAAAGTATGCAATAAAAGATTATGCTGTGTCTCCAAAGAGTTTTATTCTATTATTAATAAATAATTGTATATATGTGCTCTCAATTTAATGTCAATAAAAAGTTAATAGGGGATGCTATTTTATTGCATATGCAATATGGCATGCATAACTCAATTTTTGGAAGATGAAGTTGAAAATAAAAAGGACACAAAGTGTAAGGCATCACCAAATGCCTATCACCATCAGTATTTTGAGATCATGAATTGCTAATCTCTAAATAACATAGTGATAAACATGAGTATGAAATTAATACATTAGATAAAATGAATTATTTCTCTAATGTCACTAAATTCTCCAAACATTGTTCAATGTAGCTATTTCTTCACTAAAATTTTCCATCATTGAATGACAAAGCATTGGGCTGGTTTCTTAATAAAACCAGTGAGTAATAGACTGGACAAATAATGATCAGATCATGATTACATTCAACAGATCTCAACAATATTCATGTATGTTTCTGTTTCTAAGAATCCAATGAATGCCTCTACAGTTTGTAATTAATTGTAAAGTATTACTAATTTATCTCAACCAGCCAGAATACTCCTAGATTTGGATTTTCCAATGTTTGGAGATTTAACTCTTGAAAATTTATCAGATATTAAAATTTTAGTTGACACATTGATATGTAACAAATGAGTTTATTTGACTTTAAAAAAAAAACAGGAAAAATCATAGAAACAAAAACATACTGCAATACCACTTTCAATGATCTGCAAATTGAATGCAGAGTTAAGATATATTAAGTAATTTATATTAATAAACCACATACAACACATATTAAAATGAAAGGCTGAAAACCTCTCGCATGCACTTTTAGTATGCTTATATGACAGCCAATCACATGTAATGATGACTGTATAGGGAGCTCTTACGTCACAACACAAGACAGAGATTTTATAAGATAAAGGTGGTTCCACCTTTCTCTTTACTTAAATTTATAAATATATAAGCCAGTCTGAAGCATTTTGACTAAAGAGTGAAACATATTTAATTAATTAGAATAACATTTGTTTTAGCAAACTCTGTTATAACAAGCTACAAGAATATTAATTTAATTATTTACATATTAAAATTATAAGACAAATTATTAAAGTTATAATTTTTGAAAGGCATAATATAATATAATACTTGGACAGTTGAAGGTCAAGAAAAAACTATTAAAGTTATAAGTAGGTTTCATCATCATAATAGTGAAATAATCTTTAAGCAGCCTGAAAAATCAAATGGATAAGTAATTTTAGGAATATGTTTTTTGTAATATCTCCCCAGTAATTGAATATTCTACTTAATGATCCTTAATAATAATAATCGATTATTGTATTTTTAATTTTATTGTTGGTGTTTAATGTCTTTTTCTAGCAATTTTCTATTTCTCATATTTAAAATAGTAAAACATATATACTTCAAAGTGTGTGTGGGCGCGCTTTACAAATTTTATATGTAAGACCTTGGTAAACATTCATTTTATGTTTTCCTATTAAAAAGGAAATAAACTGTTTTTATTAATTTACTCTGGGAAGCTGAAAGATTATCTTACCGAATCTGCGCTTCTTGCCTAGGCCTTGAATTGCTTGAAATAACTTATTTTGAATTTCAGTTAAAATAAACAAGATTGACAGTTGAAAAGATATGCAGTCAAACCTATTTTAACTCATAGATAAACAAAAAAGGATTAAAACAAATACAAATTCTGTAATAAAAATGTCTGAAATTAAAATGAAATTATTCAAAGAAGCAAAGATGTCAAATGAAATCGAATTTTTTTGAAATTGGAAATAAAAGATTTTTATAAAAATATAAAGATGTGTGAAAACAAATTAGAAAAATAGAATAGTAGATCAATCACAACGTTTATTCATGATAAGTAGCTGATTGAATGAATTGTGGGTAATGTTTAATTTAAATATGTTTTCATTTTATAGTTCTTTACACTTGAGAAGTCTGCTTGTAGCAGTGAAACCATTGATAATGTTCTAAAGTTTATTTTTGGCTAGTTTGGCTGAATTGTGAATTTGGGGTAATTTTGATTATATATATACATATGTGTGTATGTGAATATACATATAGACTTATCTATTATCAACACTGCACATAATTTTAGGATGCTACGTATTTTGAGCGGTCGACTTGATGATTTCATGCTGGCTCAGTAATCTAAATATTCCAATTCTTTTCTAGAAAACGGATAAACATTTATAAAATATGAATTCTTAGATTTTTCACTTACGTTATAAACTTTTAAATGAAGATGTAATGTTTCCTGGAATTTTCGGTGAAGAAGGATCTCAAATCTTATTAATTATGCTTGATAACATGAGATGCTTTATTTAAAATAAAAAAAAATATTTCCATTGCAAATATACTCAATCGTAAAATGTGTAACATATTGAATTTTTTTTTTTTTAAAAAATCAGAATACCTACAGGATAATGCTTATCAATTATTTTCTCATTCATGTTTTGTTTTTAAAAACTTTTCAGGAAAATTTCTATGATATCTTTACTACTTATAAAGCAAAAATACATTCATTTGAGGATGTAGTCTCATTAGAAAGATGCTAAATAATAATAAACAGTTAATCACTAGTGTGATATTTGAGTACCAAAAATGATGAGCTTTGACCCAGTGCCATTTGTGTCTTAAGTTTATCACTCTAAATAGACTAATTGTAAAATTAATTATGTGATGAGAATGATAAGCAATTTTAAGTTACAACCAATCATAATGAAGCATTATAGCTGGGTTATATTGGTCTAAATTTAGGTAGAGAAATTAATATATTTACATACATACATTTTTTGTCATCTGTGGTTCTACTCTAAACAATATTGCAGTTTAAATAATTCATCTATGATTTTCTTTTTCTGAGTCTAAATATTTTTTTTCTATTAAACACCTCTTTACTGCATTCAAAATTTGTTGCTACTGTCATTTATCCAGTGTTTTAAGTTCAGAAAACCCTAACTCAGTATTGTTTTGATTAGCATGATTAGAGAGCTTCAATTAGGTAAAGTGTTTAGATCATTCAAAAAGACAAGTTCACTGCTGTAAAAGTTAAAAGACAGTATTGCAATGTGTCAAATAAACAGAATAAATGTATAGAAATGATATGCATATATATATATATGAGGTAGCATTTGTGTTCACATATTGGTTTGTGTAGTCATTAGAAAATTCAATTGTTTTTATTTACTGTCCTTTTCTCTCTCTCTCTTTTCTGGAATTAGAATGCCCAACATATTCATACTCACTTGGGAGTGGAAATTATCGTGATTTTTTAAATGTTTTTGGGCAAAGCATAAAATTTTATTTTTATTTTATTTTTTTACGTACTTTCTCTAAATATCAAATACCTAAGCATTATAAAGAATGACAAATAGTTTTTTGGCAAAGTATGAAAAACATTTTTATCAAAAAGACCCATGGGAAAATGTAAGAAATTCAAAGTAGAAGATATGGGATTTTTCATATTTAACTTATTCCATAAAATACTACAATGAAAGAAATTATCAAAAATAATGGGTTTTTTAATTTTATTATTAAATAAAAACATTGATCTATACATTGAATTTCTGAAATAACGAAGGAGTTTTACTATTATGGCATGATCATTATTTTTTGCTCTAAGCCCTCTGGTGAAAAAAAAAAATAACTAATTTGACCATGATGATGATGGTAGTGGATTTCTGAATTTTATATAAAGTTCAAACAAGCCAGAAAAGAAATAATGGCATTCTTGCACCATTATTTTGGAAGTAAAGTGCTAAGAGTGAAAGACTTTAAAATTATACAAATTTTCAAAAATGCACAAATTGCATGGTAAATCTTTCTATTCTTCATTAATTAACTGTAATATGTACACACAGACTTACTAACAATTTCAATAATTAATTTTACTAATCACATGTTAAGCACATGTAGCTTAAGGTTTACTTCTATTCTTTATGACGTCAAATATTCATATTGAGAACATTTTATACTTGCCAATTTTCCTTTTGTTATTTTATAGAATGCTTAGGAATAGATATAATAAACATCTCCATACTTCCCCATTCTTTTTAAATACATATAAATAAAGATATAATAAAAGACAAATGACCTCAAAGATGCATTTCGTGCTGAACCAGCACTCATCAGTCGGCCCAGGTCACAATCTCTCATATACATCTTTATTATATACAAAGTATTTATCTAGAGTAATTTGTTACATTTTCATTTACCATTGGCAAACTTCCTCCACTCACAACTTTGACGCCATCTATTTCAGATAAATATACTAATGATTATTACTAATCATTTTCGAAACTAGAGATTATCTCTAGCACAGATATAAACTTTAAACCTGTGTGAAAATATAAACATTTCATACTTGGACGCCCTCTTTTGATATTGTATAAAATTCCTAGGCATTCTATACAAAGCCGGTTTTTATATTTTGCCAGTAATATATATATACTTCAAACTAATGTCTAAATATTTTTTGTTAAAATTTATTTTTATTAATAGTTTTAAATTATATGTTTTACATTTATTTTAGAATATACTGCAATTAGATATTTCTTAGTGGAGATATTGGTGTTACAAATCATGAAATATTTGAAGAAATGATAAACTGAAATTTTGCATGCTGAACTCAGCAGCAGGATTGTAAACATTTTTAATAAGATATTTCAAATTAAATTTTAATGTCAAACTAGAAACAATTATAATAAAAAATGGATGTTTATAAATAGAATCTTTTAGTAACATTTAAAAATATTTCAGTAAGAGTTAAAATTAATGTAATAATTAATATCTATATTTAAAAAAATTGTTTTTATATTGACATTTTTTTAATAAGATAGTAAAAGTTTTTAAAATCTTATAAAATAGTATCTTGCAAATTAGTAGAAAAAAAACAACAATTACAAACCCAATCTCTACTGAATCAGAACAACTTAAAACATATTTTGATTCTACTCAATAGTAGATACAATATATATATAAACAAAAAAAGACTTATAAATCCAATAAATAATATTATATTTCAACCAGAGGACTGGTTTTCATCAGAAAGAAAAAAAAATACACAGTAAAATGGCGATAATCAAAAATTATAGATTTGGTAAAAGATTAAAAATTTTAACAAAACCCCCCTGATTGGTCACAAAATCTAACACAGAATATCTACCCAATCAATGACAAAATTCAAACAAAAAAAGAAAAAAACTACATTCCCTCCTAATCAAGCTTAAATTCTATTTAAATTAAAATAAATATAAAAATAAAAAATCCAAAATTAAAAATTAAAATATACATATGTGCATACATACAAAAATTAGACTATGCTCACATACAAAAAATAGCTGTGCTCACATTAATATTCATTAAAAACTAAAATACTTATACATTTTAATCAAAAATTATAGTTAGTGCAAAGTACAATAATTTATAATAACTAATTATTTATCTATATACCAATTAAACACAGATATTAAACATCCATATAACCAATCTTTACATAAAAAACCTCATAAGAAATTTTTCACATAAAAAACTCACATATAGAAATCGTTTAGGAGACCAGGTAACCCAGAGATGTAATAGTTCCAGTGTTTAAATTCAATCCATGTGGTTCTAAGGTCTTGAATTTAAAAATAAAAAAACTCTCCTTTTCCTCTCCCTTGTAGAAGAAAAACCTTCCTGAAGAATCACTATTTTTAAATTATCAATTGAATGATTCGGTAAGTTAAAATGTTTTGAAACCAGTATATCTTTATTCTTATGCAAAATGTCAAATCTATGATTAGTCATTCTGACATGTAAACTATTTGCTGACTCACCTATGTACTGGTTTAAACATCTACTACACTCTGTCAAATATATCAAATTAACACTTTTACATGTAACATAATTAGGAATATACCATTTAAAATTACGATTCTTAGTACTAAAGACCACTTTTGTCACAACAATATGTTTACATGTAAAACATCTTTTATCCTCACATGGAGAACACCCTTTAACCTGTATATATATGTGTGTGTGTATTATAATAGAACAGGGTGGGAAGCCAACTCTTTAAATGCCCCATAGATTGTCATGTCCAAAATTGTAATGGTACAAGGTTGCAAGGATCATCTTATTCAACATGCCCTCTTAAGTTCTACACATCTAGATTATTTCACATAAAAAGTGAACTTTCAATTAAATAATAAGCAAACAGAGAACAAGAAGCGTACTCAGTTATGCATCAGATCAAACTCATAACATAAACAAAAGAATGTATCCAACTTTAGTACTTCTCTCAATACATAACCTACCTACTCTCAAGCTTTAGCCTTAAAAGTAATTTATGAGACTTGATTACTTGTCAAAATATAAAATAGAAACAAAGGGACTATTTTATTGAATCTAATTTACTTCTACAAACAACTAAATATAAATAATTTATTTAATATTTTTAAATTATTAATGTTATATAACTGCTTATTGATGTTCGTGTAAGTGATCATTAGCCTTTAAATATTCTCAGGGTAAAAATAAAGTTATCAAAATCAAGTATTGCAACATGATCCACATGTATCAATAAGTGATGACATTCAAAGCAAAAAAAATAAATTCACAAAGTCACTTTAAGTAAAACAAGTAGTATATCTTTTATTTATGATCTATATATTCTCTTCTTTTTTTTTTCAAGAATGACAATAATAACAAAATAACAAAGCATAATATCCATTTTTATTTCATAGGTTTTATTTTTTACCTGATTTCTGCGACATTCATTTTGTGATATTTGTTAATAATATAGTTATTAAGCTACATTTGCATTGGAAGACCATCTGCTTCCTAAGAATAAGTAAAATATAACAACAACAACAACAACAACAGTAATAATAGCATTTGGTGAAGTCAAATGGTTCAAGATCAGAGATTCATTCTTTAGAATAGAATTATATTAACTCTGCAATCTAGATAAAACAAACATATCAAGATTCTCTTTAGACTATAAATATAAATATACATTTTTCTAAACTATACTTTCTTCTTTTATGGTGAACAAATGCAGAATTTTTAAACTAATCTCTTTTACATTATAAATGGTCCTCAATTGAGCATATATATATATATATATATATGCTATATATATATATATATATATATATTTGATACATTCCTTTATATCACACATAATTTTTAAGAATCTAGCAAGAGGTTTTATCACAAGTTATAACTCTAACAAGTATATTTCTACAATAAACTCATAAATAATAAAGGGATTCTTATGTTTATGCATATATGTATAATGTTATTATAGCAGACCTACCCCTCAAACATATCTTGTGATTATTGAAAGACTACAAAAAAAATTCTAATAATGATAATCACATGAAAATGTTTATATTTAAATGGTCTTTTCAAGCCCAAATATTAACAAAAATTCATCTAAGATAACTATATTAGGGGTATATGCTATACATATTAGACATATGTATTAAAAACTACCTGCTATGGAAACATTGATGTGTCATGAAATATTAAAGAAAAAAATTAATAAAAACGACAAAGTATACACTTCAATTTTTTTTTTAAAAAAAACCTCAATCAGATTGATTGACTTTTTAAATATCTTTTTTTTTACAATTATTTGGAGAGTTTATTTATCATTGCTTGAGTCCAATTAATGTGGAAAATGAATGTATACATTTTCTGGCTATTTAAAGTTGACTTTTTTTGAAGTATCCTTTCTATATGACATACTGAGATAAACTAATAGAAGTAATGGAATTATTTGAGATGCTTTTACCATTGCAATTTTTACTCCTATCTTGAAAATAGGGAGTATCCAGCCATTTCAAAACAATTTCTGTTCTCCCTTCAGGGTGTATGCTTGTTGATAATTTCCCCCCTCTTTCAGGTGAATGTTTAGGGGGAGGGGAATAAGACAAAAGAAATCAATCTCAGCTTTCAGTTTTTCTTTAGCCATTCATTTTTTTGTATATAAAATTAAGATAAAGTTCCTTTAGTTATTTTAGACAGAAGAACAAAAAATTAGTGATAGCAAAGTTTGTTATTACTGAAGACAAACACCAATAATAATTAAAAAAATTAAAAGCAGGATCTCCAATTTTATTTTCCTTTATTGCATCATCAATTGCCATGTTATTTTTAACAACACTCCCATGAGACCTATTGATTTAAATTCTATTGTTAACTTACCAATTTTTTAAAAACTTTTTTAAAATTTTTTTACAATCAAATATATACAAACAAATACTATAAATATCTAAGATAGATATAAACATTTCATGATGCATAAAAATAAACACATTTGTAAATCATAAATCTTCTTTTTAACAAACAAATAGATTTATCTGCATATTTTAATCATTAGTATTTTCTAAAGTGATATAGTTTCTTTATTTATTTTGTATATATCATTATTGTTGACAAAATAGTTGTAAGCATAAACAAACTTAAAAGAGACATGAAAATAATAATAATAACCAAAAAATACAAAATTGAACAAAGAAAAAAAATTGTAATGTTTTCTACCACAACGTTAAAAGATATTATGATGTGTATAAAATAATTAATTCTATGAAGAAAGACATATACATCTAACAATAAAAGATATTCATTATATTTTGCTTATCAATAATTCAAACTTTATGCAAAAAACTCTGCTTTCTTCTATTCCCTTCTTTTAATCAACTGAAAAGATGATGCCTTCCAATCTTTACAATATATATACATAGAGAGAGAGAGAGTCAAAATAATTTATTTAAAAATATATATACAAACTGTTGATTACTCAACCTGGCAGTAGTATAATAGACTAAATAGTTTGCTTCTATAAAGTAATATGTACAAACTGAGAAATATATTTTTTGTTTGTTTGTTTTATATACCAAATGTGTTATTTTATGTTTTAAAGAATAGGTGTGTTAAAACATGTAATTATTTATATAAATAATATTGTTTCTGAATCTTCTTCTTCTACAGCTTGATTAATCCTACTTCAAGTGGGGTCACTGGTGTGAATCATTCATCTCCAGATTGCTCGGTCTGAAGCCATTTCCTTCTTGAGTGACATCTCCTGCAGTTCTCTCTTCACTCAGTCAATCCTTCTGGTCATGGTGCTAGAGCTTTTAGATCTTGAGTTCATCACTCTCACTGCTGCTCTAAATAATGACCTTATATATAAATATTAATATGTAATTTACTTATACTAAATGTTTCTTATATATTAAGTAGAGGGATTTGAACTTAGGATTTTCAGTCTATATTTATCCACTCCATCTCAAGCAACTGACACACATGACCAGATACATGCAAAAAACATAAATGATCCCTAGGGTGTGTTTAAGATAGAGTGGAGGATCAATATAGATTGAAAAATCCTAAATTAAATCCCTCTACTTAAATAATAATATACATGAAGTTAAAGTATATCATTTTTTTAACTTATGAATTTAAGCAGTTTTATTATTTTTTAATTTGAAAATTATATCCAATTATAATTATTATGCGTAAAATTAAGTATAAAAAATAATTATTGCATTAACTTATTTTCATTTATTTTAAAACCATAAAAGCATTACATGATCACTATTTCATATGCACACATGCACTGTTAATAAGAGTGCAAACTCTTTGTACAGTAAACATCACATGATCACCTTCTCTATACTAGCATATAATTGTTGTAAACAAAGGCAAACTCTCCATACAATAGTGCCACCCTGTGCCAAACAGAGTAATCAATGGATGCCAGAAGGCTTGTGCATAAAATTCCTATCTAGTGCCTACTCATCCAATATCCCCAGACTAGTTTCTGGCTTATGGCCATCATTAGTGAGGAGCCTTGGATCTGAGAGCACTGTACCTAGATCTTAGGATCTAATGCAACCCTCCATCATCCACCTTTTAACTCTACTTTACTACAAAACTATGAGAATGAAAGTGATTACTCTGTTTGGCAAAGGGCGACACTACTGTATGGAGAGTTTTGCCTTTGTTTACAACAATTATGTGCTAGTATAGAGAAGGTGATCATGTGATGTTTAGTGGTTTAACACTAATCCTGTCTAATAAGATAGTAGTGTCTATGATTGTTTAAGAGCCAAAAACACCAAAATGTATGGGAGCTGAATTGAGTTCAGACTCATATGACTATATAAGCTAAGCTTAGATTGAAGATATTAACAATGTTTTCAATTTCATTCTCATAGTTTTGTAGTAAAGTAGAGTTAAAAGGTGGCTGCTGGAGGATTGCATTAGATTCTAAGATCTAGGTGCAGTGCTCTCAGATCCAAGGCTCCTCACTGATGATGGCCACAAGCCAGAAACTAGTCTGGGGATATTGGATGAGTAGGCACTAGATAGGAATTTTATGCACAAGCCTTCTGGCATCCATTGATTACTCTGTTTGGCACAGGGCAGCACTACTGTATGGAGAGTTTTGCCTTTGTTTACAACAATTATGTGCTAGTATAGAGAAGATGATCATGTGATGTTTAGTGGTTTAACACTAATCCTGCCTAATAGGATAGTGGTGGCTATGGTTGTTTAAGAGCCAAAGACACCAAAATGTATGGGAGCTGAATTGAGTTCAGACCCATATGACTATATAAGCTATTGAGCTTAGATTGAAGATATTAACCTGTTTTCAATTTCATTCTCATAGTTTTCTAGTAGAGTTAAAAGGTGGCTGCTGGAGGGTTGCATTAGATCCTAAGATGTAAGTGCAGTGCTCTCAGATCCAAGGCTCCTCACTCATGATGGCCACAAGCCAGAAACTAGTCTGGGGATATTGGATGAGTTGGCACTAGATAGGGATTTTATGCACAAGCCTTCTGGCATCCATTGATTACTCTGTTTGGCACAGGGCAGCACTACTGTATGGAGAGTTTTGCCTTTGTCTCTGTACAGTAGTGGCACCAAGTGCAAGTTTTCATAACAAATGGATGCAGGAAAGTTTGGGCATAAAATTCCTATTTAGTGCATATTCATCCAATATCCTCAGATTACTTTCTGGCTTGTGGCTTTCATCAGTTTGAAGCCTTGGATTTGAGAGTACTACACCAAGATCTTAGGATCTAATTTAACCCTCAAGCAGCCTCCTTTTATCTATTTTAACTATAAAGCTAGGAATCCAAGATGAAAACACCATAATGTTTCCAACTGAAGCTCATTTGCTTGTATAGTCATACAGATCTGATCTCAGGTCAGCATCTATACATTTTGATGTTTTGGGTTATTAAAAAAACCCACAGTCACCATTATGATCACCACTTCATATGTTTACACATGCTGTTAATAAGAGTACCAAACTCTCCATACAGTGGTGCCACCAAGTGCAAACTTTTGTAATCAATGGATGCAAGAAGGTTTGTGCGTAAAATCCCTATCTAGAGTCTATTCATCCAACATCAACAGATTAGTTTCTACCTTACAAAGACTTGATTGTAAAATTGAAAACTACATGAAACTTCTACAATGATTTATCACCTTTATTGTGAACTGAAAGCTGATCAAAAATTTATATGGAAGATTATAAATCAAATAAGAAGTTCATCAACCATTTTCTAATAAACTTGAAAGAAATAATGAAGTAAAAAAGTTCTGAATTCAATTTTAATAATTCAATTAATGTAAATTACAAATTTGTCATTCTTTTAAAACTTTTGAGTAATATATGAAATCTTTATTCGATATTATCTTAATATGTAAATTACATTAATATTTGTTCAGTTCTTTAGATTATTATTATTTCAAATAGTAGTTCCCTAAATTAATTTATAATTTAAGAGCTATATATCAGAATATCATTCCAATTCCCAACTTATTTAATTTTAGTAATATTTATATCGTAAAAATTTAGTTAAGCTTATTAAAATGTTATGATAGTCATTACAAAACTTAATTTAATATTTAAATAATAATTTTCTGTTTTTAAGTTAAATTGCTGGTAGCCAAATTATGTAGCAATTACTATTACTTTTTTATTATTAAATAAATGTTATTTTGTTGTTAACTTCATCCTATTTCTTTGTATTCATTTCAAAATCTTAATTATATGGACAATAATTGTGGTTCTATGTTTCTATATTGAAATTTAGCAATCTTATTTTGTGTGTGTGTATATATATATATATATATATATATATATATATATATATATATATATATATATAAATACATATATTATAACCTATACTCCCAACACCACTTATATACATTACATGAACAAAATGCCCAGGCGCCAGTTCTATTAATGAATAGAACAATATAACAAAATATATAATACTAAATTATTACTGAGACTCTATATTTAAGTTTATGTTCAGCTCAGCTCAGTGGGAGGCTGTAGGCAGTTCATAAGATACATGATAATAAATGAATAAAAGAAGAAATATTACAAAACATTTAATATAATGTAAATTCTTTTGTTAATTAATTGTATGATAAAGAAGCATAATGTTTATTTGATACAGTCTATTAAAATATACTTTAAACTTAATTTCTTCCTTCATCCAAGTATAACATATATCAGCTTGCTATAATTATATTCTTAAACAATTCTAAGACTTGGCATATCATAATCTAAATATCTACTTTAATGCCAATCAAAAAATAAATAATATCTCAGGGAATTTAACAAACACAGTTAAATTAAATAAACTACATTGGCCCATAAATTATAATTCTAAAGTATGATAAAAATGTAATGAAACAAATTGACTAAAATATTTTAGTGTTTCAATAGTAAGATAATGACAGAGATAGGGTATTTTAATCTCATATCATCATCTAATAAATATACTGACTTGACAACCTTTCTAATACGTTTGTCCAGTAGCAAATGTTCTTTATAATGTTTGGATTAAGAAAACAATATTGTCAGACACTAGCAAATTTAATATTATAACTCTAAAATAATATATCTATTTTGTAATAGATTATGAAATGTGGAGGTGTGGAAATGGAAAACACGAATGTACACAAGAATAACTCCTGACACAGTTTTAAGATTTTAAATAACTAAAACAAATCATTTATTACAATAAAATAAACTTGGTTTAACATAATACTTACAAATGGACTATTTGTCTTACAGATTTTTAAATTATCAAATAAATTTTTAGCATCAGTTTGGGATTATCCCTACTATCAAAGCAAATTAATAATAAAACTTAAATATCCTAACTTCGAACACATGCTTTGCCTACATGTTTCATTTATATGACAATAAATAAGTAACATGTTATATTATTTGCCTACATGTTTCATTTATATGACAATAAATAAGTAACATGTTATATTATTAGCACAAAAAAATACCTTTGAGAGGATATTACTCTTGATTAACAAAATAAATCAAATTATTTACATTTGGCTTTCAGCAAAGCAACTTTCTCTAATTGACTAATAATCACTTTCAATTACATATACCTTTCATTTATAGCAACAAAATCATATTTATTCTGATGATTTGATGATTTATAACCTTTATTTAAATAAGTACACTGTATTTTAAAATATTTATTTCCCGTTTTAATCTTAATACTTTATACTTCTATTAAATGAATGTAATGTATTTCAAAGAAACATTTATTCCTCATTTTAATATCTCTATACTTTATATACGCGCTATTATTAATATTACGCGTGTGTGTGCATGTTCAAGCAGCAATAATGTAAAACAATCTTTTCTATAAACTCTCTATTCATTAAGAAAATATCATACAATTATTTTATTTCGAACAATGTCGTAATTCATCAATAAAATATGACACTAATACTACATCAAGAGTTAATCTAACAATTAATCTAGCCACATATTAATTAACACAAAGCTATATTTTCATGATTTTACATACTATATGTTATAAGGGAAATCTACATGAAGAGCAGATAACTCTTACTGAACACTTTTACAATTTCTCATTACCAAGAATCTAAGAAAAACGTCACATAACTTCCTAAACATCATTTAATCATATTTCAGACAATAACTCATCTACTTCTAAATACACTATTGGTGGGGACTTATTTCCTCATCACCAGGGCCCTAAGAACATCACTTCAAAAAAATATCATTAATCATACGCATATAAAATAAACTAGGCTCTACTCATGGAAAATTATTAAAATATACTACATAAGCAAGATCTTTTATCCCTATAGACATTATAACACAATGAGATTTCTTTCTATTCTCATAACCTTTCTAAATATCGAACATTATAAATACATGCTAGCAGATAAATACATACAGATAATATACCAATCCGTTCAACTCAGTAGAATACAACAATGTATGAAATTTATGCATAAAATATTCACAAACTGAACTTTGTCAAACAAATATCATAATTGTGCAAAATAAACACACACCCGCTAATAAAAAGTATATATAATATTAACTCTAAATTACACACTAAGCAGGTAACATGATAATTAAATATTGCATTAAGGTATAACTTTTAATTTAATAAACTTTAGGCTACTTTTTAAAATTTAATGGTTCTAATTATTACAAACGAACTTTCTTTCATATCTAACAAACTATTTCTATTATACATTCGTTGATTCAAAAAAAAAATAATTCTCACTTTGAGATAATAAAGTATGCAGAATAAATATAAACCTCTCTAATAATATATAAAAAAATACTTGTTTCTTTTACCTTCATAAAAAAAAAACAATAAAACCTATTTGAACACAATCACTTTTTACTGGCGTACTCCTTATTTAAATACGCTTCAGAAATGTTCGTGATGGTCAACATACCCAAATTATAAATAACATAATAATAAATAAAGCCTATCTACCTATCATATACATTAATTATGACAAGCAATAAAAAAAATAAAGACACAAAGGTTATTAGTTTTATAACTTAAAATAAAAGTTCACTTACAAAGCTCGGTTCCAGGTTGATGAAATAATATGGGACATATTCCAAACCGAATTTTAAACTAAAAGAAACTGCTGTAGGATAACCACACAAATATAGTCTTGCTTAAATAGAACTCAGCATCTTCAATGTTCATAACAAAGTTATTTAAGTTACTGTATCATACATAAGCAATCATTTTATCTTCTATTATGACGAGAATATAATAAATTCTTAACTACTGTTGGACAGGAATTATTTCACTTATTCCATTGTAGTTCTAAATTGAATACATAATTATTTTTAGTAGTTTATTGAATAACATTTAATAATACTTTGTTTTATTTTCCATCTTCATCGAAGAGAATAAAAATCACCTGCATTTCTATCCTTCTATTCGAATTAAACAGATATTTAATTTGAAGTAGCTCACATTTTATTTCCTTCATTTCCAGAAATATCAGATAAACAAATACTGCTATCTCTTTATGATGAATTTAAACATGGCATGATTTATTAAAATATGCATGTCCTTAATTTTATGTTTAATCCTCAAAAAAACATAACACGGAATATAGTGAAGAATAAAAATATATTCTGTAAAATAGTTCTACATGCATTTTCCAGATATATTAAAGAACACACGTTGGACAACGATACAACAATAATATTCATGCAAGTTATTCCTATTTAAAATGATAATTAAGTGAAGTAATGTAGACTGGATGTTATTAACACACATTTTTAAAAGAGCAATAGTTATGAAGAGATTAGTTTAAAATGTTTAAATTAAGGAGAATAAAGTGAACTGAGTACCTTTTTTCTTAAAACTTAGAACTGCATTTTGAAATTAACCTTTTCCATAATGTATTTCTTAATATCCTTTCGAAGTTTTACTCCAAAGTGCTTTTTAAAGTCAGTTTGATTTCAGCAACTGGCTTTAATTTCCATAATAAATGAACCACTATTTACTGTCTACAGTTACATTACATAAAGGCTAATTTTTCACTGGAGATCTTTGTTAAATAGCTCTCTTTAGCAAAGTTCATTTCCTTCTAAGGTTACTCGCATGCTTTTTCTTCTATCTTCACTAATTACATATGCAAAAAAAAATCTTTACAAAAAAAAACAAAAAAAAAATCACTTTGATTTTCAGAAATAAATGACAAAAAAAAATAATAATAATAAAATAAATAGCTTTTACAAACCTGAAAGAAAAATGAATATTAATTAACTATCAAATAAAAATGATTAATAATTTATTTAATTTGTAAAATAATCCATTGATTTAACTATCTATTAATCATTGGAAAGAAATATATATTTGTTAATTATTTAAGATAACTACTGTTATTTAAAAAAAATTATTTCACACTCAGCTGCTTACTATATATATACAATTTTAATGCACAAATCAGTGCATAACAGCAGAGCTTCTTCAAATTAAATCACAATTTATTATAAACTTAATATAAATTATAATACATAATAAATAATGCCCAAGCGCTATATCTGCATATATTTACACATAGCAACCTTGTTATGCTTACTCTTTGTTACCCATGATTATGAGAGCTAAGTTCTCTTGAAAGCGCTCGGGCATTATTTATTATGTATTATAATTTATATTAAGTTTATAATAAATTGTGATTTAATTTGAAGAAGCTCTGCTGTTATGTGCTGATTTGTGTATTAAAATTGTATACTGTTATTTAAATGTTTTTATTGTGAATATACTATTGTTTGCTGTTATTAAAGATGAAAATGAAATGAAACATAATGCAGAGTCATACATGCATACACATGTACTACAACCTAAATATTAAACTATCTTAACTAAATATAATTGAAATAGCTATTAATTGTTGACAAAAGAATAAGTATTAATGAATAAAGAATTTTAAAACCATTTAACTAATACTACAATAATATAAAATAACTTTGCATCTTTCTGACAGAATGTATTAATTCCATTAATAAACAATCCTCTTCCTTACATTAAATAACTCATTAACCATACTAATAATAATGAATACCTATCAAGTGGTCAATAAACTGCATAAGCAACCCATACCTAAGTTTTAAACAATCTCCAGCAAAAAAATTTAAAATTCTAAGGCTATTTCATTTTTTTTTTTTTAATATAAGTATTCAGTTAAGATACAAAGTATCTCAAACCCTTGTGCCCATTCAGATGGCCACAATATATATATATATATATATATATATATATATATATATTATATATATATATATATATATATATATATATATATATCATGCTGTATTTACTAGTCAGCATAATATGCTATTCTGCACCAGGGCAATAAAGCTGGTGATTATAATTATAAAAAGTAACCAGACACATGTCCACAATATTTAGAGGTATGATATAATTACTTGCCAATTATATGTCATTATTAATAAATTTGGAAGACCAAGATGAAAACTAATGGTGATAGTTATTTGTAAAGATCATTGTAAAATTTATTATATATTATATAAATTGATTCGTAACAGTAGAACTCATCATCTTATGATTTTATTGATATTTCAGTTACATCAATTTAGTTCCAACGTGTAAAAGTTTTGGGTTATGCTTTGAATTGAGAGTATTTCATTTATTTGATATTTCAGTAGTTTAGTATTAATCTGATGTAATATATTGTATATATTTAAAATAAACACTGCTATTTATATATCAATTATCTTTTTATCTGGTAAAAGAGAAAATATTTAAATGCCTAAAATAACTTCTTGTTAAAAAATGTGTTTTTAAAAAGTCTTAATGAGAAAAACCTCCCTAATGTGAAATGCTTATATTTTGTGGACCCTGATTTATGAACTTTTGGCGTTTAAGTTAATTTCAGTGCTAAATGTAATTGCTATGCTTGATATATATATAGTGCTATTTACAATTTTATCACCTTTTAATCTAGTTTTGACGAAATAAATGCTTAAAATTATTTCTTTATTTCTTATATAAAAAAAATATATGTAAAACAGAAAAATAAAAACGTGACGATATCTCTCCCCCTAAAACGAAATGTTTTATAATTTATTATTAAAGATTTTACGATCCCATTTAAGTATTCAGTTAGCACATCCTCTGTTTTCTAGTCCAGGTAATCTTAGAACAGATTCCATACCATTAATGGATGACTTGCACAGTTTACAAGTTGTAATATTAAAACGGATCCGCAATCATGCTTCTAATGAATATATTTGTATATACCAAATGCTTACATATATATGTATAAAAATATTTGAAAGAATAATCAATACTATTAGGACAATTTTTTAAAAAACATTACTTAGTTTTATTCTAGCAGAAATACTGTACTAAATATTCTATTGCTTTTTTATTTTAAGTCATGTGAAAAAATAAATCGTTTCCGTTTTTATAAACATCCCTCCATCCCCTATATTTATGATTGTGCTTGAAAGATTAAAAATGTTAATTTAAAACTATTCATTTCTCTTTGCATTATATGCTAGACTTCTACGGTTTCATTTAATGTAAAATATTTTGTCTTGACAATTTGTAGTAAGATTGTTTAAGTTTGTATAATAAAGTATTTAACTACCGTTGAATAATTTTTTTATTGGTCAAATATATTATAGAAAAAAAAAAAAAGCTTGATATTATAAACTAAATGTAGAGAATTTATATTTTTTAGACTTATTATTTTGTGCTTTTTCCTTTCACTGCCATGTCCCAAAAATTTCTGGACTTTCCAATCTACAACTCATCCCTTGCAATGAGGAGAACCATACAGAACTCCCTTCTTCTCTCGATCCAAAAAACCATCGATTCATTATCCAAAGTTTATCGATCATTATATGCGAAAACTTCACTGTTCAACATCCTGGTGTTCCCAATGATCTTTTATTACATGCCGATTATTAATTTTTCCCAAAAATTCATTAGAAAGATAAATTCACTATGAGCAAGACTTATGTGGAAGGGCAAGACTGTGACCATCAGCCTGAGGGTTATCCATAGGCATACAAAACTCAATGGGCTATCACTGCATTCTGTTTTAACCTTTTGTTTCCGGTGTACACATAACATCATCCTTAACCTATCTCGCCATTTTCCAGAAGCATCATGCTTTACATCTGTTTCTTCTACAGACACCCCTCCTCCTCCCATGAGGAGTTGGTTGTCATCCTTATTGTTTAAGATTGCAAAATTTATCCCTCTACCTATTCAGGTTAACACACAGAAAATTATGTACTGGGATGCATACCACCTAACTAATGAAGAAATCCCCCCAATCCCATCATTGTTAACCCTTCTCAATCATTCAATCATTAAAAAAAGTTTAAATGGTGGCATCTCAAACTGAAATTTTTTGATTCAATTAAACCTGAGTGCTCTGCCCACATGCCATTTTCTGGTCTATCATAGAGGGTTCTCATGCTTGGACTCAGTCCGCCCTTTCTGTAAATGGGATGATGGCACAATAATACATATTCTGAGCCATATACAAATCAAGAGTGCCTCTCTTCACTGGACTGATATGCTATCCAATGGGATCTTTCCATCCATAAAAATCATAACTTTTCTGTTGTTTGCCTATTGGTCAACTAGATGTGCACTCATTTATGGCCGTACCTTGGTTGACCATAAGAAATTACTTCTGGCAAAACTTCAGGCTATCAGAAACAAAGATGAAAAATTAACTCCAACATACATCTACATTGCTACATGGAGCCTTGTAGCAATGGACAATTTGTGATTGAACAGTTGATTTTTTAGCCCAGACCATTGGTATTGGGTTATGTAACCTTTATTATAGTGTCTGTTAACAACATAACTCTGTTAATGAGCTCACAATAAAAATTTTTGATAAAAAAACAAGCTAAAGATCCTTGAATTGGTTCTCTACTAAGTAAAAAAAAATCTTAGTTTAACTAATTGAATAAAATTATTATGTACTTATTCTAACTCTTAGATGTTTGAATATCAGATGACCTTAATGCTGTCTCTTAGAAACAATTGCCAAGATAAATATTCTTTAATTTTTACATTTTATTTTTTCCAAATCTTTATTATCTCTAAAAATGCTTTTGTATATTGATAAAATTGCATATAACATTAAAATTGGAAAAAAAGAGACATTCATTGATCATGGTCAATTTAGATTCTTCTTTGATGCAATGTTTCAAAACCCTGCAAGGTTTGGTGCAACAGTAGATAAAACTCTGGAACTCAATGTCCATAAATCATGGATCAGCTCCATCATTTCCAAAGATTGAATTTCTCATGAATTCCCAAGTAATAAACCATTTGATAATTTTTTTATAATATTCCAAGCAGATGGAAGAAGTACTCTAATTATATTTTGGAATAAGAGAATTGAGATAACATCCTTTAAATGACATGTCTACTTTTACTTACCAATTTAGATATAAAGATATTTAGCTTAGTGAAATTAGAACATTTCTTTATAATATTAAAAAGTGGAAAGCTTCAGGTTCTGATGAGATATCTGAAGAAAAATTTAAAATATGGTTGGGATATGTTGGCTTTAAAACTATTGAAATTTTTTAGAAATATGTGAATTAGTGAAGTTATTTACTTATCAGATCTTATGAATAATTCTAGTATTCCAAATAATAAAAATATAGAGGATAAACAAGACTGCAGTAATTAGTTTTACATGTCATTGTTATCTAGTATAGCAAAAGCAATTTTAAAAACTTTATTAAATAGGTTGTGTCAAAACATTCAAGTGATACAGGCACAAGTGAAATGAGAGATACATTGAGCAAAATAATTTTACGACACTGATAATAATGTTTATAATTTTATCCATTATCAATACTTAAGATAATGAGGAAAAAATAATAATATAATGGTTATCAACAAATTTGAAATTATAATAGGACTTTGAGAAAGTTACTGAAAATAAATTAATTATTGATCCTGAATTTATAAAACAAATGCTTACTAATTATAAATAAAATTACAATTGTTTCAAAGAATGATATGAAATAATATCTAAAATGTATACTTAATTTGATCAAAAATGGAAATAAAGACAATTTCATTGTGCTGTTTTAGCATATAAATTTATAATAAAGTAATTATAAATTTATCAATGTTAAATGTTATTTATTTTAATGGATAATATATTACATAAATATAAAGAAAAAAAATAGATAGTTAAAAGCAATAAATAAATAACATTAAAACAAAACTACAGAATTATAATATAGCAATCCAAATTGTTAGAATTTCATTTAAAACTGAAATAAATTAATTTATATAACAATTATGTAGCATAGATAAATGAACTTTATATTATTTTATTTATATTACCTTACTACATGATTTTCCATTCATTTTTTTAACTGACCAGTTTTTATTTAAGTTTATTGAATTTCTATATACATTCATTTAATTATCTTTGTTATGCTTAATACAATTTATTTCATTATTTTTTTTTATTCACTTTTTTTTATTTACTTTATTTTCTTTCTATTATAAATCAATAGGTGTCACTATTTATGCACTAATATATTGTTAAAACATATAACATTGAAAAGGGCATAAAATTATGCATCAAAAAAGACCATATAACATTGAAAAGGGCATAAAATTATGCATCAAAAAAGGCTTTTCTGTATAATTATATATATATTTGTAATCACTGTTATAACTTTATTACATTTAATTTATGAAACCATTAAAGAACAAGTGAAAAATTTTTTACAACAGTATAATATACAGGGTATATGAGCACAGACTTCCAAATGATCCATCTCTACACTATCTCATAACACTGATACACTTGAACACACATATGTTGAAAAGATAAATAATCACCAATATATGTATTTCATGCTAAACCAGCAATCATCAGTTGGTCCAGATTACCATCTCCACACATATATGCTATAAGTGCTCAGATATATATTAAGATAGCCAAACCTCATACTTTAATGGACAGGCTTCAATCTACTCCACACTCCAACCATCCATCCAATTGAAAATATGATGATGGAATGCTCAAAGGCCACCCTGAGGTGGAGATTATTGTGACACCCATGTTGACCTAAGGCCAATCAGACCCCTCATGTACAGTTACATGGGTATGACAACAATCTCAGCCTCAGGGTGGCCTTTGAGCATTCCTTCATCAGATTTTCAATTGGATGGATGGTTGAAGAGTTGGAGTAGATTGAAGCCTGTCCATTAAAGTATGAGGTTTGGCTATCTTAATATATATCTGAGCACTTCTAGCATATATGTGTTGAGATGATAATCTGAACCAACTGATGATTGCTGGTTTAGCATGATATACGTATATTGGTGATTATTTATCTTTTCAACATATGTGTGTTCAAGTGCACCAGTGTTATGAGATAGTGTGAAGAGTGGTGGGTCATTTGAAAGTCTGTGCTCATATACCCTATATATTACATATATAGACACAGGTATATAATAAGCCTGTGTGTCTCAGTTAAACAGTATAATAATGATTTTATACAAGAGCTTAAAACTGTTATGCTCATAAATAATTTATTTAAAAATAAAATTGCTACATGAGATATAACTATAGATCTGTAAGATTTAATGGTAACAATTAAAAGAATTTTACATCTAAGAATGCTTGTTCTATATAACAAAAGAGATCCAAATTAAGCTGATTTTTATGTTCAGAGTAAAATCATTAAATCTCTCGAGTTGTTGCCAAAGTTAAAAAATTAAACTTAAAATAAATATATTTTAATGTTTTTTAAATTAAAAAGACATTAATTATAATGAGAGACTAGAAGGGGTTAAGAAATCAGGCAACAAAAAACTTGTTAAACTACTGCTATCAGTTATAAATTAATGGTTATAAAAACTCAGTATAATCTTAGAGATTCAAGTGCCTTATACATTGTTTTTAGAAAAAAAAAACAACAACTATGTAACAAAAAAATGACTTATATATTGCTTTTATTGATTTGTTTGAGACATTTTTCATTATTAAATAACATGTTCTGTTCGAAATTGGTTGAACATAAAAGTTTGTTTATATAAGGAAATGTTATAAGTTGGGGCATTTGAAATGAAAATGGATGTTGTACAAAGATGTATACTATGATGATTATATGATGTTTAGTATATACTAGTTTCATTTTTACATTTTAGAAAATGATTTTTGGAACTATTTATTAATGGTTTCATGATGCAGACATTAAAACATAATATACATTTGTTAGTGCAATTTTTAATTTGAATAGATTAAAAGCTAAAACAAGACTTTTATTCCCTAGATTTCTGGATTTATAGTATGCCAAAGATTATGTTATCCTTGCTAATTCAAAGATTATTAAGATAATGTACTTAATGTTCTGAATTCAATATATAAAATTGTTATTTAATAAATAATGTTCAGTGTTAGAAAAAAATACTTAATTTTTTTTAGCTTGGATGGTTATCAATGTAAAATGTGGGTCTACTTAAATATTTTGTTAGCTTTTTATATAGAAGTATGAATTTAGATGTTGAAGTGCAACATAATTTCTAATATGCTGCTGCTGTATTTAATAGGTTAAGAGGGTATTTTATAAATTGATTGGAGAGACTTGGATTCTTTATTGCTACAACATAAAAGAACTTAAAAAATCTCCTGTTATGAGTGCTGTATAAAGTTCAAAAAGTATTTATGGAAAGATTATAAGAATAATCAATCTGCTCTTCAGTTTCCTGGCTATGTTATAGAGCCAACTATTGTTAATTATATTTCCATTAGATTGAACAAATGAATGATATCAGACTTCCCTATATATATATATATATATATATATATATATATATATATATATATATATATATATATATATATATATAATTTCAAATTTTAGCATGGTTTTCATGGTAGATGCAGATCCCATTTAAAGAAATGCAATGCTGATTGTTTTCAATGGAGGCAACACTCTCCTTATGGTAGTGCCACTCAGTGCAAACCAGAGAAATCAAGGGATTCAGGAAGGTTTGTGCATAAAGTCCCTACTTAGTGCCTACACATCCAATATCCCCAAACTAGTTTCTAGCTTGTGGCTTTCATCAGTGAGGCACTAGATAGAGATTTTGTACACAAACCTTCCTGCATCCATTGATTACTCTGGTTTGCACTGAGTGGCACTACTGCATGGAGAGTTTTGCCTCTGTGGAAAACAGATTGTGTATGCTTAAAGAATGGTGATTATGTGATGTCTGATTGTTTTCATTGGGAAAATATGCTTAAGGGTAGAATATAATGAAGAACTACAATTAAACAACATGTTGAAATTCTTCAGAAAGAAAAGCTTTTTGCAAAAGAAATTCAGACATCACTGCAAAATATCAAATAAATAGACACATGGGACAGCATGTGTATATGTGCATGTATTTGTTTCACAGATTAGTTTGTATATTTCTCTGCTATAATATTATTTTTGACTTTCTTTTCTTTTTTATTTGCTTATTTAGATTTGGAATAACCATTATAATGATTATGAAGACGTTAGCTTTTGATTCCTAAAACTCTATAGGTAAAGATCATTAAGGTCAACACTTATTTGTTATGACCAATGCCTTATTGTTAATTTCTAAACTCATATACAAATAGAAGAAGCTATGGATAATTAACATAAGTATACATTGAATATGATATATTTAGGAATTACAAATAATTATCACTTTACGTACTGATTAAAATATACTAAAACTTGTAATGTTTCATCTTATAGTTACTCTAAATCCTGTTTCACAAAATAATCCTGATATTAAATAGTTAATTACTTTATACTTCAAATGCATATTACTTTGGTCTTTATAAAATAGACTCCTATATATAGCCTTGTCATAATGGAATGAGTTTATTGATACATTCAATAATCATCAAGAGCTAAACTCCTGTGAATATATAATGGTATCCTATAATTGTGTTTTATTTTATTGCACAGAATCAGCATCAAGACATTGTTCACATTCATTTTTGTACTTTTTTAATGATAATAAGACTTGTAATTGTTAATAATTAATAATACCCTAATATTTTTTAGGATAATAGGAGACCATCCTTGTTTTTGAGTGGGCAATTCTGATGCAGAGAATTCTGCAATTTGAATATGATGGTAGAGAGACTACTTCTGGCTTAATTGTCATGGTTTCATTTATAATTCTCAGAAATTTATTATCTCAACTAATTATAGAATAAGAACATTGTTCTTGTAGCACATTATCTTACAAACCAAAGCAGTATATACTTTGTAAATATTCATTTTATATATAAATCAGAATTATATTTTTTACTAATGGGACTTCATTTTTTAAGACTATGGCAGAACAAATCACAATTTGTCAGTATGATTTTTAATCTATTTCAGTTATCAACCCTGAAGATATACTTTACAAAAGTAATATGAAAAAAAAGACTTTCTATCAATTTCATACAAAAAAAAAATTGCTTAGACATTAATTCAATGATAATATTAATGTTAAGAGCTCTTTCTTAATCATAATTTTACAGAGTTTGTGTGCATGTGTGAAATCTGTTTCCATTTATGATAAGCAATGGAATAATTGAACAATAATGTTTTCAATAACTATCAATAAAAATAAATGTATAATAAAAAATTGTAAAAAATGATGTTAATCTATGGATTGTGCCTGATGTATGCATTTCTTTCATAGATCTGACCCTAGGAATGTTGTCACCCTTTCTCCTAAAAAAACCCCTCTTAATGACTTCCTAAAAGCTATTATGTTAAGGTTGATTTCAACATATCTGATCACACATTCTAAATATTAGCACTAGTTGATGAAAATTCATAAATGAAATTTTTTTCTCCTCAGACAGATAGATGTAATGAAAATAAAGCTAAAAACCTGTGATCAATTTTATCATATATGTAGTCTTTATTTTAAATTGTTTGTAATAAAATTTAATTATTTTCTATCACAAATATATTAAATATTTATAAAATTATTAAAAATAATGAACATGTTCAAATTTTAATAATATACGAAGAAATACTCAAGGCTTTAATATATTTCTAAATGAAATGATAGCATCAACCCTTAAGCTATCAACAATAAAAGAAGATTGTCTTTTTTTTAAGTGTTATAGCATCGGCTGGGATGCAAACCCGCAACCCGGGCAACTGCCTGCAAGTGCAAGGCAGTCACGCTGACCTCTTGAGCACCAATGCAAAACAGAGGAAGATTGTCTTGACTATAGGTTGAGCTTGTTGATAGCTTAAGGATTGATTGATACCAAAAATTACTTTCTTTTCATCATTTTCATTATATGGTTTGTGAATTCATAAAAGATATAATTGTCTAAAAAAATTTGATTTTGAAGACAAATATTTCGACAATTGCATCAGATGTCTACCAAAAAAATTATGAAAGAAAATTGTTCTAGTTTCAGTCTGTCTTTATGTGATATATGTAAGTAACAAACTGCAAATTAAGATAGAAATCATTTAGATATATATTGATATAGATAGAAATCATTTAAATTATAGAAATATATTAAAATTTTGAAGCTGTGTAACTCAAAATTTAAATTAAATATTTGTACATATATAAAAGAATGGTATGTATTTTTTCAATCTTTTAATAAAGAAATTACTTATAGTAATAAAGCACTTTATAATTACAAAGATTAAATATATATAATTTTATTTATTAGTAAACATATCATAGAAATAAATTATTTTTTGTCTTGATAAACAAAACAAAAAATTCCTAATGCAATGATTAACTGGAAGAAATATTCTGATTTGTTGAATGTATCTGTCATTTAGTTATAAAAATTAAAGCATAGATTAATTTAATACTTTGGTATTAAAGCTGCAACATAGAGATGGGAGGCCTTTTTACGCCCATAATAAATGTGTAATGTCAAATTAAAAGGAAATAATCCCTGTGATTATATGTGACAAAACATGTTTTTCTTTATCAATGCAATCTTTTTTTTATAATACTTTGATATTTTCAGTTATTATCCAATTTCTTTTTGACAACAGCTATTCTGATTCATATACAGTTGTATATTTATTAGCATTTCTGTTGAAAATCCCAGCATACTCTGCAATTACATGGTACATTTTTGGAGGGAAAACTTTTAGTAGAGATCTACATTTTCTGTGGTAATATAAGGTGAAATGTTTTCCTGTTATATATCACATGGTATCATATGAATATACTTAATGTGTTTTTATAAATATTATTTAAAAAACAAAATCATTCAGTGTTTGTTTAGGAACATTTTTTTTTGTGTAATGCCATCATTTCATTAAGATCACAAATCACATTTTTTTATATTGGGAATGTCATTCTTAAAAGTTATTAGTTGAAATTCATACATATAGTTAATGTGTTGTTATAAATATTATTTAAAAACCAAAATCATTTACTGTTTGTTTAGTGCGTATTTAAACTAACAATTTTTATGTAATACCATCATTTCATTAAGATCACAAATCACTTTTTTTCTTTGATTTCAAATGTCATTCTTAAAAGTTATTAATATCCAAGTCGTATATATTTGAATGTCTTGTTATTTAAAAAACAAAATCATTTACTGTTTGTTTAGTGCATATTTAAACTAACAATTTTTTGTGTAATGTCATCATTTCATTAATATCACAAATCACACAATTGTTTTTACTTTTAGTTATTTTTAGTTCTAACACACAGCATGTATTAGACCTACTGCACCCTTTTCACATTTATATCACCCCCCCCAACACTTTAACTCCCCCCCCCCCCCCCCCCCCCCCCCCCAATTGAGGGAATAAAAATAATAATGAAAACAAAGTGTAAATCGAGAAAACAAGTTTATTTTATTTATGGTGGGTAGGGAGAGGGAGGGGGGGAGGGGGGTGGGGGAAAGGTCCCTAATACCCCTATTTTCCTTAACTTTGTAAATTTTTCCAAAATACATGTACTAATTTCATGTACATGTTTGTTTGTTTTTTGCCAAAAAAATCATATACAAGATCTGTGTATATGTTATTTTGGTGAAATCCTAAGATTACAAAGTTATCAGTTTATTGATATGAATATGAACAGGTGCAGTAGATCTAATACAAGCTCCATGTTGCAGCTCTAATAACAAAGTACCATTAATTCTTGTTAAAAATAAACTGTTAAAGAGGAGAAAATCCAAATGAATTATTGAATATCAAGTAAATTCATTCAGATTGAAAATAATTGTTATCAAAACAAATGTAAGAAGCTATTCAGAACTAAACTGTATATAGAAAAGATTAAAAAAAAGAATATAACTTAATACTATTAACTTACATGTAATGCTCACATCATGTAGAACAAAGATCTGCTAAATCACAAACACTATAACTATGGTAATTATTTTTTAGAACCCAAGTTAATTCATATTTTCAGTATTAAAATGTAATATTGTTTAAAATAACTTTTTTTGCAATCATAAATGTCAATATCATGACAAGATCTACCAATCCAGTTGTAGTCTTTGCAGAATATAAATAGATTTTAATATGCTTTAGTTTTGAAAAACTACTCGTCACCTGAAATTCTTGCTAATAATGCAAATTTCAAATTAACTCAATCATTCTGAAATTGTATACCCAATCTAATTTTATAATATATAGGATATATGAGTACAGACTTTCACTCGACCCACCACTCTCCACACTATCTCATAACACTGATACACTTGAACATATATCTGTGTTTGTTATAATCTAATTTTGTAATTCTATATTCATTGAGAAAATATTATCATAGGGCTGTTTTAATAAAAATGTATTTTAATGTAGATCAAAGCCAACAATGGAAATAGAAATGAATGCAAGATTTTGCTATTGTCAAGTGAAATTAGTGCTTCGTGATATAGAATAGAATATAATACGATATTATTTTGAATGATTTTTAAAATATATATACACAATCCAATGAAGTTTTGTTATATAAATATTTAACTTAAAACATCCTTAAGTCTGTTTTCAACAGAGAAGGAATAAATAATTTTTTTAGAATTTATTTTTATACAGTTTAGGACAATTTTGCCCCCCCCCCTCCCCACCAAAAAAATAACAGCAACAAAACAAAATAAAACCTAATGCTTACACAAATAAGCAGTTGATAGAGTTGGCTGAGTTCTTTCAACCATAAAAAATCCTTCAGATTCAAACATATTTTTGTTTTAGAGTAGCACATTTACACTCATTTGATTTAGATTTAACCAAATAGTTTTATCTTTCATCTAGATAAATCTAGGCAATCCATTTATCTACAATAATTAATTGGAGTATAGATTTACTGAAAAATTATCTATAAAAAAAAATCCAAATTCTAATTAAATTTATTACATTATTTTTAAAGAGAAAAAATTATTATAACTTTATTAAAAAAATTTCAAAGAATTATTTTAATTCATTAATAAAGACATCATAATTAATAATGTTTTCATAATTTGTAATCCTCTATTAATATATAGGATATATGAGCACAGACTTTCACATGACCCACAACTCTCCACTCTATCTCATAACACTGATACACTTGAACACATATATGTCGAAAAGATGAATAATAACCAACATACATATTTCATGCTAAACCAGCAATCCTCTATTAAATATTTTACTAAACCTCTTGGTTCAATATTTTTTTGTTAACAGCTGCGAATTTCTTAACACTCTTTGGGAAGCAAAATGAGCAACTTTTCATTATCCTTTTTTATAATTATATTAGCTGATTGTATCCACTTTTTTTGTGGATACTTTTATTGTACAAATCAAATTTTAATTCATTCATAATATGAATAAATGAAATACTTTTGGATTTAAAATTGAATAATATAAAATATTACATTTAGGTACATCTATACAATAAAAATTTATTTTTCTAATTGCATTCTACATACTCAAGAGAGCAAATTCATGGTTTTTTTATATTTTATTTTTGAATTTACTTTGTTTTCATTTATTTATTTTTTGTTATTCTATATTTAATTTTTTATATCTAATCTTAACCTATATATGTCTTATAATCTTACGCCTCAAGTGAAACCATCTAATGTCATCTATATTTTCATATTTTTTCAATACACCATTTTGTTTTAGCATAAAGCAAAAACATATAAAGTTAATACAGAATCACACTATATATATATCTACAAGTGTTCCATGACAATTAATATTGTTATCATAATAAAGTTGATTCTGATAGAAAAACTGAAGATGTTTGATTTGAAACAGCAGAATGGGTGGGAATTATAACTTTGGAAATTGTAGCAGACCCGGTAAAGTTAGCATCTATTATATAATTCTTTGTATTGGTAACCTGCAAATACATTCCATTATCTCATATAGGAGAGATGGAATTTTTAATTATAATTCAACATGTTCATGGTTATAATAGGTTTAAAGAATAAATTTTTTTATGGTATAGCATAAAACATTGACTGATCTACATTTTGCTGAACCAATGTTTATATTAATGGTGATGTTATTGTTATTATTGTAAACTGGTAAATAAATTACTATTCTGTGAAGTTAAGATATTTATTTTAAAGATTAGCCATCTCAGATTATGCAGTTATTTTCTACAGTTACTTAAAATTAAGTAATATTACTTAATAAAATTTTGGTTCAATACTTGTGTGTATTTATCATCAAATTTTAGCAAGATATCGTTGTAGCATATTCTTATATATTTGTTAAGAAATTTCCACAATATTTGACTATATGTAGAACTTTTCATGTGCTTCCTTCTTCAATCCTATTCTTTTTGAAACAATCAGTAATGTTGGTCCAAAGTCTTTTGCAAAAAACATGGTAATACTTATTATATTTAAGATCATTTAGCATTCAATTAACAGCTTCTATACAACATTTATATCCTCAATCCATTCAATATTCGAATATTGCTATAGCAATTTTGGTAATTTTTCTCCCTCATAGTAGTTTTTGGGCATAGGAGTATGATGCCCTAGTTGGAGTTTTCTTTTGGGTTAATAATTTAAGAATAAACTTTTAATTAGTAATTACAATTTAAAGTTAACACTCTGAAAATTAAATTTATATTTCGCAATGATAAAAACTGTTAATTCAAAATTAATGCTCTGAAAAACATGTTTAATTAGAAACTGGAAAAATTAGAAAAGAAATTTTAAAATAAATAAACAAGCTTAAAAAAAAACAACAATTTTATGTATAAAAGAAATAAGTAAACATGAACAAATTTATTTTTTTAAAATCAAAATGAATTTATTTTCATCAACAATTTAATTGAATTAATTTTGAATGTCAAAAAATGATTACTATGATTGATGTAATTGAAATCCATTATAAATTAATAAAATGAAAGAAAATTGTTAGTTTTTGTTTCTAAAATTACTACTATTTTACTGAACATTAAAAAAATGAATGGATTGGGAAATAAAGACAAATTCTTTCAAATTAAATTATGAAAAAAAAACAAAAAACAATTTGAACATCAGTAGAGAGGTACTGTGACCACAAAGCAGTTTTAAAGCACACACTGGATTGCAAGAAACTTAAATAGACTAAATCGTTTCTCAATACTATATAAACAAAAAAATATCAAAATTGATCTGATTTCCTACATTATAAAAGATAAATATTTTATTTTATATATGTAAGCATTTAATTTGAATTGCATTTTATTTATAAAAGTAGAATAGATAAAAAACCCTGACACATCCATTTCAGTGAAAAGATAATAATACTATGCACTAACACTTTGCAATCATCACTCCTGATTAATGGCTTTTTTTAAATAATGGTCCCATTTTGAATGTGCACATATGCTTTTCTGCAATACGCAATTAATATTTCAAATCTGAGCTGCAGTCTCTTTTCTAAGCATTCCCTGTTAACATTATTCATACGTGTATCTAGAAATTCACTAAGCCCTATAAAGTTATTATATATTGTATACTGAATATATATTTTAATTAGTATTTGACATTATAGCATAGATTTAGAGAAAAACTTTAAATGTTTTCTATTATCTGTATCTTTATGATATAATAAATATTGCAACTACACAGGGAACTATTTTTACAGCATTTTTTATAATAAACATACAAAATTTGTATAAAACTAGGATTGAATATTTCATTTTAGTGGCAAAAAGAGCTATTTATATGCAGAAACTCAGTTTTAGCAACAAACTAATTTTACTTCTTTGCCTTATTATTTGACTCCTTCTGTAGCTTTTAATTTTAACACACTGAGTACTCTCATTTTATAATTCCTTCCTTAATCCTCTTGTACAATTAGACAGTTTTCTTTGTTTTCACTTGCTTTAAACTTTCGATTTGAATTTTAGTATTAAACAGTTATTATATATTAAAATATAATAAATTTGAATTTGATATTTTTGTTTAGAAATTAAATAAATTCTTTAAAAATGATATTTGAATTTCATGATTATTTTAAAAATTAAATTTTAATCAAAATATAGCAGTATTTGGTCATTCAGCTATCAGTAAGAGCATATTGATTTCAGAAAATGAACAATATCTTTTTTGAATTAGTATAAAATATGAGGGAATAAATATTAATATTTGGTAAATGTATTAATTTATATATTAAAAGTTTACATATTTTTAATATATTTTTTACAATATTGCTAAATATTTTAACAGACTGTGAATGATATATTATTAAACTGGTACCCTCCATATTACCTTTGTTAATGTTATGCAAAAAATATAACCTTTTATATTTAATGTATATATATAGAAAATAAATATGTAATCATATATGTTCTTGATTTTTAATAATTATTACACAAGTATTGTGCTAAAATAATTGTAAACTTTCCAAAAACTCAAATTTTTAGTCATCCAAAATATTTCCTCAAAGTTTGAGACTTCCAAGAACCCAAGAAAAACCCATCAATGTGGAGTTTAACATGCTTTTACTCACATTTTCAAATATCCTGATATCTTTAGAATTTTTTAGAATTAAATAAACTATACATGAATTTTAATGGTCAGAAAAAAATGTTTGTGATATCTCTCAGTAGATGGCACACATGCAAATTGAATTTTTTGATTTCTCATATGAGATATCTTATTGACTAAAACATAAGAAGTATTATATGCTTACATAAGACAAAGTAAAAATAGTTTCTAAAACTAATAACAATGAGTGTCCAATATCTATTTTCCCACTAATTATACCTGCTATCTAGGAACAAAAACTAAAATTAAGATATATGTTTTACAATAGATGCAACTATTTTCTTGATAAAAATCATGATTGATAGCAAACAAAACAAAAATTTCACATACAGCAACTGTATTAAATATGGCAAACAATTACAGCACCACATGAAGCACACATATTGGAATCATGGGAATGATTAAAAGAAGAGGAATAATGTTTCATTTATTAACTGACAAGTAATTCAAAGTTTATCATTTATTGTTCAAATTCAAATAATTTACCTTAATAAGTAAATATATATTAAGGCTATAACCTTAAGACTATGCACTTAAATGTGACAGTAGGGACATCTACAAATCTTAATAAGTAAAAAAAACTTTAACCATTATTCTCAATTTTATATATCGCATTTTGGGGTATATTTGTCCATATAAATAAGTATTATCAAAAATATAAATTTTTTAATTTTGAAATTCCATTATCATATTTTCAAATTATTGTTTAAGAAATAGATAAAGAATTACAAATAGAAATAATCAATCTGCAAAGTATTTCTCCCACATGGATTCTGAAATAATTAAAATATTTTTTCTTTATCTTTGAAATCAATAAATAAATTAATTATGAAAAGTTTCCATCAATACACTTGTGGATAATTTAAAATAGTAGGAAAATAACAATTTAATACATTACTGATATTGTGCATACTTCACAACATGCAAAATCATGTTGATTAAATTTTCTAATGATTCTAATTTTCCTTGAAAAGCATTACTATTGTAGCGCAAAGTCATTCATAATTTGATTGTGATCTTATAATTTTGTGAAATAACTGTTTGAGGTCTATTAGTTCTGGAACTAGTTTTATATTTTCATTCATGAATATTCTGAGTTGAATTGTCCTTTTTTAACACTTTACCATGACTCAAATACTACCACAGCTCAACTGTATAATATACTAAAGCATTATATTTACTACCATTTTTTTTCTGAAAATAGACTGGTAATGAATCAAGCTATTTTTATATATTAAGTGTCCATATATATTCAATGGATCATCAGTAAGAATGGATTCCATTTTTGCTATTAAAAGGTGTGAAGGTTGCCTTGACAGCAGTGAGAAATATTGATTACTATATTTTATTGTGAATGTCTAGGTGGTTACTGGTTGGAACTTAATTATATAATTAACAGTACTAATTATTGATAACACCATTAAGTCCAAAAATAAAAATTTAGTACACAAGAATTGCTGGTAAATGATGTAATTTAGATGGATAAGTATTTCTGTTAGTAGAATCAAAATATTTATTAACACGTCCTATAAAATCATTATTTTGTCCAGATGTACTTTTGGCATCATCCCTTGTAACTTCTAACAATAATTTCCTATCAAGTCACAGATCTTCATACACATTTCATACATTTAAAAAATTTTTTTCTCCAGAGATTCTATCCTTCAAATTTTCAAATGAAGCAAAGACTTCTATGACTAAAATAACTAATTGTGCTCCATTAATCACATCTTCATTTTCATCATTGTATTATCTTTAATTTTTTGCTTCAACTGATCTTTAACATCAATTGACAATCTCTGACTCTTCTAATTACAATTGAAAAACTTACGGATGCAAGCATCTGGAATTGATTAACACATATTTCTTTTGCAAAATGATAGGTTATACTTAAGGTTATACTTATTTCACGAATTTACTATTAGTAAATATCCTTTCTTCTTCAGTGATAATTTGATATGCTGTCATTTAAAATTCAGAATTAGTTATAACTTTTTATCTTATAACACTCCTTGAAAAGCTTCATAAAAATGCTTATTTTAGCATATAATGGTGTTTTATATTATAGTTTTTTTAAATATTGAAGCTGTTTCCTTCCATATGAAATAAATACAAAGACCATAGTCATTTATAAAAAAATATTCAAGGGAAGAAACTTTATTGAAGACAATGACATGATAAATCAGCTTATCTTTTTTTTTTTTTTTGACATGTTGGTTAATTAAAATTAAAAATGTAAATTTTTATAAGAATGGAAATTATATATGAATTTTTATAAATCACATAATATTAATAGAGTATTGCATTTCAAAAAACATATTTAAAATGGCATAAATTAAACAAAAGTTAAAAATATTCCAATAAAATTGCATTCAAAAAGAGTAAAACAATATATGATCAAAATGAGATTACATTTGTATGTTGTTGAATTTTATTTTTCTTTAAATTGCAAAAAAAAAAAACTAACTAATATTATTACTTACTTGAATAATATTCAGTTTAGTGTTGACAATAATATGAATGGAAACCCACACATTATTGGAATTTCCAGCAATAATGCAAGAAATATCAAATGGAAAAAAGTGCAGTTGTATTGTGATCGGTGTTGCAAAATTACAAAACATATGTCAAATAAACTTAAATTTAACACACACATACATATATATATATGCAGAAATTGAGATCAAGCATATATCTCATAGATCACATATTGTGGGCACATAAAATATATAAACAAGGCAAAACTCTCTCCATACAGTAGTGCCACCCTGTGCTAAACAGAGTAATCAATGGATGCCAGGAGGATTGTGCATAAAATCCCTATCTAATGCCTACTCATCCAATATACCCAGACTAATTTCTGGCTTGTGGCCATCGTCAGTGAGGAGCTTTGGATCTGAGAGCACTGCACCTAGATCTTAGGATCTAATGCAACCCTCCAGCAACCACCTTTTATCTGTACTTTACTACAAAATTATGAGAATGAAATTGAAAACATAAAAAATATTTTCAATCTAAGCTCAATACTGGCAAACTGATTATGGGTTATCACCTAAATAATGTTCAAGTTTATATAAAGATAGGTTGCAAAATATTTGTTCAAATACTTTTTTCATTACCTATTTAATATATATATCTGTTAAAAATGAACTCCTAAATATATAAACATTGTCTTTCTTTTGGAGCATTAATCAGTGAGATCAAAAGCAAGACAATACAATTTTGGTGAGATGCTGACTTCATATTCATCTCTCAAAACACCTATAAAACATGAATAGTCATGGATACTTTGATGCTGCGAACTGAAGCTTCTTCTTGCTAGACTGCTTTAGTTGTAATAAAATTAATTATAAAAAATATTGTTGTGTATTGAAGTTGATTTTTATAATATTCATTGGTTCAGGTGTATGTTGAAAGTCATTATTTTCACATTTATCTACTTTTTACAGTAATATATATATATATATATATTTGTATAATGTAAACAATAATAAAACAAACAAACAAAATACTTTCAGTATTTTTTTTAATGTATTTTATTGTTACATTGCAAAACAGACATGTGGACTATTGATGGAATGAGTCTCAGAAATCTTGATGGATGACAAGTATTAAAAAGAAAAGCCACCATATTTCATAAATATCTATTAGCTATTTTGAAATGAATATAATGACAGAATAAAAAAAAATTAAATAGCTACTTACAATAAATATTGTAATAAATACGACGAAATGAACATATTATTTATTTAAATATTTCCTTTTTTAAAAGTTCATCCATAAAGAAAACGAGCTTTCTATCATACTTTACTACAAAGACATCCAAAAAAAAAAAAAAAAAAAGAATGTTGGAATGACAATAGATTAAAAAAAAATCTAAATGATCTTTTCTGCTCCACCACTAGAAACTATTGGAGGCTGTCGTGGAAGAGCATAAGGCGAGCCTAAAAACTGATCAGCTATTCGGCCTGCTTCTCTCAAACCACTTAAAAGAGCTCCATGTACTGTAGCTGGGTAGTTGCGAATAGTATGTTCTCCAGCAAAGAAAAGCCGAGGAAGATTGCTAACTCCAGAATTAGTGCCAAGGATAGCAGGTGCAGGAGCAATAGGTGTGGCTAAAACATCATAATCATTTCCTAAAATATACAAAAAAAAATCCAATTAATATAAAAATTATACAATTATTTTTAAAACAAAAGTATGAATAACATTTTAAATTTATATATGTTTTTCATAAATATCCTCTTTTTAAAACTTTGACAGAAGCTTTTCCCCCATTTTCATCTGTTTCTTTTATTCTATACAACAGCTTTAGATTCTCATGACTCTATAACATAATTCCAGCTTACACGTTTCTTTCTTTTTTAAAAAAGAATATCATACTATTTAAATAGCTACAACTTTTCTTGAAGTTATAGTTTAAATTTGATCTTTTTTGTTTGTTTGTTTTCAAAAAATTATTTATTAAGCACTATCATCTGTCATCTATTAGTTACTAAAGCTTAAATTAGGTGGTGTAGCTGTACTAAAAGAAAAAGGGTATGCTGTGAAACTAGATTCTTCCATTATTTTGTTGCACTTTTGTTACCACATCTTTCTTTTTTATGAATACGGCTGATTTTTCAACATTCACATTAAAACAGCCATTTCTTTCACATTTCTAAATATAATTTCTATTTTAAAAATCGTAAAACCTTACATCTTGAAACATTTTTAGGTTATTTAATCAATTCTCAAATAAGATTTTATCATAGAAAACTTCATTATATAAATACTTATCTTTAAAATAGTAGGTATTCTGAATTTCATTTTTTTAAAAAAAAATTATATTAATTAAACAGCTAATACACTTTTCTTGTAGTTATATTTTAAACTTTATATTTTTGTTTGCTTGTTTGTTTTTAAATGCTTGATGTCTAATTTTGATTATTCAATGTTATATAGTTGACAAAGACTAAAAGGAATATAGACGAAAGTACTTCTAATAAAATAAGTTAAATTATATGAATATTATTGTATTTAATATATATAAATTTTTAATATTACATATCCTATCTTTATAAAATGACCTATAAGCGAGCGCGAGAGAGCTACAAAAGTTGGGCGGTCACTTCTAACTATAGAATAAAGGACTGATTTTAAAGCAGAAATAATTAAATAAAACAATAATCTATAATTCGACTATTAAGCATCATTTATTCATACAACAATCATTGCAAATGATCTGATCTGACTCTTGGAAAATAAGAGTTAATGTATTTTTCTTATAGTACAATTACAAATAATTGATTTGTTAATGCCACACTTCTAATATTTTTAAAATAAATGATTCAAGTAATTGTAAAATCATGTAATAATAATATTCTCAGGATTCTTAATGTAATAATTCAAATATATTAGATTTTATCATATTGTTGAATAAATAAATGACATCCTAGTAGACTATAGGAGACATACACTTCACTTATAAGCTAATGTATCCTAATATACCATAATAATAATAGTAATAATAATTAAAGAAATATTAAATTTAAATAGTACAAGCATGAACGAACGAATATTCCAAAATAGACAGAGTATTTTTTATGTCATTCTGATATTCATCAACAATATAACTTTAAAATTGTTTTGAAAAATAATATAATTCTTATTTGTAATAATAATTAAATAATAAAAAGTCTTTAAAAAACAATTCAAAGTACATGAAATAAACAGTTTCATTTTAAATGCAACTACAACATTTGGAATTATCATTCATATGCAACTTTGCATTTTCAAGTTTTGGCCCTGTAATTTTTTTAAAAAATGATATTGGATATCTGATTTGAATAAAGATTTGTATAATATAATGAATAATTAATGACCCAAGAAATCATATAGAGACAAAAACTAAATGTAATAACTATAAAAAATAAATTTATTAACAGTTAAAATCAGCTCCATTTTACACATAAATTAACACAACAAAAATTATAGGAAGGTCATCTGCAAATATAGGCGCTATTATACACGATGCATTTATAAAAAAAAAAAAAAAATAATCGCCTATCCACTTGCAAATCAAACCATCCTTTACAAACTTTTGATAGTTTTGTTAACAATAACTGATTAATTTTGACTAAACATTATTTAACTATTTTAAACACTTGTTTTTAAAATACAAATAATTTTATATATTCACTTCTAACAGTAGTATTCTATTGTTATACAACAATCTTTTACTAAGGCTTTTAAAACTATCATTTGCTATAACATCTAAGATATACTTTCAAGATATACTTTCACACGAACAGCTAGCTATTATGGATTGGCATATTTAGCCAATAATTATTTAGTTATAGAATTACCAATACAAGTAACAATTTAATCCTTAACTAGTATATGGCTAACATTGTAAACAGACTGTCATTATAATACTGAGTATTATATAAGATATAGTTAAAAAAATGCTATCTGACATTTCTTAATTTAATCACTAAGATGGTAAATCTTTCAGAAGCCACATATACTCCACATTCCAATTTCCCCTAAATCCACATAATAAAATAATTAAACATTTCATGATCTTACCAATCCATCAGCAAACTATTTATGGATGGTGATGATGACTATAACACATATGTTGCACCTCTTGTCATGCTAGTACAGCCCATAAACATTAATTTAGAAAATATATTTGTTGGTTTGATTGTAAACTGCTGGCAAGGTACAGCATTACAATACATACATTAATTACTTTCTTATACACTCTGAATATAAGTGTCTCTGAAGTGACTATACACTTCAAATACTAATTTATCAATTGTCATAACAATTTTAAAACTTACATTGACTTCACTTACACAGTGGAATATGAACAAGATAACTTCATGAGGAAGAGGCTTCTCAGAGCCACAACTACTATACTGAGAAATAAGCAATGGCATATTCCAACGCCTTCTCTGAGGTATATGTGTGTGTGGATGTGGTCCTATCATATGAAAATGGAATATAAACCAAAGAAAATCCTATCTAAGGATTGGCTATACAAACAACAATAATATAGTATCTCAACAAAATCATCTCATGAACAAATTATCTACCATTGGGGAGAGCAATTCTCAATCCTCCAATGTATAATATAATTAGCATACAATAATAATAAAGCCAAATGCACCCCACAATTATTAAAATAGAAATAACACCTATCCTCAGCATAACCATGGCAAGATAAAAATATCACTTAACACAAGAAATAATTATTTATTTCTAGAAATTCATGCATGAGATAATGTACAAAACCAACAAATAAATACAAGTCAAAACGACTTTTAAAATACTCTAAAGAACACAATAAATTTTGCAAATAATAAGAAATACACATATATTTAATGGCAGCATAATATTTTGAAAATTAAGTGGATATGAATGGCAAATGCAAAAATACTAAATATCATAAATATAAAATATATTATTAATAACCATATCATAAAATTACTATATTATATTAATTAAAATCTTTGTGAGTTTCTGACAAACTAGATACTAGATGTTTACTCATAAATAAATAGAAACTGTGTATTAATAAAATTAATACTAGTGCATGTAAAGAAATATGTATTTTCTTTTACCTGGACATGTATATCAAAATAATTTATTTTAAGCTCAAAATAAAAAGCATACATTTTACCTTAACCATTATAAAAATATAATGCATACATTTTATTTTATAATTCATAACACCTTAGCATAAGAATTATATATATATATATATATATATATATATAATATTACAAATTGATGTCTTATTTTTTTAAAATAATATAGTAAACTTATAAATAAATAAATACAAGCAAGACTTAATCAATAGGCAGGCAGCAAATGTTATGATCACGGAATTATTCAAAAGTTGGCCTTTCAAAGTATTAGTTGACAAAGACTATGAGGATAGTTGAAAGCACTCCTAAATGACGTTTACATTTTTTATTCTTTTTAAAAAATTATAATTACTGTATTTTCTATTATTTATTTATAAGTTTACATATATATTTTTAAACACTAATATTCTTTAGCTGACATCTGCCGCATTCAGCTATTTGACACAGGAAATAATGTTTTCTGGATGGCAAATCATGTTAAAAGCAATGCAATCATAATTTGTTATCTTTTAAAATAACATGAATATTAATAACATTCCTAAAACAAATTGCATGCAGAAATAACAAAACTTAAGTCACTACTGAAACAGATTTGAACCTCCTTCCATTCACTTAAATGTTTATTTTATAAAGTTTGCTATAGCATGTTTTCTCTCATTTATTCAAACAACAAAAATATACTATTAAGAATATTTCTTTCACAGTTCAGCGGATATTTTTTTGGGAAATAAAACATTTCTTCATTATTATTATTTATCCTTCATTTGAAGTAATATTTTTCAAATATTTAATTGCAATGCATATAATCCTTCAACATTAAAAATAGTTTTCTTTGAAAAACTATTATAGTTAATTTCTCCGAATTTTCAATGAATAAAATTCTTTTCCTTACTGAAAATACTTGAGTTAGCACTTAATTAATAATGAAGAGAACATTAAAATTCTTTTTATAATTATCAAGGATTAATTCTTTTAAAGTCAAATAGAATTAAATGCTGTTGAAGCAGTTTTTTCTTTAATATTAAAATAAATTTTAGAAGTGTATCAATGGTAGATTTGAGCATTACTTCACTAAAATTGTGAATAAATAACAACCAAATTGGTCTAATAAATTGTTTTTCTTCCTCTTAAATATTAAAATAAATTCAATTAACTTATTAATAAAGAGTGGAGATGTGAGTTTGTTAAAGATAATGGAGATTAGTATTAAAAGATTAATATTTAAACAGCATTAAACTGTTGCACATGCGCTTTGGATTTTAACTATAAAATGAATGAATACTAACATTTCAAACCCATGATAAAGTCTTTGAAAAAGATAGAATGGCCATCTATCTTTTCTAACCCAAACGCTTTTGTATGGTCGAATCCTAAGTGTTTGAAAGTGAAAGCGTGAAGATATTAAATAATCATTTTAAATTACTTTTACAAAAGCGTTTGGGTTCGAAAAGATAGATGGCCATTCTATCTTTTCCAAAGACTTTATCATGGGTTTGAAGTGTTAGTATTCATTCATTTTAATGCTGTTTAAATATTACAGTTTATAAACATCGCACTATATAAAATAATTGACTTATTTATTAAAAGATTAGTAAAGTATTGAGTTCATACAAAAACTTGAAAATATGGAATTATACTACCTTTGCATTGAAATAGACACATTTTAGATTCCGTATTATGTAGAAAACATCTATTTTCTATGGGCATCTTTGCTAATTTTCTTGGAACCTCTTGATTTAGCAGCACATAATTACTTAGAAAATAATATTTTATAAAAAAAATTACCACTGTTATGTAAGCTAAACAATTAAAACCAAATTTTAATGCTTTTAGCCAAAGAGTAAACAGTCAGAGAGCACAGTCAGAGTTCCCCACACACTAAGTTCTACTATTTATGACTTCCATACTTTAATGGGCAGTTAATTAGCTACACCTAGTTTTTTTATGTTTCTAGTACTAATTATTTACACTATAAAACAAAATATAATTACATAATGGTAATCACTTTCAAATTATCATGTGATAGTTTTAGTAAATTTCCACTGAGCTTTAATTGACTTTTACAACTTATTAAAAAAAAAAACTAATAAAATTTATTTTATAATTTCACTTTTAAATAATTATAAATATTCTTATTTATTAGAAGCTCAGACACTATTTCTTATTTACATATTTTTAAATAAATTAATTATAAAACATTATTAAATGATTAAAAGAAGTTAACTAATATTTAATTCATAAATAACATTTTAAACTAGTGTGTATGCATTCAAATCCAAACACACACATACCAGATATTACTTTCTACTTTTTTAATTTAAATTTATTCTGCCTAATACTAAACCTACCAGATATTAAATACTTTTCAATATTTTTTTTGTATACTATATTTAACAAACTAACTTCACATTCTCTAACTCTTTTAGCAACTTTTAATTAACAAATCACAGACTAACTATTTTAATTACTTTAATAATAATATTTTATAACTAATGAACTTTTTAACTAGTCTATGGTCTTTTAAAATACAAAAATTAACTTTAACAGACCTCCCATTGAATTCCAGTTTTATAATACAGTATATAAATTTAATTTAAAATATTTTAAGCTAACTAGCTTTAATTATTGACTGACTAAAAATTGAGTTTCAATTCCTATTCTATTTTATACTTATTTAAATATACTTATCATCACCATCAACCATTATCAATCCACTGCAGGATGAAGGTCTCTCTAAGTTTAATCCATCTTCTCCAATCTTTAGCTTTTCTTCTCCACATCACCTCTGCACACTTTCTTATTTCATCCATCCATCTCACATGTGGTCTCTTTCTGGGTCTTTTACAATCTCTTGGAATCCCTCAACATTAAAGTTATATGTTACAATAAATTTAAGCTGCAGATATTGAATAATAAAACTAATTATAATTGCTGACATAGCATGCCTAAGCTATTAATGCAACAGAACTTATATAATCAAGCTTATCATCATCATTTTAACATTATAAAAATAAAACTTGTCATTTATTTTTCCCTTTTTTTGTCTGCAAAACTTTAAAATAGAACATTCAAAAATTACCATGGGCAAAGCACAGGGGTACAATATATATATATATATATATATATATAATTGCATTTTGTGATAGTATCTACTCCCTCTTCTACCACACATCTTTATAAGATTAATAATATAATTTGAAGTTATGTATTGAAGCAGTCGATGTCTAATCACATCGAGCTTCATGCTTTGCTAGATATACTAACATCCTGCGAGCCCACAATTCAGACCGCATCATAGATATATGCCATTCACCTACATACTGCATACATAATGATTCAAGAAATTAATAAAATTAAAAATATTTAGTAAAGTAAAACAGTAGTGTGCATGATGTGTATATACATGAACGAAGCAATAATTTTATTAATATTTATTGCTGAAAATTAGACATTTTCTTTATATAATTGTAAATATCATATAAGTGTTGGAATGTAAAACAAAGAAAAATAGGGAATGCTTAAAATACTGAAATGATCTTTATCTATATTCAGATTATTTTCACTACCATATGACTTAGAAATGTGTGTCTTAAGTTGCAGTGAGCATTTTTCAAATTTGCCACCTGCTTTCTAAAAAAGGGAGTGTATAGCTCATCAGGTGGACACTTCTCTTCGGATATTTTGTGTTTAATCCTTTCCTGATAATCCTCACTCTAGTAACTATTTATGAAAGTTCTTGTTTAAAATCAACAAAGTTAGTAGGATGGATGAACAATGAGTTCCACCATGCTTGTAATGCATCTTTGCAGATGACTACTCATAGCATTAACACTGAAATATCTTTCTAGACCCTTAATAAATTCAATGGGTGATTTACCAGTATTATCTGAAAAAACTTTATTTTAAGAAACTGGTCTATAATTCCAGATATATGGTTTATTGATTGAACAATCATCTTTGCATCTTCTATATTATTATTTTCCATGTTCTTTGCTTTTTGGGGTGGTCGGGGACTATTTTTCTTTCAGTTTCACCATGTTGTCTATGGTTTTCCTCCAGCTTTTTTATTCTCTCTATTATACTACCATCACCTTTTATCTGTAGGGATTCAATCTGACTTGTACAGATTACAGGCTTCTTTGATTTTGATAACTCACTAACTCTATTGCCTCTTGTATTTGGATTATTTTAATATCCATTATTTCTTGTATCTGCTATATTTTAACACTTTGTTCCCTTTTGTTTTGCTTAACTTCATTCACAATTTTATTTAGTCTGCTATTTGATTAACTTTTTTTTTACTGTTTTCAGTCATTTCATCTTCTATTTTCTGTTATCAGTATTTCTTCTCTTCTTTTTTGATCATCATCATTTTGTTGATCACCCTCTTTCATTTCTGAAAACATTTTCTGACATTATTGACTGCTTCTATTTTTTTTAGTAGCATTTCTTTTTTCTTCTACTTTCCTTAGCAGCATTTGATTTTCTTCTTTCATTTTTTTGAACATTAGCAATAACTGGACTGATATGTTTATTCTCCATTACTTGCCCTCTTGTATCAGTTTGTTTTCCAGCCTGCATTTTGGCTTTTGCTCATGTTATCATTTACAAAAAACTATATTAATAAAAAAAAAATATATTTTTTTCCTTTATAATGTTATGAAAAAAATATGTTTTTTATATTTAATAATTGTTGCCCCCCCCCTCAACCACACCAACAGTTCACTTAGTTTCCTTTTGTATATATCTAACCCTACTCTCCATTTTTTTCTAGCACAATTACTCTTATTTTATGGCTCCCTACTCTATTCTTAATTTCCCGTACTGATCTTTTTATTATTTCTACATTTTTCATTCTCCATCCATTTTTATTTTGCATAATATCATTAATCACGTCTCAGGATTCATATTTTTTTACTAATGTTACCCTGATTGTAACAAATGTTGCACTCATTCTGTGAGTGCAAGTTAATCAAACTTTCACGCAAATGTGTGGGCATCATATTTATATCCACATTAAAAGAATTAATAAACCACTCTAATGTTATTAATTCTTTTAGATCTTTAAAGCAAATGTTCATATCATTTTTTTATGTTTTCTAGATATTTTGCAATATATCTTCAAATTGTTATCCTTAATTTTTTTTAACTTATGTATTTAAATATGAAAATATCAATAAATCTCTATGATTCATTATTTGTATATAAAGTTAGTTTGTTGAAAAATGATAATAGTGAACTCTTAACATTGATAAGATTAATAGTATTAACTTGCAGTTTTAATATAACCTTATTAACTTTTTTTTTTCATATATCATAGCATTGGCCGCGAACCCGCAACAACCATCTGCAACCAATTGCTTGCTTGCAAGGCAGCTGCGCTGACCCCTCGGCTAACAACGCTTGTTAACTTACAGTTTTAATAGAACTTCATTACATTTTTTATATAGGTCTCATAAATATCCAACAACATTTCGTAACATTTTGACATTAAAGGTAATTTCATACTTAATTGTATTTAGAAATTCAATTATAGTGTTGAACAAATGGAAAAATTATTTGAGACAATGTCTCTTAAATGATCATCTGATCTCCATATGCATCACAGACTTCATTATTTAAAGACTGTGCCTTGATTTTATTAATTATGAATATTATCAAAGTCATTGATTGATTAGATTTTTTACTCAACCTTTTGGTTATTGGCTATTAAGTGTTGTTGATGTAAAATGTAATGTATAATGAAAATGTTAGGAATTTAATTTTTAATAGAGCAATAAATTTAGTGCTGTTTACCTAACAATGTTCATGATCTGTGAGTAACATAAGAAAATGATTAAAAATTGGTATATCTTTCATTAAAAAATGTTTTTACAAATTAAAAATAAATGAATCCTTAGTATTGGTAGTTAATAATTCTGAAAATAACACTTCTTCAATGATTTTGTCATTTTAATGTATTATACACATAACCAGTAATATTTTCATGATCAAGAACTGTGCTTTCATCCAAGTAAAATAAATTCAGTGTTCTGAAAATCTTGACAAGAGTTGTTCCTTAATAGTATTAACCATGTCATCAAATCATCTGGAATGGGTATCACTGTTCAAAAAAGTAAAAAAAAATACTGGTATTTACATTTATTATGGTCATAAAATACAAAATTTCATGAACAATTGGTATTATCAATTCCCCCCCAATAACATGTGGTTAAGATATTTTCCTATTAACAATGCATTTTTATATGAAACCATAAGATCCTTGTCAAGATGAACTGTAATGTAAAATCTTTGAATAAATTTACTACAGTTTTCCAATTATCAAACATCTTCTTTAACTTATAAAAATAATCCACATCTTAATCTTTCTTATTGGTATGTTTCCTGAGTAAATGGTCTTTCATTCTTGAAGGCTTCATTGCCTTCTTTAACAACAACTTTCTGGCATATAAAGCATATTGGCAATTTCTCATTACTAGGAAAAGCAATGAAACCTAATTTTACTTATTCAGTTAAATAATTTGTTAAAATAATATCATATTAGATTCTATATTGCAAATAAATTAAATCAGCAATATGAAAATTCTTATAAAAATATAAAGATATTTTGATCCTACTTTAAAATGTGATCTCTGCTATTTTGGTATTTAGGAAGCTCCAAACCCACTGCTGATATAACTAAGAGCTAAATAAAGTCAGATAATACTGGGATAACCATTGATAGTGGTTCAATTATTTTAACAATTAGTTAAAAAAATTACAATTTTCATCAAAATTTAAAATATAAACACACAAGTTTTGTAGAACCACACTCAGTCTGAAAAAAAAAAACACCACTAAATACCTTTAGAATTAAAAAGAGGAAACATACTAATAATTAAAAAATGACAGGGTTAAAAATAATAAGCAACCAAAAGATCAAATTACTGTGCAAAAATCAAACAAACCTAGAAAATCAAAATATCAAATATATTAAAATTTAGAAAATGACCTGATTTGGAAACAAATAGTAAATGTCCAGGTTGAAAATAAAAAGCAAAAGCCACATGCCCCCAAAAATCAAATTACTGTCACAATCAAATATGAAAGGAATTATCATGTGACCCCAAATAAATAACAATAGCAAGATATTTTACATTTAAAATAATATAATATAAAATAAACTTAATACTATAATAAACTAATAAATCCATGTAAAAGGATTCCAATTTATTGTGGGTAAACTAATGTATTTTATTTTTAAAATACAGCAATATCCATGTGCTTGGGTAAATACAAGAATGGCAGGCAAAAATGCATAAACTAAAACAAGAAATCTGTGTAAGCTAAAATAATATAATATTCTAAATAACCAAAAAAAAGCAATCTTTTTAGATTGCAATTTATTGTATGTAAAACTAAGGCATTTTATTTTTAAAATATAGCAGTAACCATGTGCTTGGTTAAATATAAGAATGACAGCTGAAAATAATTGCAGAAGCTAAAACAAGAAATGTGCTTAAGCTAAAATAATCTAATATTATAATTATCCCAAAAAAGACATAATAAATCCACATCATCAGAGATAATTGTTGAATGGCAAATGAACCATTTTAAATCTATATAAAAAAGTTCAAATTTATTCTGGTACATCAAAACATGTGCTGGTGTTAATGTAAAAATGGCAGTCAAAAAAATTGCTTAAACAAAAGCTTATTAATTGTATAATTAATAAAAAAAAAAATCAAATTTGTTTCTTACCAGAAAGCAAGTAATGTTATGCGCCTTCTTCCTCACATGTAGTTATGTAAAAAAAAAAATGGAGCAAAATCTAGCAGTGTCCTTATGGGCTTTTGAAATTTACATCCATCTATATAGTTATTTATATACTTTTCTATCTATTAACATTGAAGTTACTTTTTCCATCAACAATGAATATGGAAATACATATCACTTTCTCAAACTTTTCAATTATGCTCTCTATGGATATTTTTTTTATGTGTTTCCATGTTCATTTGTTGATGCAAAAAGTAACTTTGATATTAATAGATAGAAAAGTATACAGATAGCTATATAGATAGGTTTAAATTCAAGAGTCTATATAGACATCACTGTACCATGTGATCAAGTGTGAATGCTGCTGCTTTGAACTGATTATCACATCACAAGGTCAAATTTTGACACTGCTAGCTTTTTCTCATCTCCATTTTTTTTGTAACTATACATGAAAAAGGAGACACACAACATTACTGCTTTCTTGTAAGAAAAAAATCTGATTTATTCTTTTTTATTAATTATAAAATTATTATGCTTTCATTTATGCAATTTTTCTTTCGACTACCATTTTTATGTTAATCTAGCACATATTCTTATTCTGCCTCATATTTTAAAACTAAAATGTTTTATTGCATGAGAATAAATTTGAACTTTTTTATATAAATTAAAAACAGTTCATTTTTTGTTCCATAATCAATTCTGATAATGTGGATTTATTGGGATTTTTTTTGTTTTAATTGTAATATTAGATTACTTTAGCTTATACACATTTCTTGTTTTAGCCTATATAATTTTTCTTTCGCTGCCACTTTTACATTAACCCCAACACATGAGATTGTTCTGCCCTAATGCTTTATTGCACCAGAATAAATTTGAATTTTTTTTATGTAGTATAAAAAGGGTCTATTTGCTGCTTAATAATAATTTCTGATAATGTGGTTTTATTCTTTGTTTTTGGTTAATTATAATATTACATTATTTTAGTTGATGCAATTTTCCTTTTGGCTTCCATTCTTACATTTATCCAACATGCGGTTATTTCCATCTGTTATACTCGAATACAAAGATATAAATGAATCAATGGAGACTTTTTGCTGAAATAAAAACTGCTGAAGGAACATGGTGCCCTTGAAGGCCACTCTATAATAGTAATTACATATGATGTTGTGATGGGCTCAATGGTAACTTATTTGTTTACTTAGCCTAGATAACTTAGGTAGCATTAGATATAAATAATTATGATTATATAGCATTATTTTTAGACACTAGAGGTTTCCTTATAGACAAGCCAGATTGCAAAAAAAAAAAAAATCATTCATTAATAAATCACCCAGTAAATATTTTAATCTCCACCCCACTTGCAAATATAAATTAGAGATTATTCCACCTTAAAACACAATAAATTCTTACAAGACTGATGATATTGCCCAAGTTGAGAAACAATCTTCTAACAAAAGTTCAATCCAATTTCTTGTCCACATTATAATTTCTTTTAAAAATATTTTCTTTTTGATACTGAAAATCATATCTTTCCATTTTTTCCCATTCTTCTCCAAATTCATATCAGAAAACTCTTCACTCTTGTATAACCTTTCCTTCAAATCATCCAATTTTCTATTCTATATAAAGCCATACTTGACTAAACATTTAGCAAGTTTTTGCTTAAATTCTAACTTTAATGGTTAATCTAATAATCATGTAGACTTATTAAAAACCTATTTAACTGCTACAATTCCCATTTTAATGCTTTTATTTCTCTATCCATCATTAAACAAATAATTTTGTAAATATTTAAAAGCATTATCTTAGCTCTAAAACTTCCTGCCCAATGGTCACTTGGTTAATCTTTTATACTTAAGAGTTATTACTGGATTTAGAAGAATTGATTTTCAGTTCAAATATAAATGTTACTAATCTTGACATTTTGTTAAGCGTCCTCTCCGGAAATACAAATGCCTATGCAGTGAATCTTTCAACACTTGCTTCATTCTCACCAAAACTATGTTCATTGAAAAGTTTGCTTAAATTTTATATCTGACTGTCCTATAAGTAATTTTATAATAAATAAATATTTGATAGATTCCTTTTAAACTATATGTAAAACCAGTATAAAGGAAATGTTAGCATCCAATAAATTTTTAAGTATACTGTAGAGCAAATAGTGAGAAGAAAAAATAAAAATAATTTTCCCTCTATTGTAAATATTAGAAATTCACCAAAAGTTAACAGATTAAAAAAAATGGGTTGTAGAAAATATATATATATCGAGTAAGTAGCAACAACTTGACCATCTTAAAAAGTGTATTTTTTCTCTAACTAATAAATGTACAACTTTTTATATATTTTTAAACATGATGGTACATATAGAAAACTATAGAACGAAAAAATAATTTGACAGATATAATTTTATAGCAACTTTAATTATTTTTCTAATCAATTAGATCTGTGAATACGCTGGGATTTATAATAAAATTGCTGCTATCAACAGTCACATGAGTAAAACAACAACATTGTATTACTTTCCTTTTTCAAGGCTATCAAAGTAGATACGATATTCTTTATTTTCAATCTTTTCTTTTTTTTTAATATTAAAAAAAAAAGCAGATCAAAGCTTTATGACTCATTCATTTAATCAGATTAAAAAAAATATATATGCTGAAATAATTCAATTTCTATTCTATATGTATGTGTGAATGGGGATTGGAACACCTGTTAGAGAAGCGCTGACTGACAGCAGTTTGTTAAGTATGCCATTATCAGTATTAAAGAATCTGGTGACATAGTAGGTAAAAAAATCTATTATTACTTGGCTATACCAATCATCTAGAGAAAACAAGAAATTTTTTTTAAGTCAACTGAAAATTGCTCCAATCATCATTTAACATTTTAACCTCCACACCTGATGCTCAAGGTCAAGATTAATAACATTTTATACGGATGATAAACATGAATTCGGCTGCAAGAGCATTTTTTCTCTCTTCCTCCCTTTTTTATTTTTGTAGAAATATATTTATTTTGATATTGTGCATCTTTCTAATTAAAAAAAAAAAAAAATTAATAAAGCAAGTAAACAAATTAACTGACATGAATAATGAATAAATGAAGTATTCCCCTTGTGAATTTATTTTATTTTACAAATTGAAAACTTATGCTTGTTGTGAAGACATTTTACTCAATCCTGAGAAGCTCCAGGTGTGATGTACTCATCATTTAAGAATTAATTCAATTGGTCTTTTTTTTAATACTGAGCATGCTCACTAAATCGTCGACAGAATATAAATTCTTCATATTTCATACATATTTCTGTAATTCTCTTTTAAAGCATTGCGATAAATAGTACAAATAGTAAAAAATAAAAAATCTCTCATTAAAATTTTGCCTTTATGAATAAATAAAACAAATATGTATTTATTGTACTTTATATGCAAATTCAGAAAATTATATCAAGATAAACAAATGAAGATGTTATAGATGTAATAATTGAGAGAATAATAAAGATGCATGTTTAACTCTTTATAGAATATACCAAACAAACTGTACATTATGTTTTATATCTCAAGTTCTCTGATTGAAAATATAACACTAAGTAATAATACTCAATCATTATTAATACTTTTCCTTTAGCATTAATATGAAGTACATTAAAATCAAGCAAATGAGTTTCTAGGTATTAAGCACCTGGAAATTCTAGTTATGCCACTTCTTGAAGTTAAAAAAGAAAAGAATGAAGCAAATCTGTTTAAAAGAAAAGATAACGTGTCATAAAAATAAATAACAAGAAACGAAAGTTGGGATGTCAAAAAAAAATGTTAAATTCCAACTTGATTATACAGAGCCCACAATTTTCATTAAAATTCCAAAATACTAAATAACATTTAATAATATGCAATTAAAGGCAAATAAATAAATAACCTTGAAAAAACCTACCAACATTTGAATTCATTATATTGGATTTTGCAACAATATTGCTCTAAAGATAATGGTTATTTCATAGTGTACATATTTTAGCAAATTTATAAGTGCAATATAAATTGTTTACTTAAGGAAACAATGTGTTTAATAGGCATCATGATACTATGAGTAATGTCTAATACTTGATCATTATATCAGTGACAGTTAAACAGTATCTGTAAATCTCTATCAAAATTAATCTTCATTGTAAAGTTATACAATAAACTTAATGAGTTCTACATCATATATATATATAGCATGCATTTAATCACAACAATCATTTTTCAATAAATAGATTATTAATAAGTTATCATTTTTTACTAGATCATAAATTATTACATTTCACTTAATCTTTGATATAGATTTTAAGTTCAAATATAACAATATTTTTTGTACAGGTGACAATTTCATGTACCTCATTTGTATTTCAATTAAGAACTCATTCTTATATCTAAGACATACCATTACAGAGATTAGGGCAGAAACTATGCTAATGTATTTGACCAATCAGGATATGATGAAGTTATAGTTCTACAAATATCATGCATCATTACATTTTATTCATTACATAAACTTACGAGTGAAGCATTTCTTAAAAAGATTACTAATATTTTATAAATCATTGTTTTTTATATTGATAAATAAATCTACATATTTAATTACAACATGTTATAGTATGGATTGATTGAGATCTTCTTATTGGTAAAAACTACAATTATTTGCTTTAATAGATAATATTAATTTCTATTTTATAAATTCTTTATTTTGATTTTTAAATCTGTCTTTTTACGATTACGATATATTGTTTTGCAATGTTGTCAAATTGCGCAAGACATTATTTGAAGACCATGCTTATATAACTATAATATCATTAATCTGGCTCAATATAATTGAGTAACTTTAAATATCCAAATAAAATTATTAGGAAGAGGGGTATCTTGAACTTTTCACAACAGCTATATTTCATAATTTTAAGAGGTGTTAGAATTACCGTAAGAGAGCAAATCTCCAAACTTTAATGAACAAGCTTCAATTTTTACTCTCCATCTCTTCAACAATCCATTTCAGTGAAAATATGAGGATGAAATGCTCAAAGCCCTTGTTGATGCCAATATTATTGTCATACCCCATGTTGATCTTAAGTCAATCTAACTCCTCACATATAGGCTCTTAATATATCCATTTAATTATACAGAAGAGGGATGGATACAATACAGGCTGAATATGTAATATTTAAATATATGTATTGAACCAGATTCCCCAAACTTACCACATTATTACTAGTTTTAAATACTTTTAAAATAGCTTTAATATCTTTTGGAATCTAAAACTTTAATAAGTTTTAAAATTTACTTTAATCCCTCTTGATTTTAACTAAGCTTATTATCACATTTAATACATAACTTCTTGGTAATTATTATTTTATATCTTTACTACTACAGGAACAGACTGGCCCTTCAAGCAGAGGAGAGAATACCATTGATAGCATAATCATCAATGATATCCATGACCAGAATGGGCTACACAAAGCATAACATGACCACATTTCCTGACTGTGACCCACCTTGACTAATGGAACAAAGCCATCGAAAGCATTTTATTTGTTTTGAGAATCAAACTCAGGCACCAGCTAACCATATGTTATATAGACAGCATGTTTGGATGTCAGCTGACACCAACCAGCACTTGAAATATCCCAAACTAGCTCCTACTCTTAATTAGAAGGTCCAACACATTAACTTAACACATATAAACATTTATCTCTTTAAATAAATGGTGATGCAGTGACAAGAGACAGAGAGAGAATAGACCAAATAATAATTTAGCAAACATTAGTATTTATTCATGCACACATATTTAATATAGCATAACAATAAGAAAATTTACATAGACAAATATAAACGATTAGTTCATACTAAATTTTATAATAGTCCATTAAAGTTCATTTCATTTAAAAATAAAGTGTCTATCGACAATTACCATGGAAAATATATTTACCTAGGTTTTCATAATATTAGATAACGCAATTCATTTGGTTTTCATTAGTATTACTTTCCAACCAATTTGCTTTTTGGTCTCAATCAATGGCTTTGGTGCTTGTCTTCGATTCTTTAGCTTGACAATGGGAGAGAGAGTAGCAGCAGCATCTATTTTATAACTTAAGCATTGGTTCTGGGTATAGACAGTTGATTTTGGTGAAGGACTTAGGACATGCAGCCCACTCAAACACTTCTAAGGTGGTCTAGCAACACATATTGTTAGGTCTGCAATAATATTTTCCACAGCAGTAATGACTGGCTCTGTACTGTACTTATACTTCTAATCTCTGTATAAGTAGATGAATCAAGTAATGAATTAATGCCAGCATGAAGGCTGAAATAAATAACAATAGACAGTTGTGACTTTTATACCTTTTCTCTCCCATTGTTCTTTTCCTTAACATAGCTTTAAATTTTATCATACATTAAATCTAATTTTTTAATTAAAATGTGCACTTTTTAAAAATTTAATTGATTATTACATTTTTCTTTAATTTAATCTTTTTTCTAGATTAATTTACTATCTGTTCTCATGTATTCTGATAAAATAGCTTACAGAGTTTGTAATTATTATAATTATTGGTTTCAATTTTATTATCAGCTAGAAATCTTACTGGCATTCCGAACATTTACTTTCACTAATTAATTAATCTTTTTTTTATTTTACATTTATCACTAAGATTTATTTTTTGACATTTATCCTTTGACTTATTTTAATTTATAAAAAGGAGAATGAGTTTTTACGATTTTATTTTTGATTCTTTTTCCCACTCCATTCTCAATAAAAAGCTTTATTCTCTTTTAAAAGAAAATATACTGCAATCTTTTTATTTTATTAAGTTTTAAAATCTATTTAACTATTTCTTTAACTATTCTTCCTTTCTTAATAAATTTGATATATTTTTAACCTTATCCTATTTTGGATAACAGAGAAACATCTTTTGGCCAATTTGTCCTCTGGTAAATTTTTTTGTTAAGTAATATACGTTAAAATGTGTGTAGAACTATATATTTTATTATAATAAATTTTTTTTCCAAAAATTCTGTGCTAAAAGACATGAAATTCAAAATCCCCGCTCTTACAATAGACATAAATGTTCGGCATTTTATGTAATTGTAGTTTCCAATGATGCAAAAACATGTTTATTTGCAAATTTATTTTGGTTTTAGATATTTTTAAAAAATAATTTGCACTATATTTATTAGATATCAAAAAATACAAATTACTAATAACTTATTTTGACTTGAAATACTTTATTTTCAAAAATATGTTATATTAGCAGCTAATGTAAATATGGCCTGAAGCAAATTAGACAACTCTAGCTTTGATGTAAACAATCTACTTTATATTTATAAGAAAGAAAATATAGCAATTTTGCAATAAATATTCAAAAAATTTAAACTTTTAAAGAATAATTCATTAGATATAAGAGAAATAAATAATTATTTGTTTGGATGTGTAAAAATAATGAAAATTAAAAAATATTTTGTTGATTTTATAAACTGAAAATAATCTTTCTAGAAACAATGACATATAAAGTCTTTGTTTTTTTCATTAAAAAATATTTTGTTGATTTTATAAACTGAAAATAATCTTTCTAGAAACAATGACATATAGAGTCTTTGTTTTGATTACATCCTCATTTTTTTAAATATTTACAGAAACAAATGTGAACATTTAAAATTTATTTCAGTAGTAAACAAAAATATCTATCCAATGAAGTCAAATTTGTTTTTTTCTGATAAGTAATAATGATTTTATCATATATTTTACATTGTTGTGTGAGACAAAGAAAAACGTCAGAAATAGCAAAATATGGTAGGGTTAAATTATGAAATATGTGTTTTATAACATATATCTCACTAGTGTTACAGTGTATTGTCTAAAGTAGCCTTAATGTAATTATAAGAGACTTGAACTCAGACTTTCAAGCTCTTATAATTACATTAAGTCTAGTATAGACAATATACATATATTTAAATATTATATATATGAGTATTAGTCTTATCAATCAATTTATTTTATAAGTTTTATTTATTTATTTAATATTTCATATAATTATATTGTATTCATGACATTGTGATTACTCTATGATTGCAATTATTTGAATGCTAATTAGCTTGAAATGGTTATGTAGCTTTATAGATTTTTAGAGATGCAAAATTATAGGTTAATTTTTATAAAAAATAATTCAGTAAGCTAATTAGATATTATACCAGAAAGAGTTTTGTTTCCAGATAAAACACCATTCCAAAGTCTAAGTTAAAAACATTATAGCTACTACATAAAATAGATAGAAATATAAATAAATAAAAAAAATTGGAAAAAAATATTATTAGAGATAAATAGAAAAGGATTTGATATAATTGATTTCTGTGAATAAAGGTGGATCAATTCTCAAACTATAAATGAAAAAAAGTATATATTGTTATAGTGGTAAAAAAATTACAACAATAGATATTTGCCAAGGATACAAGAATGAAAAACAACTTGATAAGAATTCTGTTAATGATAAGCTGGTAGTAAAAAAGACAATTGTTCTCAAGGAAATAATGCTGATTAGTAAATATGATGAATTATATAAGATGTTATCATAAATTCAGAATCATACAAAAAATATAAAAAGATAAAACAAACTTTTATTTATAGAACTTACTCAGTTTATCAATTTAACAAACATGTGGGCAGTAATGACTTATCATGCCCCAATAATGTAGTAAACTTTTTGTTATTGGAGAACAATCAGTAAAAAGCTTTTTAAAGATTCCTGTTACAATAAGCAAGGATAACAATCATATCTTATATTGATTTCTCCAAAAATCTATTATATATTTTATCATGCAGTGAATATTGCTCAAATTTCAATATTAAATACTTTTCTGTTAGCACATGGTTGAAACTGTTACAAAGTTAATTGATTCTTTAGATCTTTTTTGTTTTCTCAGATACATTAACAATAACATATGGATTTGAAAAAATGGTATAATCTTATTAAATCTATCAATGACACTATCTTATAAGCTGACAATTACATTTCAGACAGATTGAAGAAATATTTTAATCATCTTTTAAACATGAATTGAGATGATGACTTTTACTGATATATTTTATCAAATCATTTAGATTTAAACAAAAGTGTAGTTAAGTTAAAATAATCTTAAAAATGGAAAGACTTCAAATCTTGAGAAGTACTTGGAGAAATTTAAAAACATCTCATAATTTTTTAGAAATATATGAACACTACTTGAGCTTGAGAATGCTTCAACTATTTAATTTTTAAAAACAAAGGAAACAAACAAGATTGCTTAATTATTGTGGAATAACATTGTTATCCACTAATAGCAAAAATACGTTTAAAAAATTTGTTGAAAAGGTTACTTCTAGTCATAAGATGAATAAATAATAGTAACTCAATATGGCATTAAGTGAATCAAGAAGCACTATACACATAGTTTCTGTTGCCATGTAAATATTGAAAACAAAGAAATGATTTGTGTATTGCTTTTCTTGATTCAATCAAGATATCTGACTCAATTCAACAGATATATCATTGAAATTATTTGTTACTCCTATCAAAATATATTCATATTATACAGTTTCTACATGATGGAGTGAGAGGAGATGTTATTACTGCAGATAAAAAATCTGAGGCATTTGAAATAAAAAAAAACAGTGTTAAACAAGATAAACAAGAATATGCAATTACTCCAACTTTGGTTTCAGCTTTTATGATAGTGATATTAGGAACTGTTTATAGTTGACTTAATGAAACAGGTATAAACATATGATACAAATTTAAAGATAATATTTTAATTTGAACAACTTAAAAACAAAAACTTCACTTTCTTAGCTTCTGGATTTACAGTATGCTGATGTTTGCAGTACCTTTTCCAATTGATAAGGCAATCTACAGAATATCTTTAAGGCTTTGAGTACCACTTGCTCAAACTTGAGTTTAATAATGTGATCTATTATCAGATAGCATTAGAAAAAAATCTTCAGCAACATTTAACTTGAATGGATATTAACATGAGAATGAGAGATACTTTAAATATATTGATAGTTTTTTAAGGAAAAAAATGATGGGGTTTAGCATAGGCTTCAATTTGCTGCTGCTGCTCTTAACAAATTAAAAGGTAAGATATTTCATTACAATGAAGTAATTATTGCAATTAGATAATCTGTAATTAGAACTAATATTTTATGTAATTTAATGTATGGAAGCAAGATTTAGATCCCCTACGACATAACCTAGAGACATTAGAATATTTTCATTTAAGAATATGATGGCAAGACCATAAGATTGATCATTATGTTCATCAACTTGTCTGATATAATATTAAAGCATTCACTATTGTTATATTACATCTTCATTAGATTGAACATATATTAAATATTTCTAATTATATATATAAACAAAATATTAAATATAATATAGATATGTATAATGAACCCAAGCATGAGCTTCACGGGAGAGCCGTGAGCCACACATCATTTATGTTATACAGATTATTTCCAAGCATTCTAAAAAAAAGAGCAGTCAATTAGAACAATATTGACTGCTTCCATTGGAAAAGTATGTTTGAGGATAGAATAGTAAAAAAAAAAAAAACTACAATTATACAAAGTGTTGAAGTATTTCAAAAAAGAGAAGATTGATGCAGAAGTAAAAAGACATCACCATAAAATATCAGAATATAATGATCTATATGAGGATATAATTGTGGATAATCGATTCTTTTGTATAAATGTCACAAAACTTATCTCCAGTGTTCCCAAACTCATTTGTTAGAGACTGATAACAATGATGATTAATTTAGTATTAAAAATTGAGAGTTGTTATTTTAAAAGAAACATTTCTCTAATAAACTATTTGTTTAAATATATTGCTTTGTAATCAATATTTTTAAGATAAGAGAAATGTTGGATTTGGAGTGATTTAATCTTAGATGTTAATAATATAAGCACTTTTGTTTTGGTTAAAAAATTTAATCTAGGAACTTTAAAACATTTAATTTATTTTGATTTTTGATTATGTATTTTAAGATTGGATTTATTATTCAGCTGTAAAATCATATTTATTTTTACACTGTATATATACACGTTTTAATGTGTGTGTGTGTGTAAAAAAAAATATATATACAATAAACAAAACATGGGAATCAATTCTACAATTTTCAAAATACCATAAAAACTATAACATTTTACAATACTAACATTTTGAAACTTTTAGAGTTAATTCCAGTGTTTTATTTGTGCATGTATATATTGTGAGGACACAGTTAACTGACCACACAAAAATCACCACTCACACAAACATAAGTAAAGACCGAATCTACTAACGCAATCAAAAGCATATTATTGATTATAAGTTAATATGTTTGTGTAGAATTGTCAGTTAAAATTATATACCAAACCCTTAAACATAAGCAAGTAAAAATTTCAAAAAACAAAAGAAAGAAATCATTAAGGTTAAATTGTTTATTACTATTATTATTATTATTAATCCAGCATAAAATTATAAAAGGATCAACTTGACATTAATAATGAAAACAAAACGCAAACTTGAAACTCACGAACTAAAAATAAAAACATAAGACAAGATAGAACACTTTCGTTCTTTTTACGAAAAAAGGAAGGCAAATAAATTACATCGTCGTCAAGAAAAAATACTTGATAAATTCTTAAAATCAATTTATTTGTCACATTAACTATTCTTAATATTGAAGTTCATAAACCACTATGATTGCAATTTGAGGAAGTTGATTAAAGGATCACCTTAATTTTATAAAGCTTATATTTTTAACCCAAGTCATAAGCTAGAAAAGAACAATCATGCATGGCTAAGAAGTGATAAAACATTGGCGGGGATGGAGCTCCTTATCATACAGCCAAGAGTTTATATGATTATCATTTCGAATTAGCATCATGACAACCATGATAATAAAAAATCTACAACATGCTGCAATCAAGCAAAGAAATGATCTCAGCATAGGATAGTTTATAAAAAAAGTTTGAGTCACCAACATAAAGACCCAGATGGTGACCGAAGATTATCCGATGGACTACCATTCAGTTCATGCAAAGGCATTTTCCTAAGAGCAAGGATACTCATACATTTCACAATGTGGATTATAAGATTTAGAACTATGGCTAAACTATGCTGGATTAACATCCCAAATTATAATTTTTATATATATTTTTATTTTGTTTGCTAAATTGGTTTCTTTCTTTTGAAACAGAGAGTCAATCCAACCAATTTCCAATTATTCTAAGGAAGGGGAGCTATCAATTCTAATTTTTTTAAATTTTCATTTAATAATAAAATTAAGGGGCAGACTCCCAACTTGCTTGCCAATTGGTACATCAGTCTAATGACCGAAAAAGTGAGATTTTAATCTTAGTCAATATTAAGTGCTCACACTTTGACAGTTACAATATTTTTTATGTTCAATGTTTGTGTTCAATTAATCTAATTATTAGTTATTTGTTATTCGGAATGTATGACTAATCCTTGAATGATTAGCCTGTCCTATCATAGATCTATATAACACCGGAATAGGAAGGGGGTTTAGGGTCTATAAGTAACTCTCAACAGATCTCAAAATATAAACAGGCAGGGTAGAAATTAATGACTAAATGATTTCATGGAATTTTAGTCATCAAAGAGTTAATTGTTAAAATATAGTTTCAAATTGTCTTCAATATAAATTTGAGTTTGTTAAATTGGAATGGGAAATGACCAATCTTTCATAGGAATTAAAGATATGGGAAAAAAAAAAAGTTAGTAAATACAAACAAAGAATGATCATACCCATACAATCATTAATCATCATGGGACCACTTCCTAAAACTTAGATAAATCATTAAATAACTGACTTGTGTATCATGTGTAATGCCCTTACATGAAGTGGCGACTATAGTTAAGTGATTGCAATTTCAAAACCATAAGTTGTTGGGCATGAATCATATATATATATATTCCATCCCATTATATCTGGCACAGCCAATCATTGGGCTTAAAACACACATAAATAGTAAGATACCAGGCAATCCCATTATATTATATATAAGGTCAGGTAGTTATTGAACAAATACATTATCCTTATATTTTCTATAAAGGACATCAAAGAATGGTTGAATTCATTTTTATTTAATATTCACAAAAGTAATGAAGTTCTAACAGACACATATTCTTCATAGTGTAGTATCGATCTCTGAATATAAAATCTAACAAACGCAGTTTAGAAAATCAAATCATTATATTCTTAAGAAAATCATAAACGACATTAATAGATAGTTACCTGTTCAATATGATCAAATATGAAAAAAAAAGTCATGAATTTATATCCAATTCTAATAAGTTTCTATCTTATAACATTTTCCTTCAAAAAACATTATTTGTATGAGCATGTTAAAAATACATATATACATGGAAGATGTATAATGGAGATTTATTTTAAAATATGCACATATTTTTACGAATAATATTAAATATATTTCCCAAAGTGAAAAGCAGGGTAAACCTTAGCAACTATACCTTACATTCCTTCAGTGCATAAACAGGTTAAACATATTTGTATAAATAATTTTAATAATATTTTCTGATACCCATAACATGTACTCATTGGTACTTCACATCCTTCTTTTTCTCACAATCAGCATTGATGAGACATCCAGCAACATTTAACCAAGATTTATTGGAGTTTCTATTTGCAATCACAATTTCAATCAATTCATAAATACTTCATTTACACTCTTCTTTTAAAATTTTTTGAACTGCATTTGGAATGAAAAATGATGGTTGAATTTTTTTAATTTTTGCTTTTGTTTTCAGTTATCAAATAATCATAGAATGATTATCTAGTGCCTAAAATGTTAAGCATGTCTAATAATTATTTCCTTCCTATAAATTAAAAAAACTTCATTATTTATCTTAAGGTGATTTTATACTAATTATACATATAGAATATATGTGTGTTTATTAATTAGGTAAAAAACAACAATAAATTAATCCGTAGCCTATCATTTTTGTTTATTTATTTTTAATTCAAGCTTTCTTTTTCATTGTGCACATGTTAGATAGGCTTTGTAGAGTTTAGTCATGCATCATCATATTTCATATGAGAATGGGGGGGGGGGATTTTTAAGGTTTGTGATATATGTGTACAATTGGTCTTACTATCTACGATCATATGCCCCATATTCTAGCTAAGGGACAAAAGAAAAACACTAATAGTGCACACAATGTTTTATTTTGAAAAAATAAATATATAAAAGTGTATAAAAAGAAAGCTTATCATGATGTTATGTATAATAGGGTTTAAAACATTGTACAATGGTATTTGGCATGTGATACAAATAGCTTTGGTTCTCTTTTAATCTTATTTTTTGTACATCTTGAACATTATTTCTTATAGTATTCTGATGAGCAAATGGTCACCTACATTCAGCATAAACTTTGTTACTTTTAATAGTCTACCTGAACATCTGTTGTCTTTTACATAGTTATTTTGTTTTCCAAATTGCCATCATTTTTTCAGTAAGTAGACAACAAATTGCAACAATTTGATAATGAACATAATCAAGATATGAAGAAACAGTTATAGAAAACAGACTATTTTATCAGATGACCTATTCAGTTTGTATAATGAGACTGATGGATGACTTTGAGTGACAGTATATCTAGTCATGAAAGATCTGTTTCATGTGGATCACATGTTAAGAACACTGTTTTGAGGTAATAATGTAGAATTTTTATCTAAACTCATTTCATTATCAATATTGATAGAAGATTGATCACCATCTTCATAATCATCAACATTGTCAGACTCATATTCTTCATCTGATAAATTGTCTTCAGAAAAGTCAATCAAGTGATCATCAGATTCCTCCAAAATCTGAATGTCATTATCTGTAAATTTTCTTTTATTGCTCATTTCACAAGTTTAAAAAATATAAAGATACAGGAGTAAAAGTCAACTTGAGAATTAAGTTAAATGTGTTTTCATTACCAATGGGACATATATAATTCCAATGATTGTGATCATTGGGATAATAATAATCCAACAAAGAAAACAGATTAAATTACTTAATATATTTACTTACAGAGTTTTAAGTGTACACCTAATTCTGTCTTTACATGATAGATTGGTTCTTGGAAATTACATACAAAAATATATATTGTATATATGGAAAATTAAAAGATTGGCTCCGGATCTGAGAAACCATATGAAAAATCAATACTTGTGTATAATTTGGTCAATCATGGTCAGAAGCAATTTTTTTTTAATTACTGTATACAGTTTCAAGGACCCTACAAAGTATTTATTCATGAGGTTTTTTTCAATTTTTTTTAAAGAAACATGTGTTAGTTGTTAAGTTTAAAAAAATTAATAAATCAATTATAAATTCCATTCAGAAGGTGTATTCCAATTTTTTTTATAACATTTAAATGACAACACACTAATAATTCTTGTAGTTTGTTTAAAATCAACATCCTTCTTTTTGTCACTATCATTTTGGCAAAATGCTGAAAATTTGGGATCTTCCTCAAATGAAACATATCCCTAATGGCAATGCAATATCAAAAACTTGTTTCAATAAAATATACATTCAGAAAGGATTATGTTCAAGGGCTCCAACATTTTGTTATTAAGAAATAAAGTGGAAATATAATTTTGGCCAAAAAAAAAAATCAAACTGAAAATAACAATAAAAAAAACTAAAAATATTAAATGATTGCTTCTTCTCAGCTATTTTGTTTTAAAAATTTATTGTATGCCCCTGAAATTCTATAATTTTAAAAAAAATCACTTCTATGCTTGGTTGATGGGATTATATTCAAATACGGGAAAATGTTATTAGAATTTCATCTCTTTTGCATGCTATCAAATTTTATTTCATAAATATTGGTCATAAATAAAAATAAATTATAGGAACATAAATTTCATATGAAAAACAAAAAAAAAAAACACACAGAATTAATGAACATAAAAATTAGGCAGAATATGTAATCTGAGTTATACATAACAAGATTTTATTCACTGCCACTTTCTGATAAAAATGCATTTTTTGATAAAATTAATAAATTGAATCTTGCTTTAATTTTTATTAAGAATTTTTTAACATCAACACCAACGATGTACTTTTTTTAAAAAACCTGATGTTAAAAATGTCAAAATGTAAACAAAACATTAATACCAACAAGATATTTCTCCTTTCAAAACAAAACATCAGAAATATTAAAATGCAGACAAGCAAATTTCCCTGTTTGTAGAAATATTGCCGAGAAAGGGAATTTTTTGAAAAACAATGAAAAATAGACGAAAACATTTTTTTAATCAAATAAGATGATAATAGCACATATAAATTGTTTATATTAGATTTTTGATTGATCGTGCTCTTTCAAAACAATTCATGTAAAAAATAGAACTTTTTTTTTAAAAGTGTGTTAAATCAAAATTGTTTAAAAAAAGTTTGTATAAAAATAAAATTAAGTTATTCTATAATAATATGTAGATCTCAAGAATATTCAAATAAACACAAAATAAACATAAATCTGCAACATAAGACTAAAAAATATGACTACAATTAAGCAACTAGTGATAAATGGTTGTTTCTTGTCTCAGAACAGTGGAAGTTCTGCAATCTATGGACAGTTTTCAGAGCTAAACTTCACACATTGATTTCCAAACAAGTGCAACAGCAACCTGCGAGTTTTAGAATCACTATTTTCCCATTAGTGTCTGTATTTTTCTTCACAAGACACATGTTCCATTGGTAGTCTAAGGGTTGTGAATTTCATTTATTACTTTTAAAAGATAAATTACACCATATATATATATATATATACTCATTGTAAGCTTATACAAATGAAACTGATTATAATTCTTATCTCACCAAAGTATACTTGCAGGGGTGCTTTCTAATTATAGAAGTTTCATCTATTACACTTTCAAATAAATAAATAAAATAAGTTTTATATAAAATAAAATTTTAACCAACTTCAACTGGTTTAAAAACTGATTGTAAGAGTTTTATCATAATTGATAATTCAGAAATTGACCATTAACCCATTCAGTTGCACTTTATTTTATTGGCCAGGTGAGATAAAACTCTAAACTTTTGATTGGTCAATTACAGAATTAGCAGTAAAAATATATTCATCTTTTAATATTATATTCATTTTAGTTTCATTTGTAAAAAGTATATTAATAATTTGTCAGGTTATGAAAGTAAACGAAATTTTTTCCAAAAATAAATTTTTATTCATAATTATAAAAATATTCGATAGCAGTGAATTTAAAAAGAATGTTCGTAATAAATTGAAAAGTGTTGCTGATGTCAATGATTTCTTTCTCAATTTTACATTGTGTAAAAGTAAATAATTTTTACTAAATCTTAACTATTTTTCTAAAAATAATTTTATTTTTAGCATATTTTATCAAAATAATTTATAATATGTCAAAAAGTACTTTTAAAATGGTCTAAAACATTCATTTATTATTTTCAAAATGAAACAAAAAAGTTGGAGTGGTGAAAATTTTAACAAGTGGTCTTCTTTGTCCAATATGGGCAACAACCTATCAGTGCCAAGAAAAGGACTGCCTTCTTCCATTGTTAAGAGTAAAATTTGAATATTATTGATTTTTTTCCTTGTAAAGTAATTTGAGAGAGGGCAGCATCTTACAGTACTTTTTTAAAGCTTTAAAATGACTGTAAATTCTTTACCGTAGTGTTAAAAATGACAGAATTCAAGTGACTTGAAGCCATGATCATTTTTAACTGGACAAGGAAGTTAAAAGATTAAATATGTAATTAATATTATTTCACATATTTATGTATAATATGCTATAATCAAGTATATATCCCAATGTAAAAATATTTCCAGCAATGATATACCATCTACATAAAGTAGGTTTGCAAAGAATATAAAAATAGTTTTTTGATAATCAAATTAAAATCATTTATATGAAAACCAAAAAAAACTAGAATGGTTCTCTGGGAATGAGCACATTGTAAAACATCCTTCTGATGCTAGATGCATTTTGCAGGGTCTCCCTGTATTTGTCTGCCAACTACAGTCATCAAATATATTTATGATGCCACATACTAAATGTTTTTGTTAAGTGCATCTTACTTATTTATTGATTTTTATGATGCATGAAAAGTTGGAATAATGTGAAATTCTGTTTTGTTAGGAAAAATGGCAATGGAAATAGTTATAATTCTTGAAACAGCTTCTGTGGGAAAAGCTCAAATTTATGAGTATTTAATAAAAGTGCCAAATTCACTATACTCCCAAAAAACCATGGCAAGTGAAGTACAATGTCAAGACAATGCTGTTTTTTAATGCAAATGGCATTATTCATTCAGAATTCATTTGTAACAATCGAGTGTTTTACTTATAAGTTTTTACATGATATAGTAAAATAAAAACCTCCCAATTTGTGTCAAAGTCTTGAGTGTGATACAATTTTTAATTAAAAACAACTAGAACCAACTTATCCATCATCCATGTTTACCTGATCTCCCTGAATGAAAAAATACCATGAAAGATGAACAGAAGTGATAAAAAAAATGACAGGAGCATTAAAAGGCATCGCTTTGCAAGCGTTTCAGTACTATTGCAAAAACACATTTAGACCAGAGCATTGCATCAAATAGACAATACTTTGAAGGCGATTCAATTTGTAAGAACTAGCAAACAAAGACATACTTTCTTATTACAAAATTCCAGATTTTTTTTTTGAGTACTCCCTCACCATATATGTTAAGTTTATTTTCAGAATGAAAAAAAAAAATAACGAAATAAAATGCCTTTTTTCCTTAATAATAGTGCTATTTTTAATCTATAATTTTTTAATTATATACTTTACAATATTTTTAATTCATACGTTTATTTATAAAAATATAGATGTTAAAAATAATAGTGAACTGAAAGCTAGGCATATATATTATTGAAAAATAAATTAGATTTGAAACAAGTTTTTATCTCAAAACAAAATTTACTTTAAAATTTAATATAAAATGTCTTTGACATGTATAATTTATGGGCCATTTAAGCTTTTTTTTTTTTTGACTTAAAAAAAGATTTTAAGACTAATTGACAAGACATGGTCCAAATCAAAATAAATCTTGAGGGTCATTTAGATTATTTCTATGTCTAGAATCATATGTTTTTTAAAAAAAAGCAACAAAAAGGTTAGCAAAAGTATAAGCAAAAATGTATTGAAATGTAGATTATGTAAACTATTTATTAATAAATATATTTCATCTTTAAAATAATATTAACATATCTTTTGGGATAAAGATATGTAGAAATTTCTAGTCTTAAAAACTAGCATTAATGATTAATAGCGAAGTTGGTTAAAAATAACAATTATCTCTATATATGTATGCTAATAAACAGAATCAATTTAATTAGCATTAGGTAAAATAAAACAATTGCAACAAGATATGCTTAATGACTTAAAAACAATCGATTTCCAAGAACCACATTAAAAAAGATCTCGGTGATCATTTATACTTTTTCTTTATTTTTAATCACATCTAAAAAAAAAAAAAGCAATGTGAAAATTTGCAGTATTATTTGAAAAATATATTAATATCCTAGTTTTCATCAACAGGTTTTGATATTAATTTGGAATGTTGTTCTTTATGAACCCTGTATTAACAAATTAGTATAAGAAACATGTAAATGACAAATGTCTCCATATAATAATAAATTTTGGAAATATCTTTTTTCTTTTGTTTTGCATAATATGTCAGCTTCATTTATTATTTCATGATATCAAGTACAAGTATATACGATTAAGAGTGGGTGAGTCTTCATCTTAATATTAGTATTAAAATTGTGGCATAAGCACATTATAAAAGAAATTAACATTTTTTTCTTTTTAATTTTTTTAAAAATTTCAAACATTTTAAATATAGAAGCATCATCATTTCATATATTATAAAAAAAATCATTATTATTATGGACTTTTATTTTAATAAAAGCTCTTTACAAATTGTTATCAGCACCTACTATGGTACAGATTAATTTTAAAGCAATACTATCTTTATTATATTTTCTCAATAAATCTCTTTATTTTTCTTATTCAATTCAAATTATAGATGTAAATAAAATTAATTAAATTATTAAATTTTTTTAAAAAAATTTTTCACTGAAGATTTAATTCATTGAGAGTTTTTTTTAAAAAAGTCAGCTCCATTTTGGAATTGTTATAATCAAAATAGTAAAATTAGAGCTATGAAATCTAAAGAAAACTGTTAAAAATTAAAAAAAAACTTAATAAAGTAATCTTAATTGTTCCTTCTCTTCCTGATTATACATTTTTTTTTTTTTTTAAAAAATATAAACCCAGGTTTTTTTTTCAATTGCTGATCTGAATTCTAATGCTATATTTTTGGAAAACCAGAAGGTGAAAAAATTCATTAAAAAAAAAAAAAGAAATAAATAAATAAAGAAATATACACATTTAATATAAAAATGGCCACTAATTCTTAGCCATAAGAATGGCTTAAATTGGCAAAAAAATACTTATTAAAATAATATACATACAGTCAATATGTTTGCTTTCACATATGGCTATAAAGAAGATTTGAAAAGTAAAATGTAAAAAAAGAAAATTTAGAGAATTTTTAACATTAAAATAATGAGTCTTATGTTATAAGAATTAAACATCTTTTACCATGTGTATAATCTTAGGGTTTGCACCTGGATAAACAAATTATTTATTACAGAAGCATAGCAAAATTAGATTTTTTTTTCAGATAGCAAGTTCATAGCTACCATGAGGTCTCACATTTCTAATTGCACTGAAGGCATATAACAAAGAAGTAATAAACATGATCATCATAAGTAGTAGGTAGTTTACTGCTCACAACCCTCTTAACATAACTTATTCTAGCATATAGTTTTTAAATCTGCATCATAAACATTAATGAGGTCTTTATGTCATTGAAATATTATATTTAACAAACATTTTCTAATCCACATTTAAATTAATTTTCCAATTTTCTTCCCATTGTAATCTCAAAGAAAAATTCAACAATTTTCTTTATTAAAATATTCCTCAACATTAACTAAATGCTTTTTCCAAATTTATTAAGCAAATATTAAAATTTTTTATTTTAAATATTTTGAACAATTCACAAAAGCAGTTCTTGTCTTAAGAGAAATTTACACGCCCTTGTTCAAAAAAATTTAATTATGATAAATTTTAATAAGTGAATGTTCTGTATTCAAATCATTTACATCCTCTTTTTTCGACAATATTTTGTGCAGCTACATGGCTTGATCATATTTAAAGAGGCTTAATAAAATATTTCGATATAATTTGCATATTTTGTACTTCCTTTTTATAAGATTAAAATATATCAGCTACATAATACAATTCTTATTTTTGATCACATTTTTTTTTTTAATATTTTGATGCATATGTATATAAATATTCGCACACATACTTTCGCAAGTACAGTCTCAAACCTCATAGAGTGAAAAAAATAATTAAATAATTTAACAGTAAAAGAAATCCTGTAGCTTTTAATCATTATTTTTTCCTGCAGTACTGTGATTTACACAGTTGATAAAATACTAATTTCACTATTTATTTTTTGATTTAAAATTGCTAATTGTCAATCTATTTTAAATCAAAGTGAGTCATAAAATGATGAATCATTTTTAAAAAAAATAAATAATTAAAATTAAAATACAAAGTAAAGCAAATTAGAATTATATTATTTTAAAGGTTTTAAGAGGAAAAAATCAACATATTTTATCATCTTCAGTACAAAACAGAAGTACTATATATAACATAGGTAGATAAATAGTACATAGTATGTTTTACAAATACTTTTTCTGATAAACTTTTCTGTTTCTATTCGTTTGCTAGAGTATAAGAAAAAGTTTTGCGGTATGTATGAATACAATATACAGAAATATTATTCAGTTCAAAGTTACAATTAAAATTAATTATAAAAATATATTTATTGATTATAAGTTAAAAAAAAAAAAGACAACATTTGTTGATATACAAATAAAGATTAATATTACAAAAACCTGAAAAATAAGATTGAAAATTTTGAAAAATCTAATAGTGAAGATTATATAAACAACCAAAAACATAAATCTCTTGATACCGACTCATTTTTTAAATTTTTTTTTAAAATCAGTCTTGAAATCTATTGAAACATTGCTCAAAACTTAAATTTTTAGATTTACAAAGATATTAGTAATTATCATTTCAAATATTAAAAGTTCTTAAATGAATATTCAACTAAATAATACATAAAAAAAATTAATTTGGTCAATTGTGCTCAAAAGTATAACTAAAATGCTTAATTATCACATGTCCATGACTTCCTTTGCAACTAATCACATGATTATTTTATTTTTGAATTGAATGACTGCAATATGCTAGTATGTCTTCAAAAAATGTGAAATTCTTTATCCTTTATTCAAATTATCACAGAATCATAAAAGCTATACTTTGTTTATTAAATATATAATTTAATAACATTAAGGAATCATTAAATCTTAAGATAAAATAGCAAACAATATTAAATTATCTCTAATTATAATGAAGTATTTTCTGTAATAACCTAATGTTGAGATAACTCCATTTACTATAGATCTAAACAGAAATACACCTGGGTCTGGTTTTATGCAGATTATTTTAATGCGATTTTGAAGTTATGCGATTCATGTTTCTTCTTAATGTCTTTCATATTTCACTATATTTATTAGATATCAAGAAATTTAAATTATTAATAACTTATTTTCACTTGAAATACTTTTTTTTCCAAAAATATAACGTTTTATTAGCACATAATGCGAATATGGCCTGAAGCAGTATTTAGATTTTTAGCTTCTATGTAAATAACCTATTTATACTAATGAGTAAATAATAATAATAGATTTATATTTACATATAAAAATATCGCAATAAATATTCAAAAAATTATTATATACACCTGGGACTCGTTTTATGCGATAGATAGGTTCCTCAGAAAACATGCACAAACGAAATCGTGCAAAAATAGATGTAACTTACTTTGAAAAAGGGGGAAATACGGACTGTGATTTTTCAAAAATCACGTAAAAGCAAAGCACCAATGTAAAATTACTTTAAAATTCGTGCAAAAAAAAAATAAGGAAATAAAATATGACTAATAAAAAATTTCAAATTTGAAAAAAATTGATACAAGACAAACTTTTAACTATAATATTTAATTTTATTCAAAACAATATATTTTTATGCATAATTTACAGTAATTTACATTTTTTATACACATTTTAATTATTATCACTATTTTCTGATAAACAGGTTCATTTGCAAACTGGTAAAAAATCAGATTATTCACAAGAGGAAATACAACTAGCGCCAATGTCACTCTCACGTTGTGTTAATGGTTTTCTGGTGACAACGCAATTAGTAATTAATCTAACAACTAAAAATTAAATTCTTATTTTTGTCTTTAATTTTTTAATTTTCAATTTTAATTGTGCCCACTGCTATTACTCACCTTTTAAAAATAAATTTGCGGACACTAAATGATTAATAATTGATTACTTTCTTTTTTAAAAAGCAAAAACAGAATGTGATTTAAAATGCAAAATTAACATGCACAATGTTTGAACAAATTTACGTTATAATCTTGTAAAATTTAATGTGTTTATACATAAAATGTGGAAATCATGATTTTAATTTCATTATTGCATAAAATCTTACTATTATAAAGCACTGAAAATATTGAAATTACTAAGATGAAAGTCGAATTCCAATAATGTGCTATTACTTTCAATATATGCGAAATTTATTATTTAAAGTAATAGCACATTATCGGAGTTCGACTTACGGAGAAACGTGAATCGCGTAACTTCAAAATCACGTTAAATAAATCCATGTAAAAAGAGACCCAGATGTATAACAGAAATAAATAATCTTTTAGATTTTCAAAATAAAAAATGAAGATTTTATAAACTGAAAATAATCTTTCTAATGATAATGTATAATCTTTTTGTTTTGACTGCATCTAATTTTTTTTTAATATAGAAACAGAAAACTATTAACACAGCAGAAGACTGAAAGTGGCGCTAGTTGTACATCATATCACGAATAAAAATAAAGTGGTTAACAAGTTTCTCTGGGCATAATTTCTGAGAGATTCTTGACTTTGTTTAAGGAGAAGCCACAATACATCACATCACATCGAATCTGATTTCTTACCTGTTTACAAACAAACGCTAGCAGTAATGATTAAAATATGTATGAAAAATGTAAAATTAAATACTGTAGTAAGTAAAAAAAAGTTTGTCTTGTATTAATTTTTTTCAAATATTTGAAATTTTTTATTAGTTATACTTTAATTGCTTATTTTTTTAATGCAAATTTTAAAGTAATTTTTCCTTGTTGCTTTGCTTTTATGCAAAATCTGAAAATTACAGACCCTATCCCCCATTTTTCAAGGTAAATCAAGTCTATTTTTGTGCAATTTTTTTTAATGCGGGTTTTCTGTGGAACCTATCTACTGCATAAAACGAGACCCAGGTGTACTTTCAAATACTAGTAATCATTTTTTTTTAGCTTAAAATAAATTTTTATTCAAATTACTTTTATTTTGTAGGTTATGTAGAAATTTCTTTTAAACATACATCAATTATTTTAAGATAAACAATCACGGTCAATTTGGAGAAGTTTTAAGCACATAAAATTAGCACATATTGATTCAAGTATTAGACTTTTTTTGAAATTTTGTAGTCTTGAAATGAATTTTTTTTAATGCACAGTAGTGTTTTTAAAAATAACATTATTAAAAATTATAAAGAGTATTCTATTTAACATGGATATTAATATGATTCAAATGCTTATAATGTTTATAAGTTTTCATAGAAACAACTCAACAATGAAAACTCATATTTTGGGCATGATTATGAAAACATTGAAAATATGAATTGAAATCCTAGAAGAAATGCTAAAATTTGTATTCAGATTGAATGAACAAAAAAAAAGTATGAAAGAAAGGGAGTATAAATTACCTCAGTATGATGAAGTGTGAGGAAAACTAATTGTCAATAAGATCCATTTCTTTAATAATACCAGTTTAAAAAAATAGAATGGTGTAAATTAAATATAAATATTGCCTTTTTTTAGTTTAAAATGAGTTTGAGAAATAAATGTTTTTTTTAAATAGCAAATTTTTTCAATGTTGAAAAATTGCCCCCAAAATAGTTTAAAAACATATCTGGAGCAAAATTAATTTAGAAACAATGTTCATAAAAACATTATTAAAAAAAAGTTAAAATGCTAGTTTTAAAAAGCGATGGTTTCATATGCTACATTGTCTCATTCAACTGATCAATCCAAATTATTTTAAATTCCTTAATCTTCAATTAAAAATAGTAAGATATCAATATATTACCCAATAATGGATTGACGACTGAAATGATTATAAATTGGATACCTGAAAAAATTCTAAGATAAATAAGAAAATCCTCTGCTAATATAAAAAATATATGAAGTCTACCTGGATTTGAAATTCAAATCACAAGCATAATATATAAATACCCTAACCACTACATGGTAATGTGCTTTTGATAAATAAAAATCTGATACCTGGTCAGTACAAATAGTTATAACAAAAAAATAAAAACAATTTGATTAAAAATGTTAACTGATATTTTAGTATAAAATATAAATATAGAAATTGACCCAATGTCACCTTTTTCCATTTTAATCTTTTTTTGCTAAAAAAATAAATTCATATTTATTACCTGTGAAGAAAGTCCTAAAATACTGAATTAATGTTATATGTCATGTTTCAAAAAAGCATCAAATTTGGTTAATTTCTGTTATTCTACTTGAATATAAAGAAAATCTTTATATTGGTTTATTTTACAGATAACATTTGAACTTATTTGGTTTGGAATCTCATGCAGTAATTCCTGAAAGGTAAGTAAGTCACAAAAGTTGTTAGATAGTATGAGTATCAAAGAGAATAATATAGTATGTTTACTAATTTTACATATTAACATTAGTTAAGTGTTTATACATGCTGCACAATGTACTTTGTGGGACATGCAGAAATAGTTTTTAAAAACAAATTATAGACATGATTATTTAATAAATTTATATTATTATTTTATTCAATTTATAATTTGACAAGTAGACATTCAAATTTGTCAAGAAACCTTGTTAACAAAAAAATTTACTTAATAAAAGAGTGTCAATTATGAATGAGAAAGATTTCAATCATGAACATAACAGATACTATTATCTTCTTTGGCTAATGTACAATTGGAATAATTTCTCCTAGAAACTCATCCTAATGAGCAGCATGACTAAGAAGCACCAGTGTGCAAAGATAAATTTTAACACCCCTCATTCTAATAAATAAATTTGTAAATTAAAATTTTAGATATTTTTTTCCAGCACTTTCACACACACACACAAACCAACTTGAAAATATAGCTTTAGTCATTTAACATGTTTAGTAAATACCATATGTGTTTTATTCATTTATTTCTATAAAAAAACACAAAGAATAAAACACATGCTAAAATAAAACATATTAATGTTTAAAAAAATAATTTTTGAAACAATAATTAAATAATAAACAAAAATATTTATTTAATTAACCTATTCATTTAATGTACTAAAAGTTTTCAACATAAGTAACTTGAGGGATTTGAACTTATGATTTTTTAGTCTATATTCATCCACTACTTCATTTCAAAATGTTGTATGTGGTCACGTGCGTCAGTTATTTGAGATGGAGTAGAGGATAAATATAGGCTAAAAATCTTAAGTTCAAATCCCTCTAGTTACTTAAATATTTATTTAGTAAATTTGAAATTTTTTAAAAAGATTTTAAATTACTTTTTGGACAATTCTGCAAAAATGCTAGTACAGATAGGAAATATCTGCAAATTAGACAATTTTTTTAAATATCTAAGCATTTTTATTATATTTAAAAGAACTACCAACACCACACATATCCACGAAATCATTGCACTGCTCCTCTCCCCTTCTTGGCCAGCTCTGATATATAAATAATTAAATAATATATAAGTTATTTACCAAATGTTATGTACATTCAGAATATGATTTTTTGAAATGCTTCACTTTTGAGCTCCATCCTGCCCATTTGCTGGTTAGTAATTCATTAAAACTTAATCCTTGTTTGTTTTGAAATCCATTGTAAATCTCTCATGCATAAACTTATTCATGTTTTCTATTAATCAAAATTATATTCCTTCAACAATAAAATATTGACATTATTATTTAATTTATGTGGTGTTGATGTTTACTATTTATAACTATAATCTGTTATATATATATAATCCGATATTTTAAATTTTCATACTTACATTGTTTACTGATCTGCATAACTTTAATATTTTATTAGGACCAGCTAAAGTAGGTCAATTTTATATCCCATTTGCACATTCTTGTTAAAACATTCTTTGTTTTAAAAATCCTTTCATTATTTTTCATCACATATGCACTTTCTTGTTAAAACGTTTTGTGTTTTAAATATCCTTTTGTTATTTTTAATTCATACAAAACTTGTTTATGTTTTCTATTAACAAAAATAATTTTACTTATTTTTGTTCAATAAAATATATTTACCTACTATATAATTTTATTTTTAATACTTATTAATAACTAAGTCATATATATATTATACACTTTATTATGTAGTTTGACAATTAGGTATTTAGCCAGGAAAGCATTTAAATTTTTTTTACTTATTGTTTATTCAATACATTTTTGGAAGCCATTACAATGCCTTGGACTTTATTTTGTTTATTCATAGGTTGTGCTCGATAACTATAAAATAAATCAAACTCTTTGTTTGTTCCAATAGATTTTTTAGATTATACCAATAGTACAATTATATAGAGATTTTATTATAATAAGAGAATTCCATTAAATAATATCATTATCATGAAATTTGTTAAGAATAAAATATTTTGGATTCAAAAAACAAATTGTTTAGTAAAATGTGTAAAAAAGATAATATGACATAATAAAAAATAAAAAAAAAAAGAGAGAGAAAATACATTATTAAAATTTTTTTCACAAGCTACTTAGAATCGATTCAAGGATCTCAAGTTCTAGAGACAGATATTCTACCACTAGGCTAAACTGTCTGATACATACAAGTTTTGCAAAATATTATTGATAAACTTAATTTCCTCATATGCAAAATTACTGTAATTATGAAGTAATATTTTTTAAATAAATTTTACTTTTAAATAAATTATTAATAGTAATGCATTACTTTTTATACAAATTAATGTTTGGAAAATCTCAACATTTTCATTTACACATACATTTTATTAATTATAGTGATAAAAAGACATCAGCCTGTTCAGTTTTATGCTAAGAAAGGTTATATATGAAGTATATTTCAAGGCTGAAGTAATTGTCATAATAAGTCTAAGTAAACAAAAACTTCTTATATTTAAATAAAAAAATATTTATTATCAGAACATGTTTCTAACAATAAAGTGATTCAGAAATTTAAATATTTATGTATAGGTTTTATTAATGATCATGACAAAATGGTGTTAGCCTGTTCAGTTTAGCATAATAAGAGTATATACATAGTATATATTTCAAGTCTCGAAATTCGAGGCTCAAGCAATTTTCACAAGTAAAAAAGCATTCCTCTCACATTCAAATAAAAAATATTTACATTCTGGACATATTTCTAACAATGAAGTGATTCAAAAATTCAACATTTTCATTTACATATAAATTTTATTAATTATCTTAGTGTCCCCATGATGAAGCAAGCACCTTTGTGTCCTGTACAACCTGAACACCTGCATGTGGCAGTCCTGCTATAGAGATTCAACTGTATGTTTTTTAAAACAATTACTTTATTTATTAAAAAAAAATAATCTTTTTTTTTAATGGGGGGAAAAATAAGATTTGACATATACTTTTAAAATCAAAATAGTTATAATGCAAATAATTTAACTGATTTGCTTAACTTCATACAATTTTTTTAAATAATTTTAGTCAGGTAAAAGCATGCTAAAGACTGATGCATTTCATAGCAAATTAATTATAAATCTTGAAAAAAGTAATTTCTAATTTTCTTTTTTTAAAAAATATTCACCTCGGAACTTAAAAATAAATAAATAAATGTACATGTGTAAGTAACTATTTATATATCAATCACACGTTTAATATTTTCCCCCAAAAATTCATCATATAAATATTTTTACTATTTTTCAAGATACAGCCTAATCTTACACAAATTCTAAATATAATTGAATACTTTTCAGAATATATGTTTTGAAATCAATATGGCAAAAAAAAAAAACTTCTCTCGTTCTTTTTAAGCATATACAGTATATATGAATGAATAAATGTTTTTAACCGTTAAGTTTTTTTCCAATAATCATTTCTATTATTTAAAAACCTTTTCAAAAGTAGTTCATATTAAAATTATTTATAACCGAGCCTTCAAGAGCACCCTTACTATCAAAACAATAAACAACTTGCAACAAAAGATTTAATGATGATGTTTTTTACAGCATCAAGGAGTTTTATTGGATGAGAGGGTGAATGAGAGAAAGAGTTTTTCTGAATATATAACACTTCAACTTCTGGTGATAAATAATGCATGTATTCAGTGAAAGAAGCAGACCAGATACTAGAATTAAAAATCAAAGATTCTTAGTGTTGAAGAGGACTCCGGGCAATTCATCAAAATAGTGTACTACATTGATTTCTTCTTTCAGTGATTCACTTTCCCAGATAGGAACACAATTATTTTAACAGCAAAAACTCTAAGTAAAAATTAAGTGGATATGTTAGATGTGTGCGCGCTATATATAATGTAAATACTTTGCAAAAAGAAGGCGTACATTTTTGCAGCAATGAGTGTAATATTAAGAAATAAGCACTTCCTTTTACTGATATGGATGCACTATTTTATTTTTAACTTGCTAAATATTTATTGAAGGCCACTAATTATGCTTTTTTTTAAAAATAAGGTATATAAAGTATTAAAAAAAGTGGATTTTAAAAATTTGTTTACGAATGTAATTTTTAAAATCAAAAACCAGAACTTTATTATAGACTGCAGGCATTTCCTACTACAAACTTGCAATACGAGTCTTATATTTCAACTAACATTTTATTTTGTAACTAATATGTAGAAACTAGTTTTATTTTAATTTCTAGTTTCTTAAATAAGAATAAATGATTGGCTTAAAAAAAATATTTTTAATTGTATACTTTTTTAAAAAAAGAGAAAGATATGTATTTTTTTAAAATCCATAAAGTAATTAGAAATAATTAACTAGATTCAACATGATTTATAGATTAATTCTTAAAAAGTAGCAAAATAATAATAATAAATCCAAAAATATTTAACAATTCAAAAAAGATAATAGGACTACAAATTACGGCATATTAGAGAAAAAGATACGCTAGCATCTTCAATACATACAAAAAAAAATACTTTTGAAGATCAACCTCATACAACAGTGAGTGATACTGGTTAAGCAGTAGGTGTTGGCAAATTGAATTTTAATTACCTATATACATTTGCATTACATTAATTTCAACACAGGAGAGACCTGTCACATTTGCATAATACACTGACCATCAAGTTATAAAAATGAAAAATAGCCATTATGCTTCTTGAAAAATCATTTAGAGAAACAAAACCCTTCTACAATCATGACAATTATGAAAAGAAAATCTCACATTCTATAGCTTTTTGATTATCAATTCTATTTGTCCAAGTCTGACCCTTGAAAAAGATCTAGGGCTCTTTTCATCAAAAAATGACTGAAAATTGTATCATGATACATTTACATAACATCTATTCTTGTAAAGCCTTTTAAAAATAAATGCTTAAAAATAATTCATGTAAGATGTAAATAAAGATTCTTTGTGTCTATTTCACAACATATTTTAAATAACTGACTAGTATTTTTTTTTTTACTGAAGACATAACTCTTACTGCAATATATTGTAAGGATTAGACAGTTCAATCCTTAAGTCAGTTATGATATAATAAAAAAAAAAGGGGGGGGGATAAAATAAAAGAGAAAAGTTTATTATTTCTAGATTTTTGAATTATTTGATTTTCAAAGTATAATCATCTTATAATCATTTATGCATATATTTATTTAAATGTGTAAGTATTTGATACATGCATGTTTCAATTTTCACTGGTATTGTTATCATTATTTTTTTGACACTTTTAAAGTTAATATTTTATTTTAAATTGTTGAGAATGTAATATATAGATGATAAAAAAAGGGAGATACATGAATTATATTAAACAGATGTTAAAAACAATGGTAATAATAAAGTTAATCAAGAATGGGTGTGTTGATCTTGTTTATAAAAATTAGAAAACAGGTTTATAATTTATATATATTTTTTGTATATCTTTTAAAATATTTTATTTTTAAGAATTATCCATATTATGTCATCAATTGAAACCAGAGATGTTCAAAAAGAGGTTAAAAAGGATTACCATTTAATATATGAATGGAGCTGATAATTAAAAATCAAAGTTAGACAGTGCATGACTCATGAAATTGAACATTTTCAAAAATACTATGGAAATTGCTTATGGAACAGAAGAAATGTGAGTAGGGATAATGGACATATTATTACTATTATCATTATTATTCTATTGATGCACTTATACAGACTAGAAAAATTTTGGTTTATTAATTTTACTTTTATCACTTAAAAAAGAAAAAATTCAATTTAAACTTGACATGAATATCAAACTGCATGAGTAGGCAAGCCAGCTACCTGAGATTTCACTCTGCTTATTGTTATCTGCCAAATTACATCAATTGAAGATCATTAACACAAACATGCATCTGTGAAAGAAGAATTGTAGTAGACAATTATCTATCTACACTATTTCCAAAAACGTTTGATTAGTTATATTGGTTCATCCTATCATTATTTACAGAAGTAATTATTTCAAAACTAACTGAAACTACTCTGAATTTGTAGGTTCTTCAAACAAGACTTCATCCACCATCCTAACAATGGTTATCCAAGCAACAAGACTGAAGCAGAAACTCTTGAAATTATTATCCTTGTTATTAATTAATAAAATAAAATATAAGAGAAAGGTCAATCAATTATAATTTGAGTTTAAACTGACACACACACACATATACATATATATATATATATACGCACACATTGCTATGCTTTTTTTTATCTCTTTAGTATCTATCCAAAGAAAGACTGAGTTAAAAGAACAGGTATTAATTTATATATATCAGATGATTTATAACACACATATACTTATTATATAGTAGAAATATGTTAAGTTAAATCTGTATTGGCATTTATATCGAGATGAAGATTGCTTAAATTGTTAAATTTTTTATTATTATTATTCACCACATACATATTTTCAATTATGTATAACTTAGGGTCATTCATTTGATTATGAAATAAATTTAAAGGGTGAATTTGCTTATATAGTATTTTTTATATGAGTAAAAATAGTATGTAGGTGTGTAATCCTAAAGATCTGGAGAGTCATCTTCAAGTTCTTATTATGAAGAAATATCTCTTAGAATCATTGTAGTATTAGTTATAAAATTTCTATTAAATATTTATGAAGTTAGGTATTGTATAAATGTAGCAGTACTCTTGTTGTATTTAAATGTTTATCACTGAATAAAAGGTATTATCTTGAGATGTAATTCACATTTAATTATTTGTTAAAAGAAAAATGTAGTCAAAGGAAAACATATATCATAGTTTGAAAAATTTTTTTATTGAGTTGAAGAGTTGGTTTGATTCTCCAAAAGAATGGATTTCTGATCTTTGAATTACTTGAGCATTAATAAATTAAATTATTATTAGGTGTTATTAAGCTACATAACACAGATAGACTTTATCTTAGATATAAAATGCATTTAAAATAAGTATGTAAATAATACATATTATTCAAATTTATAAGCTCCATAAATCAATTGAAAAGCCTACGTGATGAAATGATTATTATTGCTTCTGTTTTTTTTTTTTTTTATTGTTGTCATTCTTGTATAGATACATAAGTAAAATATGAACTAATTATTTTATTTAAAAGACGACTGTTTAATTTTTTAAATTTTATTTTAAAACTACATCACTTATCTACATTCCTGAGTCATAGTATAATGTTTGATTTTTTATCAATTTATTTATTTACCCAGAGAATATTGAAACACTATTTGATTATTTGTTTGAACTTTAATGAACAACTACATTACTGAATGTTAAAGAATTAAGGCATTAAAATAAGTTATTTACACTTATCTATTACCCAAAACACAATCCAGATTCAACAAAAAGTCCCCTTTGTTTCTGATTTATATTTAACAATTAATTTTAAGTCTCATTAATATATTTAATATTAAATTTTGAAGTTAGAAAATTACAGTTTAGAGAAATAGTAAATTTGGACTTGTTCCTTTTCATTATTGTTGAAGTTTTGGCTTATTTAATTACATGGTATTATTATTATGAAAGTTAGCCTATTTCCCATATTATTTACTATTACAATTTAGCATATAAAATAATAGAGTTTCTCCTTCATTTATTTACTATTTTAACTAAATATCTCTTTTCTTACAGTTACAATTTGATGCTTACAACCTACAGGGCTTTATTAAGAGGACTTTCTCCCATTTGTACAGTTACAATTTGCTGTCCAAATTCATGGAGCATTATCAAACAGAACCTTTCTGATAACCTGAGTTATTATATACATATATATGTATTAGCAATAAAGATTTAACAAGAAAATCAACCACCCTTGTGAGACAGTGTGAACTAATGATGCATACAAAGTAAAATTCACAAATTCAGATATCTATTACATGTTACATTATACACTGAAACATATGTACATGTATATATGGATGCATGGACACTTATTTAAACATAAATTAGAAAGGATGACAAAATTCATTAATAAAAGTAATGTTAAAAAAAAGTTTTAAAATTAGATTGTAATTGGCAATGTTTTTTAGTCAGATGTAATAAATATATTTGTTTACATATATGTACTTCTGCACTGATCTGGTCAATGTGAGATTGGGTTTTGGATTCTCTTTTACAAAGACCACAGCAATCATCTATTGTATGAATCTGTCTTTTATATTTCTAAAAAAATTTGGTACGTAATGCTTCTAAGTTGATCTTAACCAGAAAAATCAAAGAATTTAGGTTCAAGTGACCAATATCTAAATTTGTGACATATATGTTTATTTGTAAGTTGACAAGTATAGACTTTTCGTGAATTTTTGTAGCTGGGGAAAGTAATAAATATATTTTCCAATATTAATATTTACCCTTTGAGGGAATCTAGACAAGATTTTGTATTTGTAGGACTAAGTCTCTAATGGCCTTTAAATATCCTGTAAGTGGAGGTCTGTAGGTGTTATTTAGGAAATATCTCAGTAAATATTGAGATGATATTAAGTGATTTTTGTCTTTCAAATACTTTTATTTAATGTAGACCCAGATCATTGCTAGCCAATGGACACTGGAGCTTTCTGGTTGAGATTGATGAAATCCTTCTACTCCAGAGAAGTTTTCTCAGTAGTGTATGACTATGGTTAATTTTGTTTGTAAATTTTATTATTGGTGTATAATATATCATTCTAGGCATAATTAGCATGTTGTATAATGAAACTTTGGCATATAGTGTAACATTTTTGGTTTAATTTAGGACGTCTATTATGCACTAAAAAGTGCAAGTTAATCAAGCTATGAAAAAGAAAATATATTCAGATTATTTACGAGTCTGTGTATCTTAAGAATATAGCTATATTTCCTGATTACCTGGCCTACTATCTATTATAATGTACATTGCTGGTAGAATCTTATTTATTATAATGTACACTGCTGGTCGAATCCATTTTTTATTTATTTGAAAAAGAGCACAAGGGTTATTAACTCACTAAATTCCACCATATCACATCATCATTTACGAAACAAATTATTAAAAGATCAGGAATTACATTTTCTTGTCATTTTAAAGGTTTTATATGAATCTTTTCTGGGGTTTAATTATAAAGCAAGCATATTGGCAAAGGCAACAGTCATTTCTCATGCAATTAGCTAATAATAAACCTAATAAACTTAAAATTAATAACCTAATATTAAAAATTAAGAACATACAATGAAAGTTATTTTTGTGTTTAATATTATCTGTTTAATTAAAAATAAAAGTTAAAATTGGAAAGAATAAAAAGTACTTGCAGATTATTTTATCCAGATAAAAGGAAAATGCAAAGGATTACAATCATAAAAAAACTTTTTAACATTAATTAAAGATGGCGGAAATATTTTGTAAAAAAAGACTTTGTAAATGAAAATTAGAAATAATATACAAGATTATTATCTTGTATTCTGATAAAAGAACAAAAAATAATATAAATGCAGAGAAATCTAAAAACTGATCGTGAGTATAAAAGGAAGAAAATAATGGCAATCAGGGTCTTGTGTCTTTTACTTAGCTAGCAGTTTCCATCGGGTCCAAGATAGAAAAAGTGTCATATCCTGAATTATTCATATGCAGGACTACAACTACTCATATGCTGAAGTAAATCATGCAAGAGAGGAACTGAAGCATTATTTTTGAGACACCTTTTGTCATAGAGGCCACTCCAAGAAGCTTTCGAGTCTAGACTTAGGATGGACAAATGGCCACGAGCTCAATCTTCTCAAATACACATATGCTACTCTAATCTGTACTTACTGGTAAGATTATTCATATCCTAAATTGTGACTAAAAATGTTTGCAAACTAATGTTAACTATAAGCTTATAATATCGATAAAGACATTAACTTTAAATATGAAGCTTCTAATACCAATATAGACCTTTACTATTTTTATTATTCAACGAACTCTCAGAAGAAATTTGTAACAAGAACTTTAATTAATTGATCAATATTATTATCTGGATTAGCATGTATGTGCTTTCCAATTTTATTTAATAATTTATCTTTTAAATATTTTAATTTGTTAGAATAAAATATTTATCTTTAATATCAACTTTTCATTGTGCGTTATTAATTTTAAGTCTATTAGATTTATTGTTAATTAATTGCATGAGAAATGAATAATACCTTTGCCAATATGCTTGTTTAAAAAGTTAAGCCCTAGAAAACATTCATATAAAAGCTTTAAAATGACAAGAAATGTAATTCTCAATTTTTTAATAATTTGTTTTGTAAATGACACAATGCAATGGATCAGTGAATTCTTGTGCCCTATTCTAAATAAATAAAAAACTGATTCTGCTGGCAGTGTACATCATAATAAAAAAGTAGGCCAATTAATCAAGAAACCTAGCTATGTTCTTGAGATACCCAGACTCATAAATGATCTGACTATATTTTCTTTTTCATAGCTTGATTAACTTGCACTTTTTAGTGTGTAAAAGAAGGTCTAATAAAACAAAAACATTACAATAGAGATAAGCTTTTGTTAGGGAGTTAATTATATGTTCTATTTCATTTGTTAGTTGGTTTTGGATAGTTGTTTTCATTTGTGTAGGATTTAAGTAAAAAAAAAAAATCTAAAAAAAAGACTGGGTTTTCCTTTAAAATGTTCTATAACATTGTGTTCTGTGTAAATTTGCCATGCACTTAATTTTTCCATATTAAACATGAATTTGAATTTGTCAGTGTATTGTTTAGGAATTTTATTACAAGTGAAATATGTTTTCTGGATGATAAGAATATTGCAATATCATCCATGTAAGCATCACACTTAATGCTGGTATTTAAGTCTGGGATATATATGCCTCTCATTTCTTTTTCGATGGCTGCTAGAACCTTGAGGTATAGAACAATTGGGGATAATAGATGATGTTCATCCATTTACAGCTACATGTATCTCCCTATTCTGAAGCAAATTTGTCAAGACATGAAGATAAGCTTTAGTTTATATTTGTTTCAGCTAGAGTGTTAATCAGAATGTCAATAGGAATTTATCAAACAGATTTAATATCCAGCTGAATCACAAATGGACCATATTTTTTCTTTACTCTGTGTCAATAAGTTTTAAATATAAAGGCTGCTTAATTAGATTATGAGCCCTTTTTTGCAAATTGGCATTTAGGAGCATATGTAAAATTTATGGTTCCATTCTATCTTTTAGAACAGCCTCCAATACCTTGATCCCCAATGGGCTCATTGAAATTGGTCTTAGCTTTTCAATGGTTGATATCTTTTCTTTTTTTTTTTTTTTTAAAAAAAAAAGGTACTAGTGATATAGGATATAAATATTGTATTGTGTATATTTCTTTTGATAGGAAATTTGCTAGATTTGCTAGGTAATTGGAGGTAAAGAAATTTAAATGTCGATATACAAAGTGAGGTATCCCATGAAGGTCCAGGATATCAAGATTTAGCTATGAACTCCAATTTCCTTGGAAATTCATTAGGGAAGTATTTATCTTCTTCTTTTGATTCACCAAAAGGCTTTTTTGCAGGGTTATAAGAGTCTCCAGATTGCAACCTATCCTATAATACAAGTACACCAATTCCAGCATATAAATTCCACTAACTGTCCCTGTTTGCATTTGGATGGGTATTGACACTCTGATTGAAGGAGAGTGACCCAAGGCCCATCTGATATAGTTTCTAGAACAAGAATGAGTTTGTTCAATAAATATTCTCTTCTTTATTGCTAGATATTCTTTGAGTGTTGATTCTGTTTCATTATATAAATTTTTATGATTATTTAATTTTTGTTATTCATTTTCTGAGGATGGAGTCTGAATAATATCTTTGTAGATTTTTTCCATTAGTGCCAATAGGCCTGTTGATGATGGTGTGGCTCTGGTAATATGGTGAATCACATTTGATAATATGCTTACATATGCTATCCAGGCTTGCACTGGATCCATATCAATCTTACTCAATTTATTTAAATATATATAAATTTCTGAAAACAGAAATTCAGGTGTTCTAGATGATAGTAATATTCTAATAGTATGTCCAGTAGATATTAAATTTTTATTATTGAAATCAAGATCAATTTTAGTGACAAGTGTAGCATGGTCTCAAAAGAGTGCATTTTTTATGTCAAGATTAACAAGGAGATGAATTGATGGGGAATAAAACATGAGATCAATTAGTGAAGAATGCCTTCCATTATTAAAGGAAATGGTACCATTTGGCAAAAAACCTTCCCCACTCATCAGTGGGAAGAAAAAAAATGTAACCACTTTTTAATGAATTTTTCATATGACAAATTAAAATCACCCATAAGTATGCATGGATAGGGGGAGGAGCCAAGCACAAAAATTAATGTGAGAATCAGCCTGTTTATTATTGTAGGTCCAGAAGGAATATATACAAAAATTACATCTAGAACCACTGCTTTACGTTGCAATGAAATAATAGTAAAATATTCATCAATATATCGAATTTTAAAAGAGCTAAGTTTATCTATAATAATCCCTGTACCTGCAGAGGGGGAGTTAGAAGATTTAGAAAAAGCTGAAAAAACCTTTATCTACAAAGCAAACAGAAGGGGCAATATGCGAACCATTATATATTTTGGTTTCAAGTAGACCTGTTAGATGTGGATGAACAATATCATACCACTGTTTCAGTTGATAAATTCTATTAGTGGAGTTAAGACCCCTAATGTTTAAAGATGCAATTATTATGTTTATTATCAAACCCATCACTTTTTAAACCAAAAACACAAAAATTACAACTGACTAGAAATAAACAGTACTAGGATGAAAACAAAAAACCAATTATGCTCTCAGCAACAAGCACATTATAATTATCTTCTAATTATCAACTGTTTTGATTGACTTACATTCTCAGTTAAGTTATTAGTTGTTATAAAAGGAGAATCTAAGATTTTATTTAGACAATTTGAGTGTGACCTACTTACCTCCTCCACAAAATTGTCTTCAAAAACAGGAATTGTAGAGTCAGTGTCTTCGTTACTGATATTGATTTTTTTTGCAAAGTCTGTCATATCATTGACTTCTGCATCAGTGCCCACATTATTTTTTGTCTGTCCTTTATTCTCTCTTCTCTTTGTGGCAGCTGACCAGGCAACAGTTTGTTTGACACATTTGGATTTCCTTTTATTGGCATATATTATGAAAGTGATTCCATAATCTCTGGAGTTTTGTTTAAAATATTAAATTGAGACTCCAAATGTTCAATAACATAACTAATTACACTACCAACAGGAATGAGAATGCTAGCATTGTGGGCGATTTCCTTTATTTGTATTTCTAATTCATCATTCATTGGTAAACTTGACATTATGGCTCTTTCAGCTTCTGCTTACTTATTCTGTTTGAGAGATATTACTCAATGCATTTTCAGACAAATCATTATTTATATTCAGACACTAATGCAATGGAATCATTTCAATTTTATATTGGGTACAATGCATTTGATTAGATGTTCATGCCCTTTGCAATGATAACAGTGACGCTTTATTCCTTTTATCATCAAAAACAACATTACTTCCTGATCAGTTATTTGAGAGGAAACATCTTTTGGTTCTACATTCTTATGTAGCTTAACTCTAGATGAGAAACTGTTTCCATATATTGGTGCCAGCGTATTTGGGAGCAAGTTTGCCTGAATTTGAAGAACTGTCCCAAATGGTTCCATTAATTTAACAAAGTCTTCACTTTTGTAGTTTAAGTAGGCATTCTTCAGTGTACCATTTATAATATTGTGTCTATTCAGGTTTACTATTCTACTCATGCATAGTGATCCAAGATTCTGATTTCTTTTTGAAAACTAACCCCTAACTCATGTGTTTTAAATTCCAGAACAATGTACCTAGGATTTGAATAATCAGCTATACAATGAATTGATTCCCATAGATTTTTGGCTGTAAGTGGATCAAATAATATTTCTTTTGGGAATCTAAATAGGCTACAAAAATGATCTGTGATCGCAATGATTATCAATTTTTCAGTGAAAAAACATTTGAATGAATTATATAATTCTTTTAGTATCATTCCATTAAAGGCTTTAGGATCATTCCATGGCTCTTTTGACTCTCGTAATCCATAGTCTGATGTTGCAAACAAATCTAATTGGATCAGATCATTTGCTGTCGATCGATGGAAACTTTGCATGTTTTTATTTTTGCTGCTATTATTTGTTATGTTACCTACTTTATATGTTTCCTCCTGCATTTTTTGCTACTTGAGCATATGTGCACATCTCATTACTCATAACATCCATTGCTATGGCCATTTTGTGACAACCTTGATGTTACTGCACTGGTAAGTAAAAGGAATTGATGCTAATCTAGGGAAATTTTTTATTTCAAACTACCCATCATTTAATAAATTGATTATATACTTATAGTTAGCATAAATTTGTTTTACAATGTCAAAAAAAGATTTCATACAACTTGATTATCAATCTATTCCCCCCCCCCCCACATAGTTCATTTGCTTTATCAAATGTTTTTTCTCAAAATAACAAATTTTAACTACTAGTCCCTTCCATATATCTTTCAATAATAGTTCTCCAATTGCATTGCATACTCCCATAAAATCTAATTACAAACTAAATGTTCTAAAATATTCGCTAGTCAAGCATTGGTAGCCTAGCAGTTAGCATAGCTGCCTTTCAAGCAGCTGGCCTGGGTTCGCTTCTCAGTCATTACATTTGACATGTGAAAAAAAATATATTCACGAAATAACTGCATTGAAATCATAGCTGTTGAAAGAAAATCTATTGCCAATTCATCTGAATCACATTATACATCACTCTGCATTGTTTGGTATCAATGGTAAAATAGAAAACTCAGGAGCTTAAGTTCCAAGGATCACGGCTGACTCTGTTACTTCCAATGTTCAAATTTCTTATGAATTGCTGAGCACTGAAGCCAAATAAAACTGCTACTATAAATTATTCCAGCCAATTTTGTCATCCTGTTCTTGTATTTCATTCATTTCTTACCATTTTATCATTGTAAACCAGGATCCAATCTATAACATAAACATTAGTTGCTTAGATATCAGTATTCATCAAATAAAGCAATAAAATATAACAAAATACAATTATAGAACCTCTTCTAATCATAAAAATTCTTTAAATTTTTTACAAGAATGTGCCCTATTTCTATATCAAAAAAATCTCATTCATCAAGATTGGGTAGTATAGAAACAGGTAAAATACCATTACTCAATAGCTTCATATAGTTTGAACTTCTACTATCTAAAATTATGAAAGAGCAAAGAGGGCTTTAAAAGTTCATGATCACTAGATTTTATTATTAGCAAAAATTAATGATTTGTTTAAGTGACTTTTTTTTTTTTTAATTTAGTCTTGAAATTCATTCATACTACTACTACTACTACTACTACTACTAAAAAAAAAAAAAAAAGATTATAATAAGTAAATATATACAAATATTTTAAAATCAAATTAAAACCAAAAATCACTTAATTAAAGATTTGTATGTTATTATTTTAAGTTTTATTTTTTCTAAATGAAAAAAAAATCACTTTACTACACTTTTTAAAAATAGATTTCATCCCATTTTAATTAATTTATTTAACAATTTATATAAAAATAAATATTAAAAATGTATGCATCTATAAATATATATTAAAACTTAAGATATACATTTTATATTAAATATTTATTTAATTTCCAGCAATACATGGCTGGTTCAAAGATATTAGCAAACATGCTAATCTGGAAAAATTCAGGATAATGTGTTTTTGGGAAATGCATAAATTTACCAAATATATGATAAAAAATATAAAGTATTTCAAAATGATGAATAACATACATTTGAATAATATCAGATGTATGTAGAAGTTGCAACATTCAATGCATTCTTTTTGCTACTTTAGATAACCTAAATTATGGAAGGTTAAATTCTTACACACACAAAATATTGAAATTCTTTGAGACAACTCTTAAATATTGTTTGAATTAAAAACTATAGTGACTGATTGCAGTGGAGATGACAAACAAAGATGATGCTTATTACTATGAGACAAGTGGCAATGACTTCGTAAAGTTTCTTTTAAAATATAGCTTAAACATTTCTGGAATTTCATAAACTTTCTATGATTTTATTTATTTTTTAATATTAGACATAGTTTTAGAGTTTATTCTTTTTTACTGTGCAACTTATTTTGATATTTTTCATTTTGTCTGTCAGATAAAACTTGAATAAAAAATGCTACTTTTATAATGTACATTACTTATACCCACAAATTCTTCTCATCTTTTCAATATATCATCTTGTTTAGTAATTCTCCATTCATTGTTTCAATAACTGCTTAATTTCTATTAATTAAATTTTGTTTCAGTGAACATCATTTTCTTTTATTGTTTCTTTTTGATAAAAGGTTATCTTCATAAATTTAAGCACTATAGCCACTAAGAAACATGTCACTCTAGTTCCAGGAATGAAACAAAAAAACAAATAGTTTTAGTATAAGTGTACCAACATAACATATGTGAATACATTTATCTCTTGCTAGTCCTTTAAACATGATTTTGCAATATTGTATTTTAATTGTCTCTGCTTCTTGCTGACAAATTTCAATACTTTGCTTGATTATAGTTCTATTCAAAGACTTATTCTCTAAATGAAAGCAAATGCTAGCACACTTCTTTGGAGCCATTCATAAAGGCATGAGTCCTATTTTTTGCATATTGATACATATTTGCATACAACAAATGAGAGAAAAGCCTGGAGTCAGAATTACTTCTAATGTAATTAAAAAATGGAAATGTAGTTAAATAACACATAATCCCATTATTAGACGACTCAAAACATGAGAAGCCGTAATGACCGATCCCTTCATCAACATAAATTATTGGGGGTATTAAGGTAAAAAATGAAAATAGAAAAAGAATAAATGATGATAGAGAAAAGACAATAAATTACTTATATTGGAAAGAATATCTAGTCTCTGATAAGCTCACATAGTACTAGATACTCTTGACCAGCTCTGCTTCATCTCCTTCATAAAAACCATATTCAAATTTATCACAAAATATTGTTTTAAAAAAATCAGTTTTTTTTTATTATCTACTTCACACACACAATCCAATAATTATGTGCATTTACATTATTAATCAATTCTATTTAATATATTCAAGAGCTGAAAAAAACATATCAATTTGGTCTTATGATCTTGCTATTATATGATGCATCATAAATAGCATTTTTTATATGTAAACAAGAAGAGAAACTAATTTAATTGAAATGGCTGTATTATGATTATCTGTTTTCTGATTGCAACACAATAGAGTCCATATTGCATCTTAAAATGCATATTTGCAATTCTACTTAAAAGACTACAAAATATTTAATCAATCCTCTTTCTAAAGATCAAAAGCTGCTGAAGATTTCAATTAGTAATAAAACACCAACATTTTAAAAGTAGTAATTATTCAACCAAAGTCTAAATTATGTTCACAATTTTAAGAACATTTTGTAGATCATCTCTTTAAATTGGTAGTAAAATTTTTACTGCAAATGCATGTTTTTAACAGTTCTGTATACTCAGAAGGTGTAATATTTACAGCAATTTTGTAATATACTTCTAATAAATTCAAAGAGTATACTATGGCATAATTTTCTGTTGCCTATTCTACTTAATTGTTCATATATATTTATAGTATTTAAAAATAAACTTGATAATAAATATTCATATTTATCATTTCAATATAGAAAAAAAACTTTTGAATCCAGAAACTAAGACTAGGTCATAAGTTGTCATAAGTTAATATATAATAATTCCAATTTATATCAAACAATTTCTGAATAAGTAATATTTATAAAAAAAAAAAATTGTCTGCAGAAACATGTAGAATCGATGTATTTTGCAAAATAAAATTAAGAGTAAAAAAAATCTACCCACGCCATTATTTCTAGCTCTTTCTTATATTTCTCTTAAAGCCATTAGCTATTAGATTTTAAATTTCTAGCCCAGAAGTCATAAGTTTAATAGAAATAAAAATAGTACGGATCATGACAAAGCAATGCTAATTATAATAATAACAACAACACATAAAAATGTACTGTATTTATAAAAATAAATAACAAAAGTAGTAAATGTGTTAATGAAAATTGGATCTTAACAGCTTTAAATATAAACAGAATCATCTACTGGCTTTCCAGCTGCATAGTACTGCTGGGGTTTATCAGTTCTTCTCACCGCAGCTGTTTAACACATTTATGAATTTATGAATTTCTAGGTCAGAAGAAATTTTCAATCTTTCTTTTTTTTAAAAAAAGACGAAATCATACATTTATTTTTAACAGTAAATAAATACTTTAAAAATTATATAAAATCATCATCAGCCATAAACAGCCAACTGTGAAGAGAGTTTTTCAAACCCTTCCTCTTTATGAAATTCTTATGTCAAATTCACTAGAGTTTTTTTAACAAACTCGCAAAAAGCTTACTTTATTTTATCAATACTAATTTATTAGTTACACAAAAAATGATCCACTTTTATCTAACTTACACATTATTATATATGTAATAAATTAATCATTGGTACTTGAAGGTGTAAAACTTTGGATTAGCTTCATCTTCATAAAGTATTAATCAAACCATTTTACAGTTTCAAATAAAGATTTAAAATATAAATTTTAATAAAATAGTAATGGCTGAGAATATCATGAAGAAGTCAACTCCCAATGCACATTTTTTGATAACAATCCACAAATCAGACTTATCAAAGTTATTTTAACAAGTTTGTTTTAAAAATCCACTTTCTTGTATCAATGCTAAATTATTAGTTAGAGAAATAACTATACTCTTATAATAATGTGGAAATGAGATAAAAAACGGATTAATAAATTACCACTGATATAAGAAAATGGACATTCTTTATTTATGGTGTTATTAAAATTATTAGAATTTACATCTTAAACATTATTTAAAATTATAAACTGATGTAATTAATACTTTAGAGTATTACCTCTGATACAAAATTTCATCCTTTTGCACCCCAATTATTGATTTATTACCAGTATAACATGAAAATTAGATAAAAATGGACTCTTTTTGGTCTAGTTAAAAAAATAGTATTGATAAGAGAAAGTGGGTTAAAATGACTTTAGAAAATCTATCTTGTGTAATATTATTATTGTTATTATGTTTCAAAGCAAAAACACAAGGTTACATCAGTAAGATACAGACAGCATTGAATTGCAATTCAAATATATAGATAGATATACAAGGTTATAGATTGATTACATATATACAGGAAAAAAATATGAAAGCATAACTGCTAATGGGAATTACATATGTATTATCTTTTTCTTTCTTTCTTTCAAGTCATGCCAGCCAATTTATGATGGAAAAATTGAAGGAATTATAGTTCTTGATTCAGGTGACTGGTGCTCTGCATTATGTAGCTGAAAATAGTGGGTTTGGTAAGACAAATGCACTGTTTCCCATTCATTTGTGAAGTGAGAAGTCCATTAGTAGTGAATCTAATTGTGCACTGTGAACATCATATCCTGTGGGAGGGTGTAAATAATGAAATTGAGTGACTGTATTTAGAGATTAAATTGATTATGTCTATGGGGGCTAGAGATAGGATTGATGTCCCAATAGTGAACCACGTGGCTGCATATATGTCTTGGTGGGCAAGTTTGAAGTTTCTGCTCTGAGTTGTGCATGTTTATTTTAGAAAATAGCAGAATGGTATCTGGTGTTGTTACCAAAGTAAAAAATGCATCATATATATCAGAAAGCATATTGAGTAAATACTGCATGGATGGCAGAAGTGATCTGTCCAGGGTGTTCTGCCTGTATGTGGTCAGTAGGATTTCCCAAGTGCATGCCAGTGCTGAGCAGGTGTGAAATGTCTGGTACTGGGTTTTTTCACCACAGTTGGCATATACTGCAGAAAATATCGATTATATAGTATAATCTGAGGAATTATAGAAAGTGGAAGATAGGTAGAGTACAATGGTTGAATCTTAAGAGAAAATCACAAAATTTTGGTTCTAGAGACCATTTTTTAAATTTTGAAGTAGTGATCTGCTGTTGATGTCAAGAATCAAAGGGAAATCAATGGATAGATTTGTACGTAATAAATTGTGTATGTCCCAGTACATATATTTTCCTGGATTTCAGAGGTTTATTTTATGATGATCTTAAAGTTGATATATTTGCAATGATAGATATCCATATTGGGGGTGGCCGGTCTAATCAAAGGGAAATCAATGGATAGATTTGTACGTAATAAATTGTGTATGTCCCAGTACATATATTTTCCTGGATTTCAGAGGTTTATTTTATGATGATCTTAAAGTTGATATATTTGCAATGATAGATATCCATACTGTCCCCCCATTTTGGATTGATAGAAAGCTGAGGTGCCTGGTGGAGACAAACATTATCTTCCTGCACATAGCAACTTATTACAATAAAATTAAATGTAGAAGGTAAAAGATTTTGAAAATTTTGTAATAGGTGAATAATATGATTTTTATGATTACCAGTTGATTAATGAGATAAACTTCGGAATATGTGAAAGATAAGATTTGCAGAGTGAGATGAGTTTGTTTTGGATTTTCTGCTTCCTACTAGTAGTGCTAAGGTGAAATGAGAAACCAAGAAAAGCAGAGGACTGACCAAAATAAAGATGGATGTGTGGTTTGCCAATATAGAGAAACCATGTTTAATGTTTTGGTGTGTATTCTTCAAACATTCTCTGAAAAGTGGGCAGTTACTTTTTGGAAGTTAGAAAGACAATGATATACCCTGGAAGGCCAGGCATAGTATTTGAATGTCATGTGGATTAATGAATTCCTGGGATTTTTTTCTTGGATCTTGGTTATGACAGGATTAATATATGTGTTAAATAGTAGAGAACTGAGAGGTGAACTTTGAGGAACAGATTGGTAAGGAGTAAATGGTGGTGATCATCTGCTATTAAGTGTACATAAATCTTTTGGTTAAGCAGTAAGTTTGTTAGAGTGTATAGAAGAGAGGAAGGTATAGTAGTGGCTGCAAGCATGTGAATTAGAGAATCTGTTGGAACTGAGCCAAAAACAGCTTCAATGTCGAGTTGAATGGTCATTAAAACATATTTTTCTCTCTGAAACTGAGACCAGAATCATTTTGAATAAGAATGCTGCTTGGCCCATAGATGATCTCTTTTTGGAAAATTAAATGGAAGGTACTAAATGGGAGTAGGTGTAGATCTAATTTTTCTTTAAGGACTTTATGCCAAGGGGCCCTATGGAAATATGACATAGATTGGAAAGATTGAATTTTTGGGTGTTTGTTATTTAATGGTATTAGTGAGATGGATATAGACCTTGGATATTGTACAGTTTTTGTGACAGAAAGTTTGCTATATCATATAGATAGACAGTGGTGAAATAGCTGAGGTGTGAAAACAACTTGAAGATTACATGGGGCCCAGGTGACAGTTATGCAGTATTATGGCAAGCCTAAGGCAAAGCTGACAATATGGAAGGGTTATATGATTCTGGCTGTCAAACAGGTCAGCTTTGGGCTTAATTTTTGACTTAAAGTGTTCATATATTGGTTTAATCATGTTGAATTCTGCAATAATTATACCCCAACCTTGAGAGCTAATGGGACTTTTAGTATGGAGGAGTAGCCTAGAGCCTATCAGATATAACCTCAGGTCCAAGTATGTTATTGCATTAGGCAAATTTGTATTCCTTCAATTTGTAACATGCATTATTGCAGGCATTAGTGAGGTTTTGAAAGAAAGCAGGTGTGTCAAGAGTGGGGCAGCATATGATGATGCTGTGCAGTTCATCAACTAAGGTTAGACATGTAGAGGGTGGAGGGCAGCTCATGCATTGTGCCAGTGTTGAAAGATAGAATTTTTATAAATGATATGGAATACTGAATGAGGCCAAAGGGCATATGTCTTTGATTTTGTATAACATGATGTATGTTTCTGAAAATAGAAAGTCATGGGTACTTGTGGGGAGTAGAATTATCAATCTCTTTTGGCTCCTTATTACTGTTTGTGATGTATTTAAGTTGTGTGTAAGTATTTGGGTAGAATGACCAGAGAAGGGTGAGGGGCACAGATTTAGTGTGATCTGATGATGAAGCATTGGTGAGTAATAGCATAAGTTAGTGAGGAAAACATGACAATGGTTGTGAAAGAAAATGGAGTCAGATGAGAGAAACCCTTCTGCACTCATTAATAAAAAGGCAAGTTGGTGTAACCATTTGGAGGTGAATGTGTGCTATATCACATTGAAATCATCTAGTATGGTGACTGGATGAGGGGATAGTGCAAGCAGAATTGATAGAAAGAATTAACCTTGTGATCACAGTAGTATCAGGAGATATGTAGACAAATATGACATTAAGAATAATCATGCAGTGATGTAGTGTGATCATGAATAGGTTAGCATCTATATAATCTTGAATGAGAGAAAAGGCAATCTCACTTTATAATGAGCCCAGTACCAGATGATGATGTTTTTGGAGAAAGCACAAAAACCTTGTGCTCTTAAAAAAGCTGTTGGGTTATTTTGAGACCCATTGCAGATCTTTGTCTCCTGAAGGCCAAGGATGTGGTTGTGAGAATTGTACCATTTACTTATTTAATTTTTTTTCTGACTGAGTTCAATCCTTGGATGTCAAACAATATTTTTATTTTTATGTTTGATGATATAGTAAAAGATGGTAAATTTGAGGGGGGTGGGGGTGGATTGTGTAAAATTGTCCTCATTGGGAACTTGCAATCAAGGAATTGAAAATATGCTCTAGTCCAAGATTGAATTGCAGGTTTCAGAAATATCATCAGTGATGTTTGACTGATGTATGCTCTTTTGGTTATTAATTTCTGCATATGATGGTTAAGGTATATCACCCTGTCTGCTGTTGCTTTTTACCTTTATGTATTAAGATTTGGATCTTTAAAGTATTTGCTGATTTTTTAATTGAATATGATCACTTTCTGGGATGTAGTTGATGAGTATTCATTCTCTTGAAGATGTATTAGTTGATCTAAGTCTAAAGTTTGAATTGTTAGTTGGTGATTGAATGGAGTTGCATTCAGGGCCGTGGTCAATGGGAATTGATTCATCAGATAAGTCGCAAGCTGATATGAATTCTGGATTGACTGTTTTTACCTTTTTGAGTATATGTATTTTTCAAGGATACTCAGGTTTCTTCTTAACAGGGGTGTCTCAGATGGGACTTTCAATGGTCATGGAGCTCTATGCTATGGTTTCCATGATTTCTGGGATGATTTATTTGGTTAAATAGGTTTAAAGTTTGTGTGCAATGTTGGCATCAAAAGTAATTGATTTCTGTTTTTCAAATGCAGTAGTCAAATTTGTTTTGGTATGTTGTTCAATTCTGGGTCCAGATTTCTGGTTAGTATTGTGATTGGTAGTTTGATAATTGTGGCTAGTAGACTCATTGGAAGTGTGACACTTTGGGTCTATTGTGAAATCTATGAGTTGCATGTCATTATCTGTGTGAGGGTTGTCATTTTGCACATATTGGTGGGTGTTATGAGTGGAAGTTTCATTTTTATTTGAATGCATCTTGGTATATGTTCTCCTATTTGATCACATTGCAGACTCGGGCCAGAGGAGGAATTGATGGCTAAATACCTTTGCTGGTCACAAGAGAAGCATTGAGGTTTTATGCTTCTTATGTAGATGTGAAGTGTGGCTTCTTGGTTAGTGTTTTGGGTGGGAATATTGGTGGAATCTATGTTCTTATTTAGCCTCACCTTAAATTCAAACTTGCTACTATATATGGAAATTGGAGTATCCTGGAGGTAGATTGGCTGGAACGAAAGCACTTTTCTAAATGGTTCCATTAATTATTATTATTGTTTTATGTGCATTCAGGATTGGCTTAAATAATCTCAGCATTAATTATTTCAAAGTCATTGTATTTTTATGATATTATTAAAATGATTAGAGTATACATACATTGTTTATTCAGATATACTAAAAACTTTTTCTAAACTGGATAAAATTATTTTAAAAAAATTAAATCACTTTGACATGAATATATTTCAATATATAAAATTTTATTAAAGTGTATAGTATATTTTGTTATTAATTTCAATAATGTATATACCTTAAAATAAAAAAATCTTTTTCCAATTTGTGAAAGCTAAACATAGAGCACTTTCTACATTAGTAGAAAATATTTATTTATTCTGATTACATTTAATACATGTTCTATTCCAGAAATAGCTACTATAAGTTTATGTAATCAATGGACATTAGCTTTTAAAACTGAACACTTTGAAACTAAAACTGAAACAAATGCAGTTGCACACTTAGTAACCACAATTAACTTCAGGTAGCAACTTAAATTCAAAATAGTCTAAAATTTTGAACCCAAGTCAATTTTCTTGTTTAATTATATAAATTTGACAGACAGCAATGGTTTATAACCTATTTTGGCCATGAATATGAGGGAAAATCTCGAAAGTACTAGGCCTAGATTAATTTAATTGTTTTTGTTACTACTGACAGCTTCTTCTTCTGTGTGTTTAAAGCATTTATATATTCTATTATGATAGGATCCAAAAGTTTAAATAATTTTTTTTAAATTTCAAGCTATTAGCTAGATAATATAAAGGAATTGATGATCATTGCTAATGTATAAGTATGCCAATTTTAGATCAAAAGGTATTACTGATCAAAGGCATAAGAAGGAAATTGGTTTGATGATGTGATTATTCAAGCTTATAATAGGTAACTCTAGAATAAATGAAAATTATTCCTGAAAGCAAAATTTATATACATATAATATTCAAATAAGCAAGTAAATAATAATTATGGTGAGACAAAATAAAATTTCTAAGTCAGGCTTTTGACACCAAGTGTTTTCTTCAAAGCACAACTGAGGGGGAGTTAGATGAAGCTGTGCCTATGTTGTCAAATTGAATGACCAATGTTTATTGAAGGAAGCATTATTGGTTCTAATGTTTATTGTATTGACAGAATTATGTGCCAAGCTTTCTTGCCTTTCCATTTCCTGTAATTGTTTCCAAGGCAACAATCTTAGTAGAAAGTCAGGAACCTTTGCACATAATCAATTCTGTCAATGCGATAAACGTTAGAGCAAATAGGATTCCCCACAAAAAACATTGGCCATTCAATTTAACAACATAGGAGGAACTTTGTCGATTTGCTCTTGCAGCTATTATAATGCGAACATGAAAATTTATTAAAATCAACACCCAATTTAATTACCTCCACATGTAGGTGGAAATGCCAATATGTTTTTATAATTCCTCTTCAGTCATGCTTTGACAAAGACCATCTGTGTCGAAAGCCTGAATTAGGAGATTAATGAATTTATTTATGCTTATTTTGTCTCATCATAATTATTACTTACTGGCTTATTGGTAATTATTAAATATTGCCTATGGTATTGATTTTTCTAATTTTGTATGTATATTAATATTTGTCAAAGATTCAAAACATACATTTCGTTTAACTCTCCATTTAATTTCCTAGTGCAGTATTTGTATGCAATTTTAATTGGAAAAGAATTATACTCTATATGAATACACTGTAATGTTGTATTTAATATCTCAATGATGTTTTGTTGAGTACAAAGAATACTTTCAAACTAAGACACAAGATAGAGACTGTGAAAATATAAACAGCAGCTGTCTTATCTTTGTACATAATTTCACTTATATAAGCTAATCTAAAGCATCTTGGAATAAGAGGGTGATGGTCTTCCTTTAATCATTTGATATCCATTAACATTATTTTTATCTATTTATTAACAATTACAAAAACTTCCAATTTACTGCTTGTTAATATTATGAAATATTAGAATCTATGCAACTATTTAATTTACTAATGCAGTATTCATATGTAATTTTTAATTGTAAGGAAATTACTCCCTACACACATGTGCTGTAGTGGGTTTTTCATATCTCAATGATGTTTTGTTGAGTACAAAGGAAACTCTCAAAGAAAAACACAAGATAGAAATATTGAAACGTGTAGCCAATTTTGAGTACAAAGGAAACTCTCAAAGAAAAACACAAGATAAAAATATTGAAAAGTGTAGCCAACTTATCTTTGTACCTAAATTCACTTATATAGGCCAATCTAAAGCATCTTGGAATAAGAGCATGAATTCCTTTTAAACACTTTACATCCAAAATATTAGATTGCCCTATAAAAGTACAAAGATAAGATGGCTGCTCTTATCTCCTCAAAATCTCTCTTGTGCTTTGGTTTGAGAGTATCCTTTGTACTCAATAAACAATCATTGAGATATTAAAAACATTACAGCACATGGGTATAGGGTGTAATTCCATTCTGATTAAAACATGCATTCCATTTCTAAATCCTGTCTACTTTCTTCTAATCTTTTACACAAAATATTAACAAACATTTGTAGAAAATGGATAACAAGTTCGTTCATTATTTCAGTTGTCAGAAATAATCTGTTTAAGAAATCTTGTGAACAAAATTAGTAATGTCTATCAGTTCACAGTAACATTTATCTTATTTAATAGAGACATTGCTTTTAGGATTTCATTCACATGTAGTGGATCAACCACTCCACTTATTAAATTCATCAAAAAAAATCTTTTTAAGAACTTTTGAATTTTCTTTACTGTTTCCTTAAGATCCATCTAATTCTTTTTAAGGTGTTTCCTCTATAGTAAGAATTACAATGCTATATTTTGTTCCAAATCCCCCTAGCAAATATTGTGTATGACATATAATAGCACACATTTTGTTTACAAGCTTATTTTATAATACAATATATTTTATTTACTGTATTGTCAAGTAGCTATATAGTACTTTTCAACATATGCCAATCACAATGTGAATATATATATATATATATATTATAACGGTCGGGAAAGAAAGTGAAATACACAGTCTTACCGTAATCTGCCATACAGGGTGCCCACTAGGCCATTTGAACCTAGAAAATTTAAAGAGTAGGCAGATACGCATTGTTAAGATCACAATCGCCAGCCCAAGTCACTAGCTCATGAAGTAGCAGAGGGTTAATATATTTACTAAGAAATTTTTTTTTTAATAAAGAATAATAAAAGCAATCACTGTCAGTACTAATAACACAAAAAGATTTTATTCACGTATATATTAAGTGATGACACACAAACTTGAAAAATAATTATATAAAAAAATTATGTTTGTTTCAATATTATTTACTATTATTTTTATTTGTTTTAACTTTTATTTTTAATCTTAGAAATGTTGAGTATAGATGAGCTACCCAGACGATGCACTTAAAAGACTTTCAAACATTTGATTCCAGGCTAAAAGTCCACAGCCACACCAATGCTCGCTTCCAGATATATATCAGCAACCAATGCAATGTGAACATGTTATCATAGAATCACGTTGACAAGAATGTGCATCTGAACAGCATGATATTATTGGAAGAAACGACCTTCATCAGTACAGGAATGTGTATCTGTCTGACTAAGGAATCATGTATATAAATTTTTTTAAAAAGTGCTATGGATAGGGAAGAGTGGTCTATCTGCTGACTTATAATCCCTCCATAGAGCTAGAAGGGGTCAATGGTGCAGGAAATATGTCTGCATCCATTTCAGTGGTATGACTACCTCTTTGGGGTCATGCATTCAATTGGACTCGTTGCCCTAGGTGCTAATACACTTCACATTACATTGATATAAATGTCCATATATCTCTCCACCAGCATTGACACAACTATGAAACAAATAGTCTGAAATCAAAACCCCTTTAAAACTAATATATATTTAAACAAGTCTAGCAGCCATTTACACTCAACCAACATTTAAATCATTTTATTAATTTAATTCTAAAAAAAAAATCTTTAATTTAAGGTTTTAAAATCATTTTAAAATGACACATTATATTTAACTTATTTTTTTACTACAAATATTATTTAACCTACTTTTCTTTTAAATTCAATAATGCACAAATAACGATATGTGTTTTTATCTTTAAATTTAAGTTTGCAATCGCAAACCCCTACCCTATTACAAACAGATATTAAGCATAAATAAATAACAGAAAAACAATACATATTTTAAGAGATTACGTTTAAAACTTTAGATAAGACTTTTTTAAATTTCAAAGTTTATAAAAATAAAGTTCAGATTTGTTCAGGAAAGAAAGTTTATAGTTAATTTTTAGAAACAAATAAAGTTCAAAGATTTTAACTTAAAGAGAGTTTAGATTTCATTTTATCATTTTTAAATTATACTTTCCTTTCTCCATGCTTGTTCCTTTGCGACGAAGATCTATGAAGACTTATGATGATTTATGATGATTTCTGAAGACGGGATCCATGGTTCAATCCTGGGATCTGTGGAGATGAAAGCTGCCTCCGGCCGGTCCGAGGAAAGCACAATTATACAGATTACATTTTTGGTAACAGCGACAATATTTATTTAACTTTTCAGCAACAATGAAATGAATTAAAAATTCTAATTCTCCAATTAATCATTTCTTTTGGATTTTCCTTTTATAGTCCTGAGACATCTTATCTCTGGAATGCACAGATCGATCAAACATATTTCATGTCTGTATTTTATTGGTTTACTGGGTTTGTGTCCAAGTAGATTTTGGGTTTGTGGCTAGGTAAGATTTTGGGTTTTCCACTGAGGTCTGTGTCTCTATCTCTGGGCGGGAAAAGCAAGTCTTTTGTTTCTATTTCTTGACTCTTATCTCTTTCGTAATCTCTTTTCAATGGTCATTTTGCCCTAAGGATCTGTTTGTAATTTTTATTTTTAAGATTAAAAACTCTCTTCGTTATTTTTAAAATCAAAAGGCTTTTTTTTTATTATATTTTATTTAAAGATTAGAATCTTTGTTTCGATTCTATAATTTTTTTAAAGCTTATTAATAAATTAATAATTTGTTATTTGTGCATTTTGAACGCTTGTGCTTTTAATTCAGTATTAGATATTTACAAAAACATTAAGTATTAGAATTTAAATGTAACGCATATATATATATCCCGTTACAATATATATTGTAATTATGAAGACAGGAGACTTTCCTTAGACAAGTGTAATATACCTTATGTGCATTGAAATGTAGTAAAAGGAATCAGGCAGCTAAGCATTCTCGAGGGCTTTCTATGTCCTCATAGCCATATATATTTGACAACATGATAATAAGAGAGCTGTTCCATTTTTTCTTTGTGTTTATAAAGAAGATTGTCTTGAGTAACTAAAGCAAAAGATGTGATATCAATCAATCCAATTATTTACTGCCAAATATTTATTAAACAGATTGATTTTTATTTAATAATGTAAAGAAATTCCTTCTTATTTTAACCTTTGTAACAAACATTTAAACAATATGTCTGTTATATGCTTTTTAATTCATTTCACCTATCATCATAACTATATTAGTAGAAATTAAACTTGCACTATCTCTAATATGTTGACTCAGCTCATTACTCAAAGCATTATCATTGATCAATCATTAAGACTGCTACTGTTCTATAAATTATCAGTGCCTATTATATTATTACTACATATCTAATATTTCTTTTACTACCATTACCATTGACCTTTTATTACAAATTCACTTTTTTATATAATAGTACTCCAATATGATTATTATACCTAAAAACTGTTATTACTATTATTACTACAATAATAGTTCCTAGTTTGAAATTATTATTACAATAAATTCTAATTACACATATTTCTATTAACAAAACTACTATTACATTTACTAGTATTAGATAATATTTCTACAACTAATATTGTTGCTGCATAATTGTTAAAATAAATAATATCATTATTGCTACTACTTTTTTAAAGAAAATTTATTGATAATACAAAATAAAAATATATAAATGAGTTGTTGATTACAAAAAATAAATATTTTAATTACTGAGATATAAAGATAGATGATAAAAATTAGAAAATTTAAAAATATATACATATAAAATTATATAACAAAAATGAATAAAGGCTAAATGTATATATAAATAGATAATCCAGACAATACATATAATTATTTTTCTGTAAGCTCCATGTACTACTGCAAAAATAATAGGAGGTGAAAATACTTGATCATTAAGTTTTATTTTACTTAATTTATTTCCGAAAAGGAGATTATATTTTCTGATAAGTCAAATTAAAACAAATCACATTTCAAAAACTAAAGAGTAAATATTAAGAAAGTTGAATTCTAATATAAGACCTTATACTATCTATCAAGACTTTAAAGCTAAAATCTCTGAATAAACTAAACATTAGACAATGCTATGACTACAAAAAAAGACAATAAAAAAAAAAAACATTCACAGATCTCTTCCTTTTTGTGCTTGATAAGTAGCAGATAATAGCTTTACAAAAATCATTCTATTAGAAAGAAAGCTATGAGTAGGCAGAGCTGTTGGATTTACTTTAATTCAAGTATTTGGATTCAAAATATCAATGCTTGAGTTTTTATATAACAAACTGTATCACTAAATGATAAAAATAATTATGTCATGCCTTCAAATTTAGTATTAAAAATAACAAAATATCACATTATCAAGTTTGCACAATACTTTTCAGTTAACAAATTCTCTTTCTCCTATTCTAGTTCTATCTAATACTCAATTTTACATCAGATGCAGAATTGAAGTAGAAAATATAGATTTTCTAATATTAACCAATATCTCAAGATTCCAAATACTTGATTTTTTTTTTAAAAAGCCTGAACTAATTGCTTAATCATGTTTCAGTGGATATGACTAAATGCTTATGTATTGAAGTACAAATTTAATTAATACACTCATTTTGTTAATTGCTTTTTGTAAAGAAAAATAGAAAATGAAACAATGTATATATATGGATATATATATATTTGCTACAGATTAATTTATCAAACAATACAACTAATTTGTGTGTGAACACAATAGTGAATTTAATGTAGATTAACATTCTGGGACTAATAAGAATACATTTTTATATATTTAAAGAAAACTTTAGCATGGATCAAGATAGCTTTGAAATGTAAATTGATATATATATATATACTTTATCAAGAATAGAAGATAATTTTATATTATAAATCTTAACATGTGGAGAATTTTAAAAATTTATGGAGTAGGAGAGTACAAAAAAAGATAAATTATCTGTGAAAACGTTTCTACATAAATAATTTATTTTTACTAAATGTAAGGAAGACTCTACTAAAGAAATGATAACTAATACATCTATATAAAATATGTGTTTAACTGTCCAAGTAAGAAAGGGAATATGGAGTAATTTACTTTCAAGTTCCAGAATAAAAAAAAACTTGAATGAAATTTTTGTGGAATAAAATTATGATGTGTAAAAAGTTTGCCATTATTATAGTTATGTGCCTATTAGAAGCAAATTATTAGATATATATAGCAGAGGTAAAGAAATCTTGTAGTTCAAAAAGTTTATTCATATGGTCTGAGTTAATTCAATGATAATATCTAAATAAAATGTAATAAGGATTGATTTCTTGAAATGTCTTACCTGATTATAAATTATCTTAAATATTATTATTTATTTAAAAAATAATTTTTAAAATCAGTACTATATATCATTCTCTGCAATCCAAAGCTCTTCACTGATGAAAGATAATGGCCAGAAATGATTTGGGATTTGACAGGCATCACTATATTCTTGTTTATTGGTTAATCATTATTACATAAATGATTCTAGTTTTTACTAATGCTGATTTTAAATATAAGCTATTTGATTATACATGAATAAAAAATTATTTATTCTAGCATATACAAAAATAAAATTATATGAGTAATTTAAGAGTTAAGCAGAAAATAAAATATTTCTATAAAATAAAGTATTAATAATCATAAAGAAAAAATTATAGAGCACAATAGTTGAACTCAATTCAAAAATTAAGATTTTTTTCCTCCCTTTATTTAAGTGAGAATCAATCCAGACCTTTAACTTCATATCTATCACTGCATATCCTAGGTAGTTTGGTAGTTAGAGAATAGTGGACTCAAAAGATCAAAATTATTTGAATAAATTCTCAGCTGAATGAAGTAAAAAAAAATCTGTTTAGTCAATTAGGTGATCAGTCATCATATGATCTAATTATGTAATTAATTTGTAATAAACAAATGATTAATTTATTCTGCCATGCACAGTACTTAATAGTTATCCATTAGATAAAGTGCTGGGTTTGTCCTGGTATTTTTAATTTAATGCTTGGATATCCTAGCACCTCACTGAGGACACAGTAGCAGAAACCAGTCTGGGGATATTCTGCAAAGCTTGTTTAAGAGTTTATTTGTGAGCTCTATATATAACACATAAATGTTATAAATATATATTAATTCTAATATTCTTATGGATAATATATATATATATATATATATATTATCCATAAGAATATTACTTATATAATATATATATATATATATATATATATATATATTATATAAGTATTTGCAAAATATTAGAATTACATTGATACATATTTAAAACATTTTATTTATAAAAATAAAAATATTTTTCCTATGTAGAATCAGTGTGCAGTAATATTTGCTAGTATGTGTGTACAGGTAAAATATAAGGTATAGTTGGGAGATGGGGTATAGTGGAGAGATGATAAATCATCATCTCCACTATCACAATCACCTTAATAAACATTGTCAATGAACAGTCATTAACAAATATAAAATGAGCATGAAAGAATTGACATAGAATAAAATAAGCAGTTATACTAGTAATAAATTACATCACCAGAATTAAACATGAATAATTAACAGTCATCCTTTGTGGCTGAATTTAATAGAGGTTTTATATCAACATGATCTAATTATATAGGGAATACCAAACCTAGAGGTTAATATACAAACAATTATCTGCAGGCACATACTTAAGTGTTAAACTATCTATCAATAATAAAAAATGCTGGAATACCATACTGATCATCATCAATGCTTTGGCTATATGCCTCCAATGAATATACAAGCCAAGTGTAAATTAATTTCCAATCTGTATAAATAAAGGTCAGTGAATGAATTTTAAAGATTATTTTGACCAGTCCCTTATCCTGAGACCATCTGGATATAAATTAACCATTATTGCTCCATAGCTAGGTCAGGATCACACTGACTCTAGGAACTCTGACTGTGAACAAGAGAATATATAAATGCACATACTTAATCTATTTTAATTTAAATAATTTACTGTGCTCATTTACAAATCCATTGAAGCATTATGCTATGATAAAATCAAGTCACACCACTTCCAATTAATAGTAACAAATAACTAGAGAAATAAAGACATTAACACTAAAAAATAATAATTTCAGATACTATTTTTTTTAACAATTATTTAATAAAGATAATCAAGACATAATAAATAAGAAAATTAAAAAATATATTAATATGACAATTCCAAATCTAAGAATATCCATATAAAGCAAACAATATTACTGTTGTTTCTTACTAATTAATTAACATTTGCTTTAAATGAGTTATTTCCCTAGTTAAATCTGAAAACAACATTTCACAATAAGAGATTAGATCCAATGTTGTAATATGAATTTAATTTTAAATTTTGCATGTTTGTTAATATTCTGTAATTCAATGGTTTAATAAAATATTAAATATTAGCTTTGTGTTTATACATTTATAGTGCTAGTATTGAATTACAGAATAAGAGATTAGCTAAATTCTTCTTCTTTTATTATGAAAATGGGAAGTTGCCATACACCTTCATGTATTGGAAGGGGAAAATGTTTAGAACCAAATAAAAAAAATTGTTCCTTAATATTATCAAAAATATTTGTAAATGTAGATGTGCAAACTACAATATCACATTACCATGGATTTTATTTTCTTAATATTTTTGTAATCATAATTTCAAATTTCTTTTCAGGCCAGCTTTTTCTTCTGATTTTTCAAATGTTCAGATTAAAATAATAATAATTTCCAGGGTAGATAAACATAAGCTGAATATATATATATATGAAAGAAAGTTACTGTTAACACTAATTGAAATAATTATACAAATATATAAACCATTATACAATTACAAATATCCAGTAATGTCCTCTGTTTAAAAGTCTATATCTCAATAATAGCAAACTTCAAAATGATACCACATTTTGAAGTTTGCTATTATTGAGATATAGACTTTTAAACAGAGGACATTATTGGATATTTGTAATTATATAATGGTTTATATATATTGTTTCCATTAAAAATGTTCCATTAACTTCTTTTTGTAGCTTCAAGTTTTTAATTGATAATTATAATACAAATTTTCAGGTTGGGTTAACACAAATTAAATTTAACCATTTTACAATATAATAATTTTAAATAAATCAATTATTTTATATAATAATTTTCAAAATGATACATATTTCTAGGTCTAGTTAGCATAGACTGAATTTATCCATTATACAATATAATAATTTTCATATTAACAGATTTTCAAATCAGGTTAGCACAGGATAAGACAGTCATCATTTTGGATGGATACACAAGGTATGTTAAATTTCTCCCAGGGATATTCTCCTCCCACATTTTCTTTTAGTAAAACAGGTTGCATGTTGGATTAGATAGCCAGTTTTCATCTAAAGCTTGGCATCAAATTTTCTTCAAATTCATTTTAATACATTTTTAACAACTGATAGTGAAAATAGTCTTATTTCAGACTACAAGCTTAATTTCTGATTGTTCTCTCAAGAAATGAACAAAACTGAATGTTACTGACTTGATACTGAAGTCTAATGCTAGATCAAACTTGTTATTCATTTAATCACACACTATCACAAATATGACAGCATTTAACCTTGAACTAATTGATCCCCATTTTACAAAAAAAATCTTTATCTTTTAATCAATTAAAAATTCTATTAATACCCTAATTATTGAAATTCCTTTGTAATTTTTTCTTTATTAAATATTAGAAATAGATAATCCTTTAATTATACTTTAATTTTTAAAAAATACTTTTTTTAGAGAGAGAGAGAGAGAGAGAGAGAGAGAGAGAGAGAGAGAGAGAGAGAGAGAGAGAGAGAGAGAGAGAGAGAGAGAGAGAGAGAGAGAGAGAGAGAAAAAAAAAACATCTTTAATTAATTAAGAACAGCATTTTTCAATAAAAATGTTAATACCTTATGTTTTCTGTTTTAAAAATTTATAAACATATAGGTAAATAAAATTACTGAAAAGAGAAAAAATATTTTATTCTTTTTTCATTATACCATTCTCTCTGTTGTATACTTACCATAACATTGATAATTCACTCATTATTTAAAAATGTACAGGATTTGTCATGTTATCATTTTATGAGTTGTACTTTTTTAATAAATTTAATAATTGCTATTCGAAAAAAAAAAAAACATGAGAAAAAAAATTCTTCACATTTCCCTATTAAATATAAATTTATTCTGAAGAGAGTTGAGATAGATAGGATGGTAGTGAATTCCTGTTCACATTGTCCTCACTCTCTGAATTATTAATCTTCCTTGTAATACTTGACATGGCCACAGTTGGTCAATGTATATATATATATATATATATATATATATATATATATATATATATATATATATATATATATATATATATATATATATATATAAGAGAGAGAGAGAGAGAGAGAGAGAAACCAGAGTGGATCAAAAATGGATGAAAATGATACATGCAAAAGACAAATTTCAAATAATTTAATCACCATATCTACTTGTTCAAGTTTTTTCCTCAATGCTTTTTTATATTTTGATTTTATCATGATATTGGAAGATCCCCCCCCCTCTCTTTCACAAATAGTAATATTATCCTAATCAATGCTAAAGTGACTAACTAACTACTTATAAATGAAGGAGAAAATAAGGTACACATATTCAATCATTTGCTTCATTTACAAATTATATATATACATACTACAATAAAAAAAACATCAAAGCAAAAATTAGATACTCAAGCTGAAAGATCTTAGAAATTGGAGAATACAGGCTAGGGCTATAATTGAATAAATATTGTGTCTCACAAATAGTGGATATAGTTTTGGTTAATCAAGGTGTCTTAGTAAGTGTAAAAATTTTCAGCCAGTGATTATATCTTTTAACTTATACTAAAATCTATATAGTTTCATATTTCCTTTTCTAAAAAAATATTTTTTTCATTAAAGTCTATATTTATTTCATTATCTTTCTTTTTTTATTTTTTCTTAAGGTTTTATTAGCAGCTGATTTAAATAAAGCAAGTATGTGAACGGTAAAAACATTTCAAAACTATACGGGAAAATAATTCATAAATTACGCCCATGTTAATAACTAATTTATGAATAGGAAGAATACTATTCAAATAATCACCAGTAGTCAACAATGATTTGATAGCATTTATTAATAATAATCACAACAAATATGTTAGGCAAAATATATTTAATGGCTAAATAGTATTGCTAAATCGCAAGGCAAGTTGTTGTTGATGACTGAATAAATTGCATATAAATTTACAATATGTATAAATTAGAAGATAATCCAAATAATAATAACTTGATATATAGTATCAATTTACTCACTATCCTTCACTGCACCCTAAAATCAGAAAGATTAAAGAATTATGTCATTTGACAAAATATTATATATATATATACTGAAGTATTATTTTTTTTAAAAAATAAGCAAATATTTCTGAAAGACAGTATTTTATGAGGACTTGTTTGCTAATATTCATCTACTGTATTAACATCACACTCTATTGCAGATTATATATATCTAGTAAGTTTTAAAAATATTGAAATAATTTTAACAGTGCGGAAAAAATACATCCTTCTTCCAAATTATTTTATAAAAGAAGAGAGGATTGTGTCATTCTTTATAGTAAAAAAACCCATCATTTTGTTATCTATTTAGAAAAATTCAATCATTTCTATGACAGAATATTATTAAGTTAACCAATAGTTATTATTTTCTCTCTCTTTTTCTACAATTCTTTTGCTTACAATCATTTTTTTCTCTTCTTTTAATTCTATTTATTTTTAATATATAGATATTTTTATTGTTCCCCCTCCGCCACATCCTTTCTTATTTATTATCTTTTTTAAAAAAAAAATCCATACATTTCATCATCTTTTGAGGATAATTCTTAGATTATATTTTCCACCATCATTATTAGGTAAACATTTGCTATGAAATCTGATTCAATAATCATTTTCCAGGTGCTATGGGGGCTGTGAGAAAAAAATGAACAGAAGTCTTCAAAGTTGTTTACAAAATTGATAATCTAAAAAAATTAAAAATTATTAAAAACTCAGCGCCCAGATATATATATTTCTTCAAAATTATATGAGTAAAATAAGTGAAGTTTAAAATGGAGAGGGAGGGAAGACGGAATAAAGAATATAGAAAAAATAAAAAAATCTAATATTTAATAAGGACACACAAAAAAAAAAAGGTATCTAAAAATAAACAAAAGCTAAGTTTTCATTTTGACAGTAAATTAAAATTAGATATATCTAATACAAAAAGTAAAGAGGGAAACAAAAAAAATAAATCAAATTGATCAATAATTTGGATTACCAAGAGCAAAAATTAAAAGAATAAACACATGCACACACCCAACTAAAAAGTAAACAAAACTAAAAAATATAATAATTTCCATTTGCTTTCTTTCTTATTTATAATGAATACTCTAATAATTTTTAGTTTATTATAACTCATAGACTCCTCTCCTCCTTACCATACACATCGACAATTAATTTTAATAATTATTCATTTTGAAATTATTTATAAGGTTAGTACATCTTTTCCTCGAGATAATTGATTCCCCAAAATTCATCATAAAAGAAAATGAATAAAGCAAGAGTTTATAATGCTTTTTTTTTTTTTTTTTCTATGAGAAAAAAATTAGTTCGTTCTTTACTACGATAAAAATTAAATTAATTCGTTCTTGTGGATAAAAATTATACGATAAACTGCGAATAGTGTATTAACAAACAACTTAATATGTAATGAAAAAAATCCCTATAATGTGCAATATATGCATGTGTAAAATATGTGTGTATTATGCAGGTATGCACCTAAAATATGTATATACGTAAGATATTGTACTTAAATCTATATAAAAAAGAAGAAAAAAAAAACAGCTTAAAGTTGTTCTTTCTTATAATCCGTCCATTCAGCAATCAGCACAGTTTTCTGAGTCATCAGTTGTTCATTCTAAGAGTCTACCATTGTCTTCTAAATCCTTTACTGGTCTTAGTTTTTTTAAAGGAGGTATACTAGATGTTGATGGCTGAGGATCTCCATAAAAAAGTTTAGAATGGATGGTTAACTTGTTTCTTTGATTTTCTTTTCATACATCCTATAATGTCTCATTCGCTGACTTTATGCTGTTCATTTCCTCATGATACAAAATCAGTTTCTTCAGTTTTTTGATGCCCAGATTCTTATCTACAGACTAGTTAATTTCATTTTCTTCACTATCTTCTTTTTTTCATCCAGTAACATTAATTTCTCATTAGTTAATTCTTCCATGTGTGATTCCTAAAAGCTCTTTAATATTGTCATCATCAACTTCTGTAAATCCTGCTTTCTTAATTAGATCAAATCTGTTTTTTTTCCATATGATTGAACTAGGTTCCTTTTTGGCTTTGGTGCTTGTAATAAGTTGTCATCAGATTTCTTCTATGTAGATTTAAGAGTTATTTTGGTGACCTTTGTTCAAGCATTGCCTTTATTCTGAAGTTCTTTGAAAGTTGTGGAATTGTCTTGTCAATGTCCTTATCTAAATGTATCAACAAGATGCTACATTAATTGTTGAAAGTAGTTGCAATGTATCCTTGATCCACAGGTTGAAGAAGTATTGTGATACTTAGTGATGATAGCTGTACCATGATTGCAGTTGAAAATGTATATAGTTGTAAACTTTAAAAAATAAAAAGAAATATGGAAAAAAAAAGACAATATCACTAGAAAAAAAGAGTAGTTTCACTGGCTAACACATATCAAAATGAACCAAGAAAAGAAGTCGGTAGTTATCAACTTTTTGTGTGCGTTGTTCCACAAAATTGTTTCTCTTTGCACTGGAAAATATAGTCTTACATTATTTAGGTGAAATTATTTAGAATTTAAAAATCAATGCTCAATAATCTATACTGTTCTGACCCTAAAGATTTGTAATTTATCATCAGGTTAAGGGTAGGAAAATTACATTCACTCACTTAAGTTTGAAAAAAAATAAAAATTCTGACATATTAAAAAAGAAAAAAATGTATCAAATGTATTGAAAACAAAAGACTTTTTTTTACAAACACACTAGCTGGGGTCTTTTATACAACATGAGACGCCACATTTCATTATGAACAGTTTTTCTTAAAATTACAGCAATTTTTTGAATAGTAGATAAAGATGGGCCATTTAAAAAAAATTAAATGCAAGACTTCTTTAATTTGTATTGCATTTTCATCATTCACAATTTATTATTAAATTCATAATGCATAAAATCCCCCCACTCTCTCTTATCATATCGAAAATACATTTGTGTTAAGTAAAATTTATTGTTCATAAAGACATTAATTTAAACTACTCAACTGAATATTTTAGCTAATAGGTATATAGTACTCAATCTAAAATTAATTATTAATACTATATGACTAAAATTTATTTTTTGTTTTATGCTAAATCAAATTTGTATTTCTGTTTTTTTGATGCTGCCTTGTTTTAAAAGTTTACATTAATAATGACATTTCACTTGACTATCTCTGAAACAAATTATGAGATTACAATTCAAAATCAAGTCAGTAAATGCTATTTTTAATTAAGATTTCATAGTTTTCGATTATATAAAGTTGATTATTAATTGCATAATGCAATTATGATAAATAAATTTTACAATTATCATGATTATTTAAACAGCATTAAACTGTTGCACATGCACTTTGGATTTTAAATATAAAATGAATGAATACTAACACTTCAACCACATGATAAAGTCTTTGGAAAAGATCACGCTATATAAAATAATTGACTTAATTATCATGATTGTAATTTTTGCTGCAAGGAAAATATCATTTATAAAAATTTTAATCCATAAAAGTGAATAAATATATAGTTTTTAAGTTAATGAACGTACTTTAAAATACAATATTAATACATTTAGTTGTTATATATGATCAAAATAAGCTTTGGATTACTTATTATACTGAATGAATTCCTTTTTTTTTTTGCTTTTGTTATCATTAACAATTGTAATACATTAAAGATCAGCCTTTTCAAGCTATTGTGCATGCGCTTTTTATGAGTGTTAATAATAAATGAATACTTTCATTCCCAACACAAGATATAGTATTTATGAAAGAATAAAATGAATCCACTTATTCTTTCCAACCCAAATGCTTATATATGGGCAAATCTTAAGTACTGGAAATGAAAGCATGAGGATAGACCACTCACTTTAAATTACTGTTTATGATGTCTGAATGAATGACGTCGATGAAATTATCTAGAATTTACTAAACATCACTCTCAAATGAAACTTAAACATATGTAAATAAGCATTTATTTTTATAGCGCTATGTTTTTTATAAATTGTAATACATTAAAGATCAGCCTTTTCAAGCTATTGTGCATGCACTTTTTACGAGTGTTAATAATAAATGAATACTTTCATTCCCAACACAAGATATAGTGCTTAAGATTTGCCCATACATAAGCATGTGGGTTGGAAAGAATAAGTGGATTCATTTTATTCTTTCATAAATACTATATCTTGTGTTGGGAATGAAAGTATTCATTTATTATTAACACTCGTAAAAAGCGCATGCACAATAGCTTGAAAAGGCTGATCTTTAAGGTATTACAATTTATAAAAAACATAGCGCTATAAAAATAAATGCTTATCATTAACAATGCAAATTTTTACTTTGGATAGTCATTGACGAATATACTGATTGGCTTGCAAGGATATTGGATGAAAATTAAATAAAGTACTGTACATTAATTGGATAATCAAAATATTGCATACTGTAATATTATATCAAATACTGTGAATAATAAATAAACTTTGTACATTTAACACGAATGCCATTATTTTTCTTTCCGATGAAATAAAGTCACTCTCCTATGATGTCATTAATATTACAAAATAGCCATCATTTCGAAAATGGCAGTTTTTTAAAAAAAAATCAATTTTTTTTTTCAATTGTTATAGAAAATAATAGAATGTAAATCAAAATAGTGAGTGCAAATTAATAATGATTGCTATAATGGATCTTCACATAAAAGTATGATGATAAGTCAGATTAAGATGTGTAAAAAATTTTTACCAAATAAAAATTTGTTGTAATATTTGCAAATAATAAGACAAAAAAATAAAGTATGTTTTTGATTACTTTTTCTCAACATAATTTCTGGTTGAAGCAAAATATTTTGTTAAGAGCACATTTACCTCAATATGATCAGTATTATAAATATTTTTATTATTTGCAAAGAATCTTTAAAAATCCTTCAAATGTCAGAAAATTTCAACTTCAAACAATTGTTTTTATTGGTTGTTTGTGTAGATTTCCATAATGATATTTTTTATTAATCACTTATTAGCTAGGGTAATCTTCACTACATCATTCTCACACAAGGTAGGGGTTGGTTTCTATCTTCTTTTAACAGCTTGTGTATGAAAGTAATCATAAACGTATAACTAAAGACATGAGAAAAAAATGTATGATCTCCAAGATTCACATTTCATGCTGAATCAGCACTCATCAGTTGGACCAGATCAATTCTCTTACACATATTTCTCACTGTTTAATATATATGATAGCCAATTACTAGAGTTTAATTGTGTAATAAATAATTTACTTTGCCAATTGATCATAATACTTATAATATGCTTTAAACATATATATGTAAAGTTAATAAATTTTTTTACAAATAACAATGGCTATGAATATGGAGTAAACATATTCCGAAACTGCTAAGCTAAACATTGTTATTTGTGAAAATTTTTATTAATTTCACTTATATACGTTTAAAGCGTATTATAAGTATTACAGTCTAATCGATAAGCAACAAACTTACTGTTTTCACAACTTTGGCACAAACCACTTGATTGAAGTATACTAATACTTCTTATTAGTGATTTATTAGATTAGAGATTATCCACTTAATGAATATTTCTATGTGTAAGAGAATTTTTCAAGCAACAAAATCAAAATAGATAATAAATATTAAATATGTCTGAATATATAAAATCAAAGATAAATAAAAGTAATAAAATCAAAAGAAAATAACTTTTGAATTAACATATAATATAAAATTCTTAATTTATATTTAACAAAAATAACTTAACAAAATGAAAATAATCAGATCAATATACATAAAGCTGAAAATCATTTGTGCAATTTTATGCATTTTATAATTTTTGCAGACAAACAGTATTTTTAATAGCATGAAAAATACTTCAAAAGAGAAATAAGTATATATACAAAATTTTATTTCTTTACAAATAGCTGTGTATATATTTTTTTACAACTTATTTACTCTTATTTAATATAGGCTGTTATATTCTTATTATTTAGAGTGTAAATTTAATGATAAAGATTTTGTACAGATGAAATATTATTTTAGTGTAGTGCTTCACAATTCAAAAGGAAATAATAAAAGTGCTAAATAAACTAACTAAACTAAAAGTCATGATTTTGATTTAATAAAAATGCAACTATGTTTGTACATTGACAAAGGTTGCATTAAGTTATTAAATCTGAACCAGGAAAAATAAATATGGACTAAGGAATGTGTATAAATACTCCAAGAAATCGATTTTAAAAGAATCTTTAATTGCAGAAAGCAAACAATAGATAATAGAAAATGCACTAGAAAGAATGATAAAGTATACTCTTCCACAGATATGAATTCATTACATTTCCAGGAAACTCTTATACAGTGTATGTTTATAATCACCAAGTTAATCTCTCTGAATGATGGACCACCTTCTATCTTTACTGAGATAGTTAAAAGTTGAAAACCAAACTTCCAAAGACTCTGTAAAGTTTTTGCTACCACACATCAAGTAAACATTTTCAAAAAAGATTTGTAATAAGCAGATAATACTGATGGATTTTTATTCCAAATCCTTGTTCCACTTTTTTTTAAAAACAGAATTCAGTTTCAAATATATAAATTTCATCAAACTTTTTACTAGACTAATTTATAATATATATAAAAAATATAGATGAATAATTTCAATTATTTTTTTATAATCTTTGTCAAGGATTAATTCAGATATTTATCTGAAACATAAAATAAAAATAAAAATATATAAATAAAAAAACATCAATATATATATAAAATATAAAAATATATCAATACATATATAAACTATAATATTTTTAAAAACTTTTCTTCCTCTTTTTATTTTAATTTTAAACAGTGAATAAAATCAACATCACAAAAATCTAGCATTTTAGACATTATTTCATAAAAATCTATTAAAAAGTTAAAAATCTCTATATATTCCCGATTGTGTAATGTGGCTGCTTGATTGCGGTGTTGCTTGCAAAAATAATGAAATGTAACATTACCGGGCTGATAATTTTTTGCTTTCTGCTCTCCACCAATTTTTCAAAGTACTTTTTAAAAATTTCCAATGGTATTTAACAGAATTTTCATTTTAAAAATATATAAAACCAAGAGTTTGAAAATGTATATTATTTTTTGAATGAAAATTAGAATAAATACATGCACTAGTCTGAGTGAACTAAGCTGGCAGCGCATAACACTGGAATGTGTGGAGAGGGGAGCCTCTGATGGTTTTGCCAATCTGAAGGAGCAGCCAATACATGCTCTAGTCTGAGTGAACCAATATTATGATTTCCAAAATGGACAGTGGCAGCCATTGTATTACTCTCGTATCTGTTCTCCTGTAAATGTGCATTTTCGTGTGACTTATGTGAAATGCTTCAACGACATACCCTTTTGCAATTATTTTCACCTTCAAAGATGTGTAGGCAAACAGGGCGACAGACTTACAATTATTAGTATGTAATAGTATGTCACATAAGATGGAAGATCCGTAATTCAAATGCACATAAAACACTTAAGGCCTGTTGAATTCCATACACCCTCACATCCTACAATAACAATCTATGAAGTGGACACTATTTCCATAGTGACATGAAGCATGGTGTGCAATGGCATGTATACCTAATAACAGCTAATATGAATAGAACTATTCTATAGGCAGTAAGGTGGATCATGTAAACAGCATATTTCTGTGCTTTCGCAAGCAACAGCACTGTCAAGTGGATGCATTACGCGGTCGGAACAACTACCAGTTGTTCTTTTGGGGGTGGGGGTCATACATTCCTGATTTTAACTCAATCATATTTCAAAAATCCACCAGTTCAAAAACTCAGAGCACTCAGTCTTTCATTATGCATGCGCTTCACAAAAAACGTTTGCTTGGTAATTAATATTTAATAATTTGCTATCATTATTTTCTAACTTGTTACATATTTACTATAATTAAATCCTATTTTGATAAGGTTCTTATAATTGAAAAACCCAATTAATTAAATCCTATTCAACAAAAATTTCAAAATATAATTTCTATTAGGACTATGTCTAAATTAATCAATATATAGATTTTCTTAAATCAAACTTTCATAATATTTTTTTATATTCTTAATTTTTGTATAATTAATAATGAAAAAAAATGCACATGTGCTCTACTCTACTCAAATAAACATAAATCTTTTATCTCTACATTTATTAAAAAATGAAAAAAATAATATTTTCATTGAACAAAGCTTTTAAAAAAACAAGATAATTTTTATTTATTTTTATTTAAAAAAAAAAAAGCATTGAATAACAATTTAAAAAAATTGATTCAATGATATAATAATAGCATACTGTTGATACCTAGTAATCAATCTAAAAATAATTTAAACTCCTTAAGGAAATTATTTAAGTAAGTTATCTAATGAGTTGGAATTACATTCGAAAATATATTTAAAAAAGACAGAGAAAGAGAGAGAATTCTAAGCCAGATTCATTTTGTTATTAACTATTTTTTCACTTGAATAATGAAACAAGGATCCATCATTATACAAAAATATAATAAATTAATAGACTTATTAAAAGATTTAGATTAACCCCTGTTTGGGAAGAAACACACAAGTAGATTTAAAATATAGAAAGAAAAAAACACAAATAAAACAATCAAATCCTTTAAGTACTGCAGCAAAATACAAATAAGTTAACCTAGATTGAACTGTGTGATAATATTTTTTAAAAGAATTTTCAATAAAGGTAGAGAAAATTATTTAATAAATCAGGTTTCCTAACTCTTGACAGAACAGACTAAATTACTTCATATGATTCAATGTTTGGAACAAGAGCTTTTGTTTCAGTATAATATTCTAATAAAGTGACATTAAAACGAAATCAGGATATAAAATAATTGTATGATTGGCCAAATCTAAAATACTACTTTCTAAAGAAAACTACAATGCAGTGACTCACAGTTAATAAATTAAGGTCCATGATTTGGATTGTATTCTGCTGATTAAGTGAAAGGACATTGCTAGAAGCTGAATCTATACAGACAGCAAAATAATAAATATAAGAAATGATGTTTGTGCTATAAGGCAATACGTATAAATGCTTCTGCAGTTAGAAGATAGAATCTCTTTCAATTTTTGTTAAATGAGAAATTTCAATTAAATTTTATACATTGCAGAAATAGTAAAAATAAAATGAGAAAAATACATAAAAAACTTCTATGAATAACAAAAGTGACACACTAAAATTATAAGCAAAAACTAAATCAATTCATCAGATTCTAACAGATTGATCAAACATCAGATGCCTAGGGTTATTATTATCTCAGGGAGCAATCTATTTTGAATAGAAATGTAATGCTCAAAACTATATCTGCTGCCATCATAAAAAAATGGTGCTACAATAGTAGCATCAAAAAATCTAAATACTGAAGATTATGAAGAACTTTACTATAAAACACTGCAGTCTTATGTATTTAAAAAGGCAGTTGTGAAATGAATCTGTGAAGAAAATAAAAACATCCAATGAAATGATATCACTTCAACACATGGCCTTAAAAATAATATTCACTGATAGTCACTATGATCACCATAATTAACAAGGAATCTATTCATTGAAGATAATGAAGAATTTTAGTACAAACCAATATAATTTTGAGCATTATATAACAGAAGATTATGAACTCTTAGAGTCATCTATTAATTTAAAAAAGTCATTCACTAAGACTATAAAAAAATAGCTAAAAAAGATGAAAATGGGATTTAAATTATTTTTGACATTATTTCTAAATACAGCGACTTTTAACATCAGGATAATTAATAAAATGAAAGTAACAATGAACTTACTATGCAGAGGAATATGGTCAAAATGGCAGCATATTATTACTGTATTTATATAATCGGCACATTAATAGTTTCTTGTACTTTTGCTTTATCATTTACCGACATCTATTTTATGATCAGCTAGATCGACTATGAAATGTCTAACTTAAAAAATCTTAATCCTGTTTATGTCTTGGAAAAATTTCAAAATTCACTTAATCTAAACTCAAATGCAGGCTGTGGGCATGATAAATATCATGAGGCCCCTTAGGAAAATTAATAGTAGAAATAAATCTTGATAAAATTAACAATACTGTACAAATAATAAAAATTAATTGTTATGCTGACTTATAAGTAATAACTTTAAAATTTTTTTTTAAAGCAAATAACAGCTCAGAGTGAAAAATTACATCAATACTGTTAGACTACGATGTGATTTAAAAAAAAATACACATCATTATAAATATTGCTACCTTCTTAATTATTTATTAATCCATACTACCTAATACTATCTTACCTAGAAAAGGCAAGCATATTTAAATATGTTTAGCACTCTTCAGGAATATAACTATAAACATCACAAATAGAGATAAAAGCAGGAGATTCTAATTCAAAAATAAATTGGATGAAGTATTTTTATACCTTCTTCAAACACTATACCTCTTTTAATACAAGTATCAAGTCATTAACAGATTTATTCTTTAGCTCTAAATTCAAATCTACTTATATTAAGTCTACTAAACTCTTAATAAAACATCAGACAAATTATACAATCACAAGCAGATAGATACTTGTGTAATAAATCTGACAATTCAGAATAATTATTATCTGAGAAAACATGCAAAAAATCCTTAATAGATATCAGATATTTAAATACCTATAATGTGAATGAACTTAATTTTTATCAACACATAGCTATAAAAAAAAGGAGAATGCCATCATTTTAACACATTTAAATAATTCATGAAGCCAAAATATATCTATTAATAATTGCCATTAAGATCCAATCTATTTTCACTCATATTTTGATCACATTGGTACAAATTATTATAGCATAGATGGTCCTAAGTGCATTAGAAAATCATTACTTCAATGCTAACACTTCACTTAGAATTCTAAATGTTATAAGCATGACTAACCAAGCAATATCAGATGATATCCACAAATTCAAATTAAAACCTATGACAGGGAGAAAACTTGGTTATAATGCATCCTGATTTCTAGATTCAATACATTCTTACACTTTTTTTTTATTATTTTATTATCAAAGCAATAGTCTGAAATTAAAAAAACATTGCAGTAAAGTTGTGAATGCAAGACAATTTGTTTATATAGTCATGTAGATTTAACATCAGAACACAAACTATATATTCCAATGTCTTTCATCTACAATAGATGGTTTTGAAATTGAATGAAAAGAATTGCTTCTACCAACATATGTTATTTGTAAGCAAAATAATCATATGAATATGCTCTAAATTGGTCATTATATTTTCACAAATTTTATAATCACTAATGATGTTTTAGATATCAATTCAATCCTTCTCACTGGTTACTTCTACAAATCCATGCATTTCGTATAATGACCTTGACTTAAAGTATGCCCATCAAATATATTGAAACTTGGAAAACTATTTGATGAGGCAAGTTGATGCCTTTCTTATTATTATTAGGGTACCTCTAAAAATATTTATATTACATAACTACTTTTAGGCCTACAAATGAATTCATCACAATTCACTGCTAAAACGAATCCATTTGTTCTGCATAAAGCTTAGTAAATTTAATTGTACATCTTCAAAAATATTTTTATTGCATTAACATAGTTCATTTTCCTTTTTACTTAATATTTTCCCCAAGATTCTACATATTTGCCATATCAATGTAAATATCATGTTCTTTCTATTCTCAAACTAGGTTGTCTATATTAGCTTGTCTTCAATGTTTTTTTCCTGACCATTCTTTTATTCAATATTTTCACTCATAAAATGCCCAAATTGATTTTTATCACTTCACTACACTGCAACTTTCTTTGGATTATATTTCAAAATTCTAACTACTTTTCCAGTCTTGCATAATTAAAATTAAGAAATATTCTGAAAGACATTTAAAAAATCTTTAACTAATCATTGTAAACAATCAATAATGGAGATTGTTTTGCTGTGTCTATTCAACTTTATTCTCAATCTCCTATTGATTCACATCTTTTTTTTGAAACTATGACATAGTATAGCCATTGTGAGTGATAATGCAGTCCCAGAAAATTTAATCAGTTCAAATAAAATCACTCTATTCTTCTAAAAAAAAAAAATGAGCACAACAGTTGTAGTCAACTTTATTATTTCACCATATTAGTTAAAATTTTTGCTATAACTAATCTGGTTTCAGTCTTAGACTCAAACTATCATAATGTGCAGTGAAATCATTATAATGAAATCTCTAAATTTTAAGAGATTTAGTCATGATGTTCCTTAACATATTAAAATCAATTTGGATTGTGATTTTAATTTAATAGTAAAACATACTCAAAACATAAAAATCATTATGAATGATATAAGCTATTTTTTAACGGTAATAGAATGCATCTCATGTAGAACTTATAAAATAATGTAGTGCTAATCATCATATTTTGCTGAAATAATTACTAGGCAACCAAATCAGCTACCCCTCATTTAATGAGTTGAGAAAATATTCATAATTGAATAATAGAATCTCCAATTCAATTTGCCTTTATTTCTGAGAAACAGTTATGCTAATTTATCCTAGTTTTCTGCATGGTCTTAAATCGTGACAATTATTTATTCTTTGGGCTAACTTTCAAATCCGTTATTTTATATAAACTTTACTTATCTTGAATTTATATAAAGTCATATTTACAAATTGTCTTCTATAATAAAAATGTATATATTATTATTTCTCTTATAAAATTTAACTAAAAGCAAAAAAAATATTTACAAAATTGAAACTATGAATGCATGATAATCGGATTATTTGTATTTTGCGAAATCAGATTAGAAATTTAAAAAGTCCTCAAGTTTTAAAACAATTTTTACGACTTTTTTCAAACCAACTCAATGACCCATTGTCATTCGTAACAAAATGGAAAAAATATATATAATTGTTCATTCATTATTAGTATTATTATTATTCTGTCTTTTTTTAAAATAATTGTTAAAATTTTTTTAGTTGAACTTTTTTTTATAACATTTATAAATAAATAATTATACAGATTGGTAAAAAAAAAATGTTCAGTAGATTTCATATACTTCTTAATTGCAAAACTTTTTTTCTTTTTAAATAAAAAATCTGCGTTTATTCTTGTTATCTGATGGAAATTGCTGAGAGAGGAAGAAGGAAAGACTAAAACAACAATTTTATAGTGTTGAGGATCTAAAAAAGTTTCAAAATTTTAAAAATAAGTGTTTCTGCTTAAATTTACTCTGTTATTAATTTAGAATTGAAATAAATTAAATAAAAATAGATTAAATTTCATTGACTGAACACTTAACTATTATTAAAAAACAACAACTAAGTAATAATATCTCATTTCAACAACTGCCTTATCATGAATTAACGATGATTGAACTAGTAATTAAATGTCAAATTTGAAAGAAAAGGGGCAATTATTGAATAAATATATAATGATTTTTATTATACAAAAACAAAGGACACTGCAGTATCAATACTTGGAATGATTTATTCAAATGGTAATTTTTTAAAAAAGATTTCTGCTAACTTTATTACAATAATTAAAAAAGTAACATCATATTATCACCATTTTTATGCTTGCTTATAACTTATTAAAACAGGCAAAACTCTTTATATGTATTGCCACTCAATGCAAGCCAGAGAAATCAATGGATACCAGGTGGCTTGTGCATAAAATCCCCATCTAGTGCCTACTCATCCAATATTCCCAGACTAGTTTATGGCTTGTGGCCTTTCTAAGATCTAGGTGCAGTGCTGTCAGATCCAAGGCTCCTCACTGATGAAAGCCACAAGCTAGAAACTAGTCTGGGGATATTGAATGAATAGGCACACTAGATAGGAATTTTATGGACAAGCCTTCTGGCATCCATTGATTACTCTGGCTTGCATTGAATGGCAATATGTATAGAGAGTTTGGCCTGTTTTAATAACAATTATAATTAAACATAAGAAATGGTGATCATGTGATGTTTATTGGCTTAAAACAAATCCTGCCTAATAGGATAGGGGTGGCTATGGCCATTAAAGAACTAAAACCACTAAAATGTATAGGTACTGACTATATAAGCTAATGAGCTACTGACGAAGGCCACAAGCCAGAAACTAGTCTGGGGATATTGGATGAGTAGGCACTAGATGGTGATTTTATTCCAAGCCTTCTGGAATCCATTGATTACTCTGGATTGCATTGAGTGGCAATATGTATAGAGAGTTTTGCCTGTTTTAATTAAAAAAGTACAGAGGATTCTTGTTCTCTGCTGCAAATGAGACCAAAATTAGAACATAGAATAATGCAAGTTCATATCCATGCTTATTTCAGACAGAACATCTATTTTAAAAAAAAAAATCATATGCCATTTCTAGTATTGATAGGAGAGCCTGAAAAGTTTCAAAATATCCACAATAATATTGATTTCATGAACTTAATGTCATTCCAATAGAAAGAAATGACATTATCTGATAGTAATATAAAAGTATTAACTTTTTATATACTGACAGTTAATACAATACACACCTTTTTACATAATATTCTCAAACCAATAGGTTTCATTTATATACAAAAATATCCATAAAACAAGTCAAAGACTTAATAAAAATTAAAAATTTTATGACATTTTTGGCAGAAAACAACAAAACTTCTGCTTATGAATTTCAAAGCAAAAGATAACTTTAATTTTAATCTGTTATGTAGCGCATGTATGAAAAGTAGTTGTTGTCCATACTATTTTTATAGGATATATGAAAAAGATAACATAATTAGAATTAAATGTTGGTTATACAAAGAGTAAAAAATAATTATTTGTCAATAGATGAAAACTGAAGGGAAGGAAGAGAAAAAATACAGTGTCATAGAAATGAAATTATTGCCCTTCAATATTATTCTATTAAATGATATTAATATTTTTTTAAATGCCAACAAACATTTTTTCTTTAAAAAAAACTATTAATTATAATTGCAACATTACAAATCACTATACAATGAAGTTTAAATGGACTAATATGCACATAATCCATAATTGTTCTCTTTTCTACTTTCAGTTCAAAGTTAGCAATTAAAGGCATGAAATACGATATATTACAAAAAATTAACAAAAACATTAGGTAAAAATCAAATACAAAAAACTTTCTAAGCAAATAATTATAAAGAAATTAACTTTGGCATCTTAACGATATACAAGGTCATCAAAGTTATAATACAATCTTAAATCCAACTAATAGAATAGTGTTCACAGGTTGGCAAATAGTAGCAAACTATCAGTGGTGATGATTAAATGTTAACTTTATTGCCTAATTACATTAAGATCTTGGGGAGGGGGGGTAACATATATGCAGTAGTGTTGGTCCTCTGAACAATATTTTTAATTGTTGCACGCTTACAAATAGCAAAGTTTCTTTTTCAGTTTTAAATAAATTAATCATTTGAAATTCATGAAAGAAAGAAAAAAGTTTTATATTTGATTTAAAATGATAAAAAATTGCCAATGTGGAATTCATAGTGGTATTTTTCACTTCAATTTTTTGCAAATTTGAATTAACATCTCTGGAATATCTTGTGTAAAACTACCTAGTAAAAAGCACTTCTGAAAAATAAACACCACAAAAGGTCAATAACATTAGCATCTATATTCCAGCATTTTTAATTGTTGTAACTTACAAATATCTAAATTCTTTACACTGCTTTAAAATATTTAATTATTAAATTTTTATGAGATGAAAAAATGCTACAGCAGAAAAATAACATTAGCATCTACATATCAAATTTTAAAGGTAAATAACACTGCCAATGTGCAATTCATAAAAAACTTCATAATACATGTATTGTCTGTATTTATTTCATTATAAAGTTTACCATCTATGGTAGTATTTTTCATTTCAATTTTTAAAAATAAATAAATTAATAGTTCTGGAACATCCTGTAAAAAGCAGGGTTCTACTAAGTAAAGAGTGCAATATATAAATAATATTAACATCTATATTCCAGTATTTTTAATTAAACAAATAGCTAAATTAAGTGCTTAAAAATTAAATATTATTAGAATGTCATTATTTTTAGTGCATGCTTATTAATAATTTCTAAATCTATCTCTAGTTTGAGAAAAGGTGTAGGTTCTTTCAAATTTCCCAAGAAGACTGCTAATCTGTCAAATGTGTTGACTGCCAATAAGTCAGTGTTAAAAGTGCATATTGAGAAGTGTGATTTTTTTTTAAAGATTTAATTATTTCTTCATTATCAGGATTTTTTTTTGTATGATTTCATTTCTATGACTTATTTTAAAATAATCAAAATTAATAACACTTTGATACCAAAACTGAAGATTAATTCAATACATTTTCAAACATTTATTTTATCACAGTTTTATGTTTGTGGATTTATTTTTAATTCTGCAACTTCCGGAAAAAATAATTTATAAATAATATTAGTCTTAATTTTTCTATTACATAAAAAATAATGTCCACAATATATATTCCATTGCCGAATATATAAATACAAACACATATTTTCATTTACAACTGCGAACACTATTTAAACCAATAATTATTTAATAAAGTAGGAAATGGATATTAGCAATATAAAATCAACTACTGTATGTATAATCTTTTTTAAAAAATGGAAATAGTTTTTTTTTTTTTATGCATCAGTTACTAATTTATATTAATTACCATATAATAAAAAGTAATCAAATAATTTTTGAATGACACCAGCCTGCCACTGCGATAGGGTCACCTGTGAAACTATAGCTAATGAAAATAAAGTACTCCACCCAGATGGATATACAAAGACAAATTTGATTCTTTTACATAATTAACATTCTCCTACTTCCTTCATGTGTGAAAACAAATACACCTGTTACTGCCGTCATGAAGCCAGACCAACTTCCTCTCAACATGATGTGTTTGTATATTTTTTAATAAATGGAATAGTTTACTTTTTTTAAAAAGCCTCATATTACTTTTCCATTATAACAAACTTTACATAATCCATGCGCATACATATATGTATAAATCAACATAATAGTAATTACATGAATTGTGGGTATTTTCATAATTGATGTTCGTATCGTTTGTAACTGTCATTCAATTTTATAAGAGAAAAAAATGAAAAGAACAATGAAATATTAAATGACTTATATAAGTTTATCTGAAATACGGCTTAAAATGTAAGATTAATTATAATCAACAACATATTACAAAAACAATTAATGATTAAAATAATGAAACAGATTTTATCTTAAAATAAAAGATGGCTCAACTATTGTAAAATTAATCTTATAAATATTCTTGCCACATAACATTTGTTTTAAGACTCCACATAAACATAAATGCTTACTGTTAATTATAAAGACATTTTTTAATAAAGAGAAACAAACATATACAGAGAATGTCAAATAGTAATCATAACTAAAAGAAAAAAAAAGCACTTATCAGTAAGATATTTGAAGGTATGTAATTTTTTTCTTTCAAAACGCTGCAAATTACGACTGGATAATGATGACACATACATTAATTTTATCAAATAGTTATGATTCCATTTATTCAACCATTTATATATAGGGTGTCCATATATCCCAGTTTTCCCGGATTTGTCCCAGTGTCCTGACATATTCTTTCAGGACAATTAATTGCCCCGGTTTTTTTAACCAGTCATTTTTACTTTTACTTTTATTATTTATTTTTAACTTTATATTTAATTAATATTTAGTCATTTAATATTTTATAATTAATTTTTTGATTGGTTGAACAGTAATTTATCCAAAATGGAAGTGGCTCCTCATAATTTCAATTTGTGATTTTGTTTTGATAGATAATATATATGCATACAAACAATTATCTTTTGTTTATATGACAAAATAAATATATTGTTAGTAATGTAAATGTGATTATATGTTTTGGGATTTTGTTTTATTTCATACGGAAATATACAGTAATCTCCAATGAAGTTTTTTTTTTTTTTGTCATGTATTGGCTAGGCCAGTGTTCTTCAACCCTTGGTCCGCGGCCCGGCATCGGGCCGCGGAACTTTTCTGCAGGTCCGCGTGCTAGACGGGCAGTAAAAAGTTTGTAATAATAAATAATAAGAGTTTAAACTTTTAATTAATATAGTCAATTTTTATTTATTTTTTGATCTCATTTTTACCCAATTAAAAAAAAAAAGAAAACAGAACGAAAACAAAATCTAATCAATCATTCATAAATTAATTTGTTTTTCTAGTTATCACAGATGTTTATGGGGGGGGGGGGATAAAATTAAATTTTTTATTACTTTTCTAAAAAAATGTAAAAAAAAAGTTTTTTATTATATAAACTCCATATATATATATAAAACTTTATCTTATATATTTAACGTTGTTTTGACCAGTTATAACAATTATGCTTATTTTAAAAAAAAAATATCTATAAACTTCTGCCGGTCTGCCAAATCTTATCCTTATTTTTGCTGGACCACGGACCCTTATCCTTATTTTTACCGGTCCGCAGGTGTGAAAAGGTTGAAGACCACTGGGCTAGGCCCTGAGGAATATGGACATATATATATAATAAGAATAGCAAATAGATTATATATTTCACATTTTTGTTTTAACAGAAATATACCCATATAATATTTAAGATTAAGACTCATACCACTATATAATAAATATTTGTAAAAATACTCTCTAACCCAGCATCAAACAATAATTAACAAAAAAAGAGCAGCCATCTATTCTTGTACCTCATTTATTAATACAGAGGATTGTCTCAAACATATTTAGGTACATTGCATGGTTGATATAAATATTAATTTTTATACCACCTAAGTGTTTGAGACAAAACTCTATATTAATAAATGGGGTATATGAATAAATGGGTGTTCTTTTCTTGTTAATGATTGCTTTATGCTGGGTTAGAGAATATCTCAAATATACATATTGACAGTAATTTTTGGATACAATCTACTATGCCAAGAGATGACCATCTTTTCATTTTTCACAACAATAGTGTGTTTCATAATATTTATTTTATTTTTCAAGATTGATTAAAATACTTATGAAAATCCTTCTTATTATTCAATAGAGGAGAAAAGGAGAGTAAACTAAAATTCAAAATAAAATTTCTCTTATGTTTGACTTTTTAAAAAAAAACAAAAAAAACATGAGTAATATTTAGTCAAAATAAGAGTCATAGATCACATGACCCTTTACTCTTAAGCTTGTAAGTTATAAACAATGAGGATTGCCAATTCCTCAACAAGCTGTGTGCTAAATGAATGCTTAGCTAGAGAAAGCATTTAAAATATCTGTTAGAACCCCCCCCCCCAACCTCTGACCATGGTTTCATGCTCTGGCACTCCTAAGAGAGGTGCTAGAGTAGGTTCAGACACTAGATATTTTTCATTAGTAATCAAAATTCATAAAATTCTTATAATTCTAATTCATTTCCCAACACCCTTTATTGATTTAAAAAAAAAAAAGCATTATGAAATACACTTGCTATGGAAAATGCAAAAAAAAGCAATTTCCTGTCATAGTAAGTTGTTTCAAAACTTACTATTAATATATACCCATTAGATACCAGTCAACACTTAGACAATCCCAATATAGATAACAATCAAGAATTTCAAACTCTTATCAAGACAACTTCCTTTTAGTAATAGAGGTGTCTAAGTGTTGACTGGTTTCTAATGGTTATATATATATACATAACTGTCAGAAAACAGTCAATACTTAGACAATCCCAATATTGATATCAACCAACAATCTCAAACTGTTGTATATTGATTTGATATTTAGTAACATAGTATTTATTTTATACTTGAAACAAATATTTATTTTGGACTCTTATTATTAATTTCAAAAAAATCACATCTACATTACAAAGTCTTCTATTAAATTAAGAGATTCTTGAATTCATTTTGAGGCTTTAAAAACAAATAAAAAAATTATAATGTCCACTTTATATATAGATAACCAGAGGAACCTAGTAGGAATTACCATGATGAGGTTCTTTTCAAAGTGCCCGGGGATTGCTAATGTTGTGTTAATGCATAATTCTCATAAACACAGACTCACAAAATATGATTAAATATTTATTGATCGAAAATATACAAATGGGTATTTACAATGTATACTACTGTTATAGTTTCACCTGATCTCATTGTCTTTACTTGCCGTGCTACTTATTAATGTAAGGGACTTCAGGTACACTTCTAAGTTTACGTACCACATTCAGCTGTACTATAACAGCTTCCCTTATGTGCAGGTATAGTGACACTTCTGAATGTTCTGTAACAGCTTGCCTCATATCTGATTTAGGTTCTAACTACTTCCAGTTTTAATGTGAACTTGTCTCACTGTTTTAGTCATACAGTGGATAATGGGTGTACTGTCAAACATGTCTAACAGTAAATTGTTTTCTTTATATCAAACTGGATTGATTATTTATATCATATCTCCGATCATAATGAATGCAATTGAATTCACTGAGAATCATCACCTATTGGCTTGTTTCTACTACTGGACATAGTCTGTTGTAATGAATCCTCATTCCAATCAAGATAAGATTGAATCTGGAATAATTCATTAGTTAAAGTTGAGATATAACATTCCTTCCCTCTGACTAAAATGAGCCCTGGAAAATATAATTATTTAGAAGCTTTGGTGGATGTCTTTGTCAGTTTCTGGATTCATCGAGTTTGATGACTTCATCAGCAGATTCAGGTCTTTTGTAGATCGATGACTTTAAACTTTGTTTACAATCCTTTTCATTTAATTACCACTTCCAAATCCATTTGGTGATTCAACACCTATTCTCATTTTAACACTTATTTTTATGCATTGTCTCAGGATTAAACCTGGTTTACTATCAATTACCTTTGGATAGACTCTTTTTGATTTTATTATATTTGTGAGCTGGTTCACTTTAATCACTGTAAAGTCTAAGTGATTAAACCAGTCATTGTGTAATAAATAGCTATGCTTACCAGTAGATACAACAAGAAGCAACTAAATTGTTTTATTAGGCATAATAATTTCAACTTTTATTTGACTCAAGAATGTTATTTGATTGCGTTGATAGTCAATAATCATTCTCAAGCTAACATGCAGATGATCATTATTTTTTTCATTAATGATACCTTACACATTTTTTTGATAAAGTGATACTACCGACTTGCTTTCCAGTTCCATTGTTAAAGGTCTATCAATAATAATAATTTTGTGTTTGAAATCCAAATCAATGCCTCTCTTCCATTCTTTTCTGAGATACTTATTAATTCTTTTGAAAACAAGCTCCTTCAGTATGACTAAATGCTTACAATATCTACACTGTATCTCAGTGTGGACATTAAGTGTATACATACTTTGATTTGTCACATCTATAATAAAGTTTTTTATCTGTTTTTGCCAATTTATTCAGGCAGTTTTTTTATTGTCAGTTGAGTATTTATTTGACCAAATATTACAATTATTTTTTTGTCCAACCTCTGGCATGCCGGAAATTCTTAGTAGGAAAAAAACGGTAAAAATGTAATTGTTATAAAATTATATTAAATTAAATTAAGGAGTTAACTTAAAAATTCACAAAATAATTGTATACAATACATTTTGCCATATAAAAGTCAATGCTAATTATAATTTTTATTAATGAGATTTTTGTTGTTGTACTTCAGATGCCAAATGTTGTATATTGCGTTCATAAGTCATAACTTTAAGCAATGCACATGCTACGCTGGATTCATCAGTCAGCTTATTTCTATAACTATCTTTTATAAAGTTTATTTCAGAAAATAATGACTTGCAAGCATAAGTTGAGAAGAAAATAGAGAGTACAGCAGTTGCTAGTTTTTTTTAAACAGTTATAGGTTTTGGGAATGACATTCTAAGTTCTTCTCATTTCATATTCTGTGTTATTTTCAATAGTGTCCAATAACCGATCATTTTCAATTGCTTCCAAGTCCTTTCTTAAATCGACAAATTTTTGTTTCCATATGGAACTAGACTGAAATTCAATTAATTGCATTTCTAAATCTTCCAAGTTGAGCAGCTCAAAAATCTCTATTGAGTTTATCTAATCCAATGGTATCAGGACATAAAATAAATTTTGATGTTTCTGCAAATTGCCTGAAATCTTGAAACCTTGAAAAAAAGTTCATTGCTTATCGCCTGAATTACTGTAGAAAATTCTTATGTTATTTTAACTTGATCTGGTTTTTCATGAGTTTTTATATTTAAGAAGATTTTTTTGTATTTGAGAAATATCTAAATGTGTTAGAAATAATGTCATGCTTGAAAACTTGCAATTTAACTGCAAATGCTTCAATTAAATCGAACATAACAATAATTGTCTATTAATACCTTGCAACTTAACATTTAATTCACTCAAAATGTGAGCATAAATCAGTAAAAAACATTAATTTGCAAAGCCATTCGACATTCAGTAACCGACTATATTTTTCCATAATTTTTTCATTATGAAAAAAAAGTCTAATTTCATCTAAACAGTCCACGAATCTTTGGAAAACTTTTCCGCGACTTAACCATAGAGCATTGTTGTACATAAGTAAACCACTATAGATTGAGTTTACCTATGCAGTAATTCCAAAAATTTTCTTTTATTTAAAGCGCATTCAGATATAAAATTTACCACTTTTGTTACAACACTCACAATATTTTGACTTGAAACTAGTCTTGGCTCATAAAACTTGCTGGTGTATAATAAAGTGAAAATCAAGATCTGAATATTCAATTTGTTTGGTGAATAAATTGAGGAAAACATTTTCCTTTCCAATCACACTATAAGCACAATCAGTAGTAATTGATAGAATTTTGTTTAAATCAATTTTTTTTCTGTAAGTGCATTTACAACTGCATTGTAAATATCCACCCCTTTTATTGTTGTTGCTAACAATGTTATATTAATCAATTCCTCTTTAATATGATTCCCACCACAATAACAAATGAAAATTGCTGAATGAACGAATCCAGTTATATCAGTACTTTCATCAAGACAGAGAGACACGAAGTCAGAAGAATTTATATCCGTTTTTTACTGATGTTATATTTTTAGCCATGTCCAGAATTCTGTCTTTTATAATGTTCATAGCCAAAGGCAAATCATTTATTCTCTGAATAATCTTTTCCTTGTTTTCAAAGTCTTCAAAGAAAACAGGTGCACATTTCAACCATGTTCCCTTCATATATTCCTAGTCACTAAAAGGTTTTCTGCATTTAGCAATGTGGGCTGTAAGATGTTCATTAATTTTCGATAACAAGAAATATAATTAGATTAAAACACCAGAAGATGATTGGGATAAATACTATTATCAATGTATAAAATATCTGCAAATAAAAAAAAAAACAAATTGAAAAAAGATGGGGTGGATTTTTCCCTACTGTATGTCAAATATGGAAGTGTTTATTATTTAAAAATATTTGTTAGTTATCTTGTAAGGTAGAAAAAAAATAAAATTTTTTTTTGTTAATATTTAAATATTTGTTTTTTTTTTCTTCTGTAATTTAAAGTTATTTTACTTAAAAAAAAACTAGAAGTGTTTATGTTTTCCTGAAGGTTTGTGATGATGGTGTTCTAGTTGTATTTTTATATTGGACTATTTCCAGCATCTAATATGCATATTGAATGTCTTTAGAAAAATTTAACTTTATTTAATATAATTCAGTGAAGTTTTTATTTATATGTAAATTGTTAATTTTAATAAGTATATATATATTCTAACCTGCCCCACCGCTCGATCGTCCTCTCCAAAATTTATATACTGTTAAAATTTACGGGTTCTAGCTCAGTTTAACAAATAAAAAATGAAATATCCAGCATTAATTAAAATGATTACTAGCTCTAATTTTTAAAATACAAATACAGTTATATTTTTAAAAAAAATGAATTAACAAATATTTATTATTTTCATGAGACATGGAGTGACGATACGGGGAACGAGATAGACTACATTGAGATATTATCCACATGATACTATCTCAATGGCATAAGAACACTATTCCCCCTTTTACTATACTAAATAACTAACTTATAGTATTCTTATGACTTTCTAAGCTCTTTTCACTACGATAAAAATAATCATCATATCTTAATATGCTTTATAATAAGAATCTAGCTCAATTAAATAAAATTAAGTAAATAAATAGAATAAATAAAATCAAATCAAATCTCAGGTTCATAAATTGTATTCTAACTGATTTAAAATTACGGTAGTAAACTATGAAAAGGGAATTTTATGTCATAAATTCACTACGCAGTAACTAACAATAATAAATAATAATAATAACAACAATAGTATAATATAATCTTATTACTTCCTGAATGAAATAAATAATTACGTACGTGGTAGTATTTTAATAATCTGACAACAGAATACGTGTGGCAACAATAGCATATATTTTAATGTAATATTGTGGCAACCAACTTATGACCAATAAATGATATAATTATGATCTTTTAATTTTATCATACAAATAAATTTTCAAAATTATTATAACACTTTATGTTTACCTTTTTGTGCAAAACTATATGTCTGTTTCAATTATAAGTGTATAGTGATATCATGCATCCATGTGGAGAAATAACAACGAAGACACAAAGCTTTTAAATAAATTTACAACAAAGTTTATTAATAACATAAACAAGTAACAATATTTTACATTATGTACATGGATATCCTTACTCTCCTATCACAAAAGTATTTTACTAGTTTATACAATAAAATCAAACTTCTACTTATTTTTTTTTTTAGTCAACTCTTATCTTTTAAATGCTTAAGAAAATACAGTATTATTATTATTGGATTTCTTATTATGTTTAGCTTGTTACAAAATGTGTTTCTCATATAATTATTATTAACACTTTGTATCCCTACTATTATTAAATTTATATTTTTTACAAAATTACATTCGTATTAAACATTCTACAAAAAAACAATAAAATTCTAGTTTTATATTAGTTGTATGGAATCCTACCAATTCAAACATTCTTCTACATTCAGTATTCGGTTTGACTGTTCATTATCCGATGTTTATTAATCTAATATACTCATTCAAGCCTTACTTCGGATGGTAATTACAACTATTAACACACCATGCACAAATATATGTCTATTACACATTATTGAATTATTTTCTTAATAAATATGCAATATTTATTTTCTAAATATTATTCAAAACATTCAAATTTTTATTATCACTTAAAAAGCTTTGTTTAGATTTTTCTTAAAAAAAATCTTATATTCATTTCTGAATTAATTTATAAAACTGTATTATATGATTCTTTCTCTCTTTATGATATTTTGTACTTTCACTTTTAAAGTTACACAATTCTCACACACTCCAGTAAATAAACTATTCTTACTTGAACGATAACATATCCTCAGTTCTATTTTATTCATTATTTCTTTGAAAATATCTCTCTGACGATGCAGATTCACGAAACAAGGATAGCGAAAATAGATGCACAGGATCAAAAAAAATAACCAGAATATTATCCGTCATAAACCTTGACAATAATAACACAGTGAATTAAAAAACACTATAGAGGAGTGACCTTTATCTGTCTACCCACCTCTATTATAGGAGTGATGCTAAAGCTATTTCTTCAGCTTTATATAACATCAAAAAAGTTTAAAAGATACGCAAAAACACTGTCCAAAATATATGTGTTCAGTGATAGGGCTTAGTTAGCTATACTGAAATCACACAAACTACTATGATCCAAATACTTTATTTTTCTTATTTTCTTAACAAAACATCATCTTGGTTTCCTCTACACTAGTACTACCAAGTCACTATCCGATCTTATTTCTCAAGATTTTTTCTATACGGTACATCGACAAATTCCTATCTGCATTTCTAACAATAATAAAATTCATTTATTTCAAAACTATTCTGCTGTTCTTTAAGAAAATCTTTTATTACTTTTCTCGTATATTTTATCATATACAAACTATTTTAAAATATCTGAATACTTTATTACATGAAAGTTCAAAAGAACCACACAATTGTTCTGATAACTTATATTATTAATTATACTTTAAATAACTTATTGCATGCATATTTAAAATTACTCCTATCTCAGAATATGTTTTAATGTTGTATAAATGTGTACATATAATTTAAACTTTCACACATCATTCTTAATCAATAGATGATCTAAAAAAAATACATTATGCATTATAAATAAATATCAAAATTACCAAAACGATCTTTATCTTCTTGATCGTGTTCTGTAGGCTTCACCATTCCATTGATTCTTGTAGATATATGATTTCCATACATACACTTTATTTTTAAAACAATATTTCTATCATTCTATTAAGCTATTATATTTAAATCTCATGATTATTAAATTTATGTTTATATGTTTTCCCTAATCTCACATAGCATTTTATATTTTAAATATAATCAGTAAAAATATTTAAATTATATTTACGGTACTTCTTTATCGAACTTGCTTGAAAATCGTTCATATTAAAGATAAAAAAAATATTTTATTTCTTCTTCAGTCACTTAATGTTCTATTTTAAAGTAAAACAATTACTACTCTGTTTAATAAATATTCATAGACGGCAATCCTTGGTTTTCACAATATTGTATACAATTATTAATTCATGATATCAAATCCATCCTGTAAAGAAAACGTCTCCATATTCTCTTCCAATATTGTCTGCTAATATTTTCCCGCGCGACTTTTCCGATGCATCCTCTAGGTACTTTATTTAAATCTTCCATAAAATTTTTATTTCCATGGGTCCATTTTCATTAAGTAATTTAATTTTATATTTTTCAAATCAAGCCTTTTCTCCAATGAATACTTTACAATATTTTTCTCTGATTAGATAAAGTTTTCGGCTCCTTTTCTCTAAACATAATAACTCTTTCATATTACTCTATAACTTTTTCTTTATTTTAAAATTCTGATACTATATTTTTAATAATGTCTCTTTTTAAAAGATAAACACTCTTTCTTCATTATTCATTTACATAATTTTTCTTTGTAATAAAAACGCATATTAAATTTTTCCATAGAGAAGAATAAAATTAACTTTAAATTAGCCTTATAAAATTGGTGCGTCATAATTTTTTCCTGACGGCAAGTAACTTCTCTTTTAAATTTTCATATAGCGTCCCATTTATATTTCCTTGAGTTATAATAATAAGTTTCTGGTTGAGCATAAATAAAGCTGTATTAAGACACTTTCCAAATATTTTTCCTTCAGCAATATTTTTAGGTATTTTTTCCTGTACTTCCATCTCTACTGTAGGTTTTTGGTGAAACTTGAATAAAATTCCCTGGTAAGATAACTTTTAAAATTAGCAATCCATGTCGATACAGTCAAAATATTATATGTTACAAAAGAACTTTTAAAATAAATACTAAATTTTAAATTTATATCACTTTTCCAGCTACGGTGTTATCAGCTAAAAAATATGTTACTTTCTCTTTCACTTACACATTACTTCTCCCCCCGCTTCGTCTAATTCTTATATTTTGTCTGCTAATTTACCTCCGTTGATTGGTTAATGACTTTTTAGCGCGAACAAATTTACACATTTAGTTATATAACAGATTAGACTTTTAAAAATAAAGACTTGATGACGTCATGTCTTAAATATTATTTAGACTAGTATTTTTAAATTCAATTTTAGTTTTATAAAAATTATTTAAACTTTTAAAATAATTATTAAAATAATATTTAATATTTTAACTTTTACTTTAATGATCGATGGCAATTATATTTAGTTTCAAATTCACAAACTTTATTATTATTTTAACAAGCGTGTGTGTGAAGGTATATAATATACAGTCACGTGTTTACTAACTTTATCAAATGATTTTTTTATTTACGTCTCGGTCTAAATTACCAAAAACTGATATATTTTATAAAAAAATTTGGAAAATAATTAAAACTTGTAGAACTAAACATAATTCTCACCATCCCAAAGTTTATAATAAAATATACTCTATTAAATTTGACTATTAAATATAATTATACACTACATCTAGCGTTTATTTAATTTATTAGTTTTAAAATATTATACTCAAATTATTAATATACTTTTAAACTACTTATAGCTGTGTTATTTTATATGGCCAGCTTTTACAACCATAAGCAAGGATGTAATTAAGCTTTATTTAACTGTTTTCTCTTAAAATAATCTATTACATTTTTATATACCAGGTATTTTCAGCTTTAAATTGTACTATAAAATATAATTATCCTATTATTATTTATATATCATACAAATATAACTTAAAATTTAAAATTTTTTAGTAATTGACCTTTCTACCTTATTATGACCTACAGATAAGGGCACAATATATATATATATATATATAAAAGATAAAAATGATGATTTGTATATGATGGCATTATTTTAGTAATTGCGAACAACTAGTAAGTAAACAGGACTAACCTGTTTGATGTGCTATTATTAACAGTTAAATGTATTTGGAATATTTAAATAAAGTTAAATTTTTCTAAAGACATTCAATACACATATTAGATGATGGAAAAAATCCAATATAAAAATACAACTAGAAGCGGTTATATTTGAAGAATTGCTGATAAATTTTATTAGGGATGCTGACTGCATATTCTTGTTTTTAACTGCCTGAGCAATAAATTCCATTTCTTCTTCCTTGCATATCTCAAGGAGCAGCTTATGATTTGTTTCATAATGCCATTTTACTGAGAATGTCCTGCATACAACTGTCCCACACTGCTTTATTTCCTTTATTAATCAACCCATACTCTTGAGTCCATCAACTTTGGAATTCTCGGCCACTTGTTTTTAATCGTAGTTTTTGTTTTTTATTTTCACTAACCATGTTGGGTAAAACAGAAAAAAATTATGAAAATTGATAATGAAAATATTTCTTTAAATATTTCAAAAATCTTCGCTTTAATGTATGTTTAAATTAATTACCTTTAAAATTCAACTACAAAGCAATATTATTACGTAGTGCACAGACACAATATTATTATTCTTGTCACAACCAAATTTCAAACTCAACTGAGTACTCTGCATGCACTCTATCTGTATTGACACATCCCACTCGTGTCGTACCGCAAAGTATAGTCAGGACAAGAAATAAGCAAATTTAGAGGACGTTCAATTAATAACCAGAAAGCTGAGAAATTATTATAAATATAAAACTTATGCAAGAATAATCTGATGCATGAGAATTAAACAACAAAAATTGGAGCAACTTGTTAAATTATGAACAAAACACCAATTAAAAAAAACTTCTGTCACATAACATAATTTATGTACTTGTCACGTGAATTTTCGATCTCACTTTCTGTGAATGTGTTCTTTGTCTGCACTGATTTCTCCCCCCTTGAATATAAATTTTCTATCATATCACAATTATAATGTTACTATTCGAAAATTATTGTTCAGACGTTTGTTTAAATTTAGTATTCTATGACTAGATAGCGCCTTGAATTTTTGAAATCTTGCATTTTTTGTTGCCACCGCTACTGTAGACCATTCACTTTAACCTTTCTGCTGACTCTTACGAGAGGTTTAGTTGACGATTGACATCACTCTAATTCCATCATTTTTAATGCTAAGATAGACATTTTATACTCTTTAGCTAGGTTTTTAAAAGTTCTGTAAGATGCTGCCCTCTCTTGAATTATTTTACAAGTAAAAAATCAATAAAACTATCGGAAAAGTTTTACAAAGGATAAAGCTTGTCGGTGATTGGCTCTCAGCTGTCAAAGACATTCTGATTGGCTGGCAAGGACAAAGAAACTGCCTAATCAAAGAAAAACGCTAAGATTTTCAATTTGAAAATGATAAATAAATGTTTTTAGACAATTATAAAGTATTTTTTGAGAAATTATGAATATATAAGTAAAATAATGCTAAAAACCAAAATTATTTTTAAAAAAAATGTAAGATTTTAGTAAAAATATTTAAGATTTTAGCAAAAAAAATATTTACTTTTTCGTAACGTAAAACTGAAAAAAAAATTTACGTCAGCAACTCTTTTTAATTCGTTATTACATTCGCCCTTTTAAATTTGCCGCTATCAAATATTTCCACAATAAACAAATAGAAATTTATTTTTGAAAGAACTTTCGTTCACTTTCATAACCTGACAAATTATTAATATACTTTTTACAAACGAATCTAAAGTGAATATGACATTAAAAAGTGAATAGATTTTGACAATTGACTTTGTCTTGGCCAATTAAAAGTTTTGATTTTTAACTCACTAGGGCCAATAATATAATCAGTGGTCAAAAGGTTAATGGAGTTGTCTGACTTGCTGTCAACTTAGAGTTGCCTGAGTAACAGAAAAATTAAATGTAATATTAAGGTCCATCATCAGCTTGACCCTAAGATTGTGATATTTCATTTCACAAATAAAATGGACTTTCAAAGCTTTGGTGAGGAAACTTTTAAGCTTCAGTACAGAGCTAGATTTCTGAGTTTAATGGCAAAATTTCTCACTTTCTCCCCTTCCCCTTGCATACAGAGATTGAAGTGATATCATTGCATTATCGTTAAGGGTTTTGGCAAAAAAAAGTTTGACAGTAAAAATAATGCTGTATCAAAATCACACTTTTCTGGAAATATCGGGGCTGCATATGATCATAATATCTCACAGATCTGAGATCTGTAGGTAGACACAAATGTGATTAATTTGTCAGATGTTTTGATTTGATTAGCTTACATATAGAAAAGCATTCAATCCATGTAGGATGGTCAATTTTCAGAATAAGCTGGATCAAATTCTTCTAAAGAGCCAATTGTAGTAATTTTGATTTTTTTCTTTCTCTCTTCCTGCCAAAAAAGAGAGAGAAAAAATTTGGACTCTTGTTTACAGTTAATAAATAATCATGCTTTTGATTTTTTAAAATTTCTACTAATGCACTAATAAAGTTAGCTGTCAATTTTTAAGAACACAGATCTAAACAATTCACAGGGGCAAGATCTGCCTTTATAGATAATGAGTAACCATTCACATTTGATTTTAATATTTTGTTGATGCATTACTCAGATTAGAAGCCATTTTTAATAGCAAATATCTAAACAGAGTTAACACTTATTATGACTGCACCTAACTGTTGCATTATGCATGATTATGACAAACACCGACTCATAAAAAAGGATCAAATTATTTATTAGCTAAAACAAATATCACATGCATATTTACAACATGTGCAACTGTTATACCTTTGCCTGATACTGTTGGCTTCTAGTGTTTACTTGCCATTAAACTATTAATGAAAAAGACTTTAGGTAGCCTTCTAAGTTTACCTATAAGTTCCAGCTATACTGTAACAGCTTGCCTGTTGTGTGACAGTTTTACTAGTATCTGATTTAGGTTTTAGCATCTTCCAGTTCTAATATGAACTTGCCTCACTGCTTTAACCATACAGTGGACAACATGCATAGTGCTACTCTGGTCTGACAGTAAATTGTGGTTTTGTCATTCAGATTATCCATATTGAAGATAATCACATTCACTGAACATCACTACCTATTGGCCTGTTTCTAATAGTGGATATTATTTATTCATATATCTATTAGTCTATGGCAATGAATATTTAATCCAAACAAGATAAGATGGAATCTGGACTAGTCCATTAGTTAAAGGTAAGTTGAGACATAACAGTTAACTAATTATCTGAAGTTTTTCTGGAATGCCTTTCACAATTTTTTTTTTCATATAGTCTTCAGTTTATTTAACAAATAACTTGGATTAGACAAATAAAAAAAGTAATAACATTATCAATATAAAATCTTTGGTACTGATGTACTCTAGCATTTACATTCTACTTTATGCTTAGTTACAACTTTAAATGCTGGTTTGGCATCACAAAACTGTATTGGGATAACAAATTGATAAATTTAAGATACTTTTTATTTGGGAAAGTAATTTATCACAATATTGTGTAATTTGTAAATTCAATGTGTAATCTAAAATCTCATTACTTTTCATTGACAGTTTTGTTTCAAAATTTTAATATTATTTGTCTTTTCAATTTCTTATTTGGTTTTGAGAAAAGAAGTGAGTGGAAGAGAGAGGGGGAAAATAGTTAATTGTAAGTTTTAAAGTTTATTTTGATTTCTCATAATCATACCTAATATTGATTCACAAATTAATTTATAAATTAAATATATAATTTTAAACAATCTCTTCAATTACTTGTAATTGCTAGATTTGTTTGAATTTTTTATTGCTATTATTTGTCTTTTAAATTTATTTGATTTTGTGAGAAAAATAAATATAGTCAACTATAAGTGTTGCCAACTTTTATGAAAACAATAATAATAATTGATAACTACATATTTTTTCTTTATCATCTAAGAAAATCCTTTTTTTATGTTATTTAATGCAAGTTGCAAAAAACAAATAAAATAACCAAACAAAAATAAATTGACTTGCTTTGAAACAACAACAAATTAAAAAATAAAAATAAAAATTATTTTTTCTGATTACTATTGTCAATAGTTGTTTTGTTTTACTTCACACAAAAAAAGTAAAATGACATTGCCTCTTCATAGGGCCAAATAATTAGGTAGCCATAATATGGACAATGTAAATATCAACTAAACTTCTCTTTAGAGTTTTCCTCTCTTTTTTCCCTTGTAGAATTTTCTGCCATAAAAATGTCATTGCAGGTTTCTCTATTAAAAATTAATTACATTCACAGAAATCTTTGAATAATATAAATATTTTAAATAATAATATACAACTGTGCAGTTTTTAGGAGGAAAAAAAACTTTTATCATTCTGAGAATACTTAGGTCTAAATGAAGATTTATTTTTTCAATTTCTTTTTTAAAAATTAAAAAAAAAAAAAAAATTTGAATGAACCACTGAAGTTTTATATTTACATCTCTTTATCAAATAAAAACATTTTAGCAATATAAATGATAAACATAAAGGTTGATTTTAAAATTATTTTAAAATAAAGTATTTATTATATTTATATATTGGACTATTTCCATTATCTAATATAATTATTGAATGCCTTTAAAAAAAAAAAAAACTTTATTTAAATATTACAAATACATTCAACTGTTACATCAAACAGGTTAGTATATGTACAACATTTCCAAAGATATTATTCTCCCCTCTTCTTCAGATGTTGGTGGTCTGACCAGTGAAAGTACTAGCTTGGGATTCGAATCTGGACCCTTAGATTATTGAGTACTGAATTTTAAGGTAATGCGCTAACCAACTGAGACATCCTGCCAAAGGCAACAGTCAGCAGAAATTTCATATACTTATCTATGAAGTTCCTCCTGATTTCTCCACTTTTTCTTAAGAGAAAACTTGATTAGTGCTTTCCATATATTATGTGTAGTCACACTAGGTGACTTATAGGTTTGTTTGCCATTGTCATGTGAGCAGCTTCTTTAAATTTTCTTCTTTGTACCTTTCTCTTCTCTATGCAGTATTTTGTGTTTTCCCAATACCAAGAAATTTTTTAATCATAACTTGATCATTTAGTTCTCTACCATTAGAATCCATATTGGAGATCACAGTCAAACTTACATAATGTACAAACACTTGATTAGCATCTTCAATTCACTAAAAAAAGTCTAAAAGTTTATTAAAATGCAAAATTTGGCCTTTACCTTTAGTTCTCAAGTGGTTAAAATTTTGAAATCCAAAATATCCAGACAAAAATAGTAATAGTTTTCCTACACGACGTGATAGCGATCTTGATTTTGTATAGCTCATGTAGCAGAATCAGATTTGAATTACACATTTGGACTACTTATTCTTCTCATAAAATAACTGTACTTACATAATATCTACCATGATTTTTCTATAATCATCAGATTATAATATAAAAATGCTAAGAAAGTTGCTATTCAAAAATATGACTATAATAAAGAAATAAATCATGGAAAGTTTGTTCTCTATCTTCCAATGAATGAGCTTTGGAGTGCTAAATATAGGATCATTATCATTTGAAATTTCATTGCCTATTTTTAAGATTTAAACCCTATCATATATTCACATTCATATATTGTAATTTATTGATTAAATTTCACATTTCGTATGATAACTTAATTACATATTTATAGATTATTTATTTGCTAGTGTAAATAAAATTTCACAATTTTTATTTTCTCAGATCAAAAACTAAAATGTAAGTATTCTTATTTATAAGTTGTCTTTTTTTTTTTTTTAAGTATATATATTAAAATTGTAACTGAATTCATTTGGAATGAAAATACAGTTCCAAAAAGTAAATCTTATTAAAGTTTTTAAATTGCTCTTTGGAAAGCAACAAAACTCACAGTTTTCTTTTGAGCAGCTGGTTGTAATCAATCCTGCACAGGGAAAAAAAATCAGTTTTATTTTTAAAAAGTAAGAACTTGAAGATAATTTGTCACTAGCCTAGCTGGAGTTTTCATTTGACATACAATATAGTTTTGCAATTGTTAATGGTATACCAATCAAGCTGGCTAACAGCTGTTATCTGTTCAACAGACTCTTGCAACCTGTGCAGCAGACATTCATTAGAAATCTTGATAAATTCTCATTAATGAAAAATAGTTTAAGTAGAATCTGCTATTGCTGTAAATAAACAGCAATACAAACTAATGGGAATCCAATGGATTAATTACTTAAACAACACAGTTTAAACATTTACAATCATTAAAATGTGAACGTTTTTTAAAAATATCTAAATCAAATAATTATGCGATAAAAGATTAAAAGAGAAACAATTAATCCAGCTATTCTATATATACAAACACATGCATATAAGTAATAATATAAAACAAATAGTTGACCAGAAAGTCACACGACTTGCACATCGGAAGTATCAGGTTGAACATCTAAAAGAAAAAAATAATCACAGAAGAGAAAATGCATATAAAGTGGGTCCAAAAGTTCTTGATCCATTTACAATAATTATTGATACATTGAAAAAAAGAGTTTAATGAATCGTGTTTAGGCTATTGAAAGAAAAATAATATACATTGTGAAAAATGATTACACCTTATAAGAAAAGTTATCTATACGTAGTTTTTCTTTTTTTCGAATCTCTCCAAATAGAGTACAAAATTTTAAGACTTTCAAAGTAGAAGTATCCTTGATAAACAGAGCAAAACTCTCCATACAGTACTGCCACCTGTGCTAAACAGAGTAATCAATGGATGCCAGAAGCTTTGCATAAAATCCTATCTAATCCTTCTCATCCATTATTCTCTGTTTCACAGTGGCATACTGTTGGAGGTTTTTCTGTTTATCAACAATTAATGTGCTAGTATAGGAAATGTGATCATGTGATGCTTAGAAGTATCCTTGATGAAGAATCTTACGAAGACAATGTTATGAAAAAAATTGCCGAACATTTTCTTTGCTCTAAAAAATTGTTGCAAAATCTTGAAAAGGAAATGGAATATTTTTCACAAACATTATATGCAATTCTGGCTAAAAGATTTCACTTCTGTGTCTACCACGTGTAGTTATTGTAAAGATTGCTTACAAAGTAAACTACTGTATATCAATTTTGTTTTAAACAATGCAGGACAGAACACGATTCATGTGAAGAAAAAACATTTTTAATCATTGATAAGATGTGTAAATATTATATTCTAAAATTTATATAGTTTTTCTAAAATTTGTTTTTAAGATAACATAAGGAATTTTATCTAAGCTGTATACATACTCCATGATTTTATATGAAAGATAATTAATTTCCGTTAAAATAATAATGTCATACATTAACTTTCCTCTTTGATTACCATTCAAAAGTAACCACAATGAAATTACATGAGCATAAAAATTCATTAATATTATAGTAATAAACTTTTAAAGTATAAACATACAGATAAAAAATAATAAAAATTAAGCTCTGCTGCTTCTATGCTAATAGTAAAAATAAAGACAATATTGCATAATTAAATTTAAAAATCCAAATTAATGTTGTAATTTTGAAAAACGGTATATGACATATCAATTATACTAAGCTAAAATTAGCAACTGTATCAATCATATTGTTTTCAATCTTGAAGGTTGACTTCTCTTATTACTAAAAAAAACTTAAATAATGTGATTTTTTTATTTGTTCATGGAAATAGCCCTGTCTTACACCCTTTTCAATGTTGACTTTCCTAGTAATTTTAGCACAATTATAAAATTATCATGAAAAGTCTAAAACAAATTGAACTAAAACTGTACATATGTGAATAATATCACAATGTCATAGACTTTGTGAAGTAACTGGATTGCATTACAAGTTAAACTTAAAAAGGTGATTCTAATAACAGTTAGAAAAGGACATTATACTACTCACAAAGCTAATGTTGTAGGAAACACAGGAATAATGATAACTTAAATCATGACACTTAATATAAAAGAAAATAGAAACAAATAACAAAGAAAAGAAGCAACTCCTGAAAAAAAAAATCAGCCTGTAGACGACCAAAAGGAAATGCAAACACATCTCTGAAAATAACAACTGTTCCAGAATACTGCAGTCAATGACATAAAGTTATGTCGATACAATAATTGAAAGTTTCCTATTCATTATGATAATGTACCAAAACCTCAGCAGAATAAATAAGAAAAAAAAAATTAAAAACAAGCATCTTTGTAAAACAAAATAATTTCTGGAAAATCATTCTGTGACTCAAAATCACTATCTTTCCAAGTGTTGGTATGCTTTGACATATGGAAAATCACTATCTTTCCAATGGTTTACTCAATTGATAATTATATATAATATTTCAGAAGTTTGCTGTAATGCAGAAAATACTAGTGTTAATTTCAAAGGATTCTAACTCCATAGGCACTGAAAAAATAATTTAAATTTTCATAAAGTTTGATGAATTAATATTTGCTATAGCATGGAATAATGAAAATCAATCATAGAACAAAAGCTATTGGCAATTAAAACAACACTGGGTTAATAATTTAAGTTGAAACTTGATAAAAAGGGGTGAAAACAATCAAAACTTTTCATGTATTAAAATCTTTGATAAGTTTTCATGCACTCTACGTGTTATTACAAAACTCTCAGTTGGATACTTTAGATGATTTCACTCTGGACATACTGCATTGGAGAATGTAGGTGGTACTTTATGGTGGCAGAAATATAGCTACCAAAAGAATCAACACTGTATCAAAGATCTTCCATATTGTATAAGCCAGCCATCTATATGACTGAAACATAAATAACTAATTAATTTGATTCTACAATCCAACCAATATTGATTTAATTCCTCTATAGCAATTCTTAAATTCACTTTCACAAAAGGTCATAAAATGTATATTATATTTAATAATAATGTGCCCACTTGTTAATCACAAGGCGAAGGATTTATTTTAATAATTATGAAAAAAATCTGCTTTCACATAAGTAAAAACCTAAAACCATTCAATGGTAAATCTAATAATGAAATCCTAAGTAATAATTAATATAAATGAAGTCATACTAAGGTGAAAATTCTTAATAATATTTAGATGCAGTTATCAATATTTTATAAAATCATTGAAATAATCTTGAATGTAAAAAAATTTAATAAAGTGAAAGAAAATTCAAAAGTTTGCTAGATTTTGTTTCAAATACCACTTTGCCATCAAAAACAAAATTAAGTGGCAATATAAATCTCAATATTTTCCAGTCAATTTTCCCAGTATTGAAAGCACATTATGACCTTCAAAACAGCTCATTAAAAAAAATGACATGCTAATTAATATTAACATAAATTTTAAAAATGATCATTCTCATATTATTTTAGCATGCTTGTTTAGCCTAGCTTAATTAAAAATAAGCAAGCTAATAATATCAATTTTGGACAATATGACTCAATTTTCTGCTAGTATTATAATGGAAAACACCACTAACTCTGGTCTATGAAAAATCTTTTTCATTCAATTAGATTTTTCAAATGAAAATTTTAATTTAACCTCTGCACTTTTATCCCATGATGCAAAATTCATTTTCAAATAATATCTTTGCTTGATAATTCACATTTTATTCTTAATGCTAAAAAAAGTCATCATATGGTTTAATAAGTTCATTTCACAACTAATAATGTTAATATTTCATATCAAATGTGTAAATTTTATGAGACTCAGAATGAAAGTTAAAAAGAAAATACTAATAAAGCTTCAAATTATACCTAATGACATGGAAAAATTCTAGCTACTGATTCAAAAATAAGGCAGTTATCTGACAAACATTCCATTCAAATATGTTTCCTAATACTGCACATGCAGCAGAATTATGTTTAGTGAAGTTTCTATAAATGCAAATGTGCCAAAACTATGATGAGAATTAGAAGATAAGCTGAGAATATTCCTACTTATATCTCTAACAAATCATGTGTGGTAAAATAAAAAAATAATTCTACTACAATCATTATAAGTTTTATCATAGCTCATTAAAACTATATTTTGCCATTGTTTACCTCAATAAACAAATTATCTTCATAGTAAAAATATATATATAATAATTAAATTACTTCTTTAATAAACAACTTCTAATCAGTAACCATTAAAGGTATTTGTAACTTGTAATTATATGTTGTACTATTTTAATCAATTGTATAATTTGGAAAAAAAAAAAAAAAATATTGGACAATGAGGAAAAAATAAAATGCAAAAAAGCTGCTCACATGATAATGGCAAATAAGACCATAAATCAATAAAGAAATGAGAAAGATCCTCATAGATAAGAAAATATAATTTAGATTTACTATAGCCTTTGGTAGGTTAGCCTAGTTGATTAGATATTAAATTCAGTATCCATAAATCTAAAAATTATCGATTCAATTCCTTTGTTAGTAATGTCCCTTTTCAAGCCAGCAACACTTAAAAAAAAGGGAAGATAATACCATTTAAAACATTGTATTATATATTACCTAAATAAAAAAAAAATCATCAAATGGCAACCTGAGTCTGCAATCAAGGGATTCTTAGCACCCTCCACCTTTGGCTACCAACTGCTGCCTTGGTTGGTGATTTTACAGCCTCCTGGGAATAAGGACCATGATTTATTTTTGTCTGTCATAATTTTATATATCTATTGGAAAAATACTTATAATTTACACAAACATTCATTCTGCTTTATTAGGCAACTGAGAAGAAAAACCATGGTGTTTCTTGATCTTAAACTCAAAGGTAAAAAGCCAATAAACTCACTACACTGGTTAATGCGTGTTGGTGAGCAGCCCATCCATGTTTGTATACTATGTGAATAATCACACAGTAATAATAGCTGCAATGACAAAAACGACTTTTTATTTAGGTACTTACAACTGCAGATCACTTTCAAGTGAAGGAAGATTGCAAGAATTAGAAGAAGAAATGTTTTATATCAAATGGGACATTATTGGACTTTGGGAAGTTAGAAGAAAAGATGAAGAGACAATTGATTTAAAAAGTGAATATGTACTCTACTATAAAGGCACAAATATTGGAAATACAAGTGGAGTAGGATTCATTATAAATAATAAGTGGATGAGCAACAGGAGATTGATGGTGCATTGGACAGAGTAGCAAGATTTATTATACAACTTAATTCAGGTTTATGCCCCAACAAGTTCTCATAGTAATGAAGTAGTAGAAGGTTTTTATATGGATGTACAAAAGGCTTTTGGTCAGAGTAAACAACATTTTAAAATTGTTATGGGAGACTTTAATGCTAGAATTGGTAAACAAATGAAAGATAAAAGTTCTGTAGGTAATTTTGGTTATGGTAATAGAAATGAGAGAGAACATAGACTTGTGGAGTTTGCAGAAAAAGAAAAACTTTATATTATGAATTCTTTTTTTGAGAAAAGTGTTAAAAGGAAATAGACATGGAAGCACGCAAATGAAGGTACAGTAGAATTGGATTATATTTTGACTAACAGAAAATACATATTTCAAGATTGTAATGTTCTTAATAAATTTAACACAGGAAGTGATCATTGATTAGTAAGATGTAAGATACATGTTAATGCAAAACTAGAGAGACAAAAATTAATAAGAAAAACAATATTTATAGTTGATATTCCTAATCTTCAGAAACATTCTAATGAATTTAAATTAGAACATACAAATTGGGTTCAAGCATTAGTAGATTTTGAACATGATTCAGATTTGAATGAAACTAATATGAAAATAATTGATACACTGTTAAAAACTGCAACAAAGATTGCTGGTAGAAAAAAGCAGCAATTGACCAATAAAATTTCTATTGAGACTAGAGAATTTATGAAGAAAAGAAGGAATATGAAGATATACAAAAATGATGCATTAAAAAGGATTAAATATCTCGAATTTTGTAAAATGGTGTGGAAAAGGGTTGAAAATGATATAAGAAAATATAACTGTGATCTAGCAAGGAAAACTGTAAAAGAGAATAGAAATCTCAAAAGTGTAAAACAACATTTTGGTATTGGTAGGAAATATATATCTGCAATAAGAAAAAAATATGGAATTATTATTAAAAAGAGAGATGACATCATGAAATGGGTAGAAGACTTTTATCAAGAATTATATAGTAATAAAAAACAAATACCTCCTATATCTATTACATCTTCCGAATTGCCCAGAATTTTAAATGAAGAAGTGAGACATGCAATTAAATGTATGAAGAAAGGAAAGGCTCCAGGTAATGATGGAATTATAATTGATGTATGAAAACAAGCAGGTGAAGAAATAGAATTTTTTTTAGCAAAGTTATATTCCAAATGTCTAAATGATAAAGATGTACCTGATGATTGGAAGAATGCAGTATTAATATTAATATTTAAAAAAGGTGATAAAGAAGATATTAGAAATTACAGATTTATCAGCCTTTTATCAGTTTTATACAAAAATTTTACCAAGATAATTACAACTCATCTACAGAGAACATTGGATTTCCACTAATCAAGAGAACAAGCTTGATTTAAAAGTGGTTTTAGTACAGTAGATCATATCCAGATATTGAGAGAAGTTATAGAAAAGACAAATGAATATGAGTTGCCATTATGCTTTGGATTTGTAGATTATGAAAAGGCATTTGATTTTATAAACATTTCTTCAGTGATTAATGCATTGGATCATCAAGGTATAGATTCAGGATATTGTCATAATTTAAAGAATATTTATAAAAGTGTAACAGCAACAATTAGATTATATAATGATAATGGGAAAGTCAACATTGAGAAGAATGTAAAACAGAATGACTCCATACTCCAAAATTTTTTAAAGCAGTGCTGCAAGAAGTATTTTGTGGATTAAAATGGGAAGCTAAAGAAGTGAAAGTAAATGGAGATTACTTAAGTCATTTAGATTTTGCAGATAATGCTCTAGAGCTGCAGGAAATGTTGCAGGAATTATCATATGAAAGTAGGACTAAAGATAAATGTTAAAGACTAAAGTAATGTTTAATGGATTTTCTCAAAATATGAAAATAAAGATTGATTATGATGAGTCAGAAGAAGTTAACAGTTACAAATACCTTGGTCAGATTATTAATACAGATGGAAACATAATGGAGGAAATTAATCATAGAATTAAACTTGGTTGGAGTGCTTTTGGTAGAAATAATTTGATACTAAAAGGAAATATGCCTATGTGTTTGAAAAGGAAGGGTTTTAATAAATGTGTTTTACCAGTTCTTACTTATGGATCCGAGACTTGAAACTTAATAGAAGAGCAATACAGAGACTTTAGATGACTCAAAGAAGTATGGAGAGATGCATGTTGGGAATAACAAGAAGAGATTGAAAATACAAGATATGGGTAAGAGAACAAACAGGTGTTACTGACCTCATTGAAAAAATTAAAAGACTGAAGTGGAGTCAGGCTGGACATATTGCTAGAAGAGATGATATTAGATGGACAATTGATGTCTTAAACTTGCTTCCAAGAGATTGTAAAAGACCCAGAAAGAAACCACATGTGAGATGGATGGATGAAATAAGAAAGTGTGCAGGGATGATGTGGATAAGAGAAGCTAAAAATCAGAGATGGATGGAACTTGGAGAGATCATCATCATGCAGTGGAGTGATAATGGTTGATGATGATGATATATTAACTGTATGTTATTACTAACAGTTAAATATATTTGAAAAGTTTAAATAAAGCTTGAATTTTTTTAATAAAACAATTGACAATTAACATTTGATGATGAAATTAGTCTATTAACACAAACTTAGATGAACATTAAGAATGTATTATTAATAATCAATTCAACTCAATTAAAATAAACAACTAATATTAAATAATTATTTTACTCTACCTGGTTTTCTTCCAATAAATTAGTATGGCATTTATTATGTTTGCCATTGTTAAAGATGTTAACAATGTTTATGGTATTTTGTTTACTAGCTTTCTTATTGTTACATGAGATCACAAGACAGCCATTAAAAATCATCTATGAAGGAATTTCTAATTATGTGAGCATTAAAACTCCAATCCAGCAACTGGATGCTCTCAAAAAAATCCATCCAGACATGTTGCCTACAGAGTACATCACCTAAAACCTTCTAGATAATATCATTGGTATTTCAATTTTCAATTGATATCACATAAAAATCTTCCTTGTCAATATTTTATTTAGAAGATCTCTCAGTTGTCTGTCTCCCTTTCTACAATAATAAAATAGTGATTATAACCTAGTGTACTGAAAATCTTCCCAATTAAGGTATTTATAATTTCTCAATAGTAATCAGCTCTCCTATTTCCATCAAAAAAATTATATGCATTGTAAATATCATCAGATAAAATTTTTCTATCTATCCTTACCAGATCTTCTTCCAAATTACAGAGAATTAATATATTTTTATATTTCTTAAAAATTATGTATAATATATCGTGTGTCATGTGCAAATGATACTATTAAGAATAAAATTACTATGAACATGAAACAATTCAATCCACAAAAACACAATGTAAACATCAAGAAATGATATTGTGAAAGGAACTCTTACCATTTCCTTTCCTTGGTGGATATCAATGATAGCACAGTAACTGACATTAATACCACCATGATCCCCTAATTACAGATATATTGCTTTTCACTATCATTTTTTCTTTAGTAGTGCTGAAATATCTAAATGGATTGGTCTTTATTCTAAATAATTTTCTAAATCCATCACTGTTGAAAGAATTTATGAGAATCTAAAAATTAACCTCAATTTTTCCCAGTATCTATGATCTTAAATCATTTCTTTGTTCAAAGTCATCATTACATTGAGAATATAAAAAATATGCTAGAAGTGCCAAATTTGAATGGAATCATACTAATCAGCTGTCAAAATATGGCTCAGTAGCAAACCTGAAGTAGTTTATCTGCAAAAAATATATAATCAACTTGATAAAATAGATGATAGCAGTTTCTTCCTAATAAATACTGAAATAAAATAAAAAACAACATTAATAAATGTCCACTCTTTTGTAATTTATGATAGATAAATAACATATCACATAAAATTCTGCACTTATTATTAAAAAAAATTACTTACTGCATTTTTATCTTATACAATCAATGATGGGAGAATATAAAAATATTGTGTTTATTTTCTCTAAAATTAAAGATGAACTTTAGTCTTAGGGATTGTTTACCTAAAGACACCAATTATAATATATGTGATATAAATAAAAATAAGATTTATTAACCTCCTCTTGTACACATATATATGACTATTCACTGCAATAATAGATATCATTATTCACATAAAGATAAAGTTCTCAAACATTTACATTTGTACTTTTAATGTGAAGTCTCACATTATTTAAAAATCATCGAAAATAATAATTCTAGTATGCAATTATGTTGATATGATTTATTAAATACTTAATTCATCTGTTTGATTTTTTTCTTCAACTAAGATATTTATTGAAAATGTATTTTATAATAATATTGATTTTTATCATAAACCTAGCAAATAACTAAATTTTGCTGATATAGAACAAATTTTAGAATAAATATTTACTTTATACAATTTAAAATATGCATATGCATAAAGAAAAAAGATTTATTTTAAAATAAAAATTATATTTTTGGAGATTAATAAAAGGATTAATTTTTAAAAATTATTTTATATTTCATCCTATCCAATTAAAAAATTTTTTTTAACCTTTAAGTGAGAATAAAATTAAATAATTATTTTCTTTGAAATATATATAATTAAGATAAAAAAATCATGATTTTACTAATTATTAAAAGTTAGCCAATAAAATATGGACTTTTGTTGGATTTAATATGCTTATTAAAATAAAAAAATTACTCAATATTAACGATTTCACTAACTCACTAAAATAATTTCTAGACAAAATAAATTTTATAAGTAACATTTGTATTCAAAAATTAAAAAAATAACCATTAATGATTATGTTAAATTATTTTAGAGGAAGTTTCTTATTTGAAATCAGTCTCTAGAGACAAAATTTAGTGATAATTCAATGTGCTTAAAAAACCCATAATAAAAGTATTAATTTTGAATTTATTATATTAAACTTATAACTATCTCAAAAGTGAAATTTGAATACTGCTATATTTTAATATAAGTGTTAAACATTATGCTACATCAATGTTGATATTTATTTATGAGAATTTGATTTGAAAATCAAGTTCATTATTTTTACCATCATAATAAATTTGTTTAGAGCAAACAATAATAAATATGGTCCAACAGTTGTAACAAATAAAAAATATGAAGATATGAGGATTCCAAAATTATTGATCAGAATCTCTTTTGTAGATATAACATATAAAGTGACACATTGAAACTAATCATAAATTATTATTTCGACAGCAGTAATCTCATCTTCCACACTCAATATTTTTTAAAATTATACAAGAAACAAAAGAAATTCACTTAAAAAAATTTTTAATAAAAGTTTTTAACTACTCAAGTTATAAAATATCAAATAAAATTAATAAACTGGGAAATAAGTCAACAATTATTAACTTATAAAAACTCTTTTTTTTTTTTTACAAGTAGTCATTGTTTATTTAAAGAATTTGCAAATTAAAATAAAATAATAAAATGAATTCAAAATTTATAATTAGATATATTGCAGTAAAAAATATGGAGTATTAAAATATACTGATTTAAAAAATAATCTATTTAAAAAATATACAGATAAAAACATTGATATTAATTCTGCTTAAAGATTGATTGTTGCATGAAAAATAATTAATTATTAAATTTTAAAAATTCATAGCTGTTAAAACAGTTTCTGAGAACTAAATATCACTATATATTTCTTTGTAATAACTGATTTATCAGCCTAATATACTGGGAAACACATATGATTTAATTCTAAAACAACTTAAACAGCTGGTATTGCTGTATATTATATATAAAAAAGTTTTTTTTATAAAAAAGAGATCTTTTTTTTAAATAGGAATATGAACATGGTGACAAGAATAAATGTTATAATGAGATACAATGTAAACAGATATTAGTTATTACTATGACATCTTAACTCCAAGAGATTCTATTTGTGATAGTAAGCTATGTATCATAATTACAAACGCACACACACACACACATATATATATTTGATAAAATGCTTCTACATTTTTAATAAGATCATTAAAAAAAATTTGAATAATATAAAATAAGTGACTTTCTAAATTTTTACAAAATTACATTAAAAACAGTTAATACTTGTGAGATAAAAATGACTTTCTAAATTAAAATTTTAGAATAAAGTATTTAAATTATTTAAAAGACATAGAAACAGTATTGATATTATGTGTAAACATATAAAACCTTTTGAAATAAAAGTAAAACTCTTTTAAAAGATTTAAAAATTGGAGATTTAAATTAATTTTAAAGCCTAAAAAAAATTAACATTTCAGAAACATTGTAAAAAAAAATATTGATAATTCAGGAAATATTGGAATAGTTTAGTAATGAGTTATATAATTTTTATTAAAACAGTAATTTCAATGGAGAAATAATTTGTTCAAAGATTTTAGAAAAATGGAAAATTTATTTCAATTTTTTTTTATATTTCTTGACCAATAAAATATTGATACACAAATAAATAAAGCACTTCTCCCAAATTTATGATATATTTGAATTACACAAATTCCAATTTAATTTAATGTAAAAAATTTCATTGATTGAATTTATAAAAAGAGAGAGAGAAAAGTTTGAGATAAAAATTTTAAATCAATGATTTTTGTAATATATGAAAATAAGTTTTTCTACAAACAATTTCTCTTCAAAATATTTATGTAAAACCTTATTTTCAATTATGAATAATTTAATTTATGAAGAAAACAAATTATCAGTTAAAATTTTTTTTAAAACCAATAAATTACAAAATAAATATTAGCAAAATATAGCAACAAAAAATCAAGTGTTAAATAATTATTTAAAATTTTTTGTATATCTTAATATAAATTGATTTTTTTTTTTCATTTAGCTTATTTGACAATTTTTTAATATAAATATATTGTATGTTAAATATAATACTCTATTTAAAATTTTAGTTCGGAAAAAAAGGCAATGTATGGCATTTTGTGATATTTACTTCCTAATTTTCAAATTTTCAGTATGTAAAAATTTAAGGATTAATAATTTAGGTTTTAATAAATAATATACTGTTAATTACTTTTAAATCTTTTTATAGTAAAAATAATGTAATGATAAGTTAATTTTAGTTTATATCTGTATACATTATATCCCTACAGTATATAAAACCATACTTTGTTTACTATAAAACAATATTAATCTACCTCTCCATATATATTTTCTGTTACTTAAAGTTTGAGATGATGGACATTGCACTACAGGATAATTCATCTATTTTCTTTTGTAAAATATAGTGAAATGCTTATATGTCCATGATTAATACATTACTACAATTAACAAGAATTATGTAAAAGGAATTTCAAATATTTCCCTGATATCTTGATCCAATAACAGTTCTCCAAATTCTTAAAAAATTAACAATAAAAACAAATTTTTCAAGAATTTGGAATTGTGTAATTTATTTGTACTTATTACATTATACAGTTACAATATATATATATATATTAATTTTTTTCTTTTATAATTTACTATCCTGAATAAATATACAGGATTTGAATACAGACTTCCAAGAACTCTTCAACTATACACCACACTATTCTTATACCACTGATATCCACAAATATGTAGAAAAGATAAATAATAACCAATATATGTATTTCATGCTGAACCAACACTCATCAGTTGGTCCACATCATCATCTCCCACACATACATACAATTAGTACTCAGTTTATATTAAGATAGAAAATCTTCATACCTTAATGGGAAGGCTTCAATCTACTCCAACCTCCAATTCTCCATCCATCCAGGATTTGAGTACTCCATCATCAGATTTTCAATGGTATGGATAGTTAAAAAGTTGGAGTAGATTGAAGACTGTCCACTAAAGTATAAAGATTTACTATCTTAATATAAACTGAGCACTGATTATATATATGTGAGAGATGACGATCTGGACTAATCGATGAGTGCCAGTTCAGCACAAAATATGAATATTGGTGACTATTTATCTTTTCCACATGAGTGTGGACATGTGTATCAGTGGTATAAGATAGTGTGGATAGTTGCAAAGTGCTTGAAAATTTGTGTTCAAATCCTGTGTATCTACAATTAAGCTCCAGGTATATGAAGAATGCCTGCATGTCAAATATTATACATTAAGCCTGCATCCTGCCCAGCTCTCTTCTATGTATTTAAATGGATAAAGTCCTACACATGAGGGGTTAGAGTGACTTGACATCAACATGCTTATAACAATAATATTGGCATAAGCATGGGATTGGGGCATTCCATCATCATATTTTCAATGGTATGGATGGCTGAAGAGTTGGAAGTTGGAGTAGATTGAAGATTTGCTACCTTAATATAAACTGAACACTGATTATATATATGTGTGGGAGATGATGATCTGGCCCAACTGGTAAGTAAGTGCTGGTTCAGCACAAAATACAAATATTGGTGATTATTTATCTTTTCTACATGCATGTGGTCATGTGTATCAGGGATACTAGATAGCGTGAATAGTTGAAGAGTGCTTGAAAGCATGTGTTCAAATCCTGTATATTTACAATTAAGCTCCAGGTATATGAAGAATACCTGTATTTCAAATATTCTAAAAAGAATAAAAATTCAAAACTCTATTTTTATTACATGTATAAAGCCAATCCATTATGTGTATAAATCTTTTAAATTTAAAAATTAATTTCCCTCATCCATTCTGTTAAAATCTCATTATTTCTAATTTTACATAAATAAATTTATGAAAAACTTTTAATATCAGTAGATAGATTTTTATTCTGTTTATTTTCTGTATCTTAACTGAAATCTTTTAAATACTTTATTTTACTTAAAAAAAACAAACAAAAAATAATTAAATGATTTGTGTCAAAGTTGTGAGGGCAGCAAGTTTGACGCTTATCAATTAAACTATAGTAATTTGCTATCTATATATATATACTGAACAATGCTATAATATGTGTAAGAGATTGTGGCCTGGGCCAACTGATGAGTTCTGGTTCAGCACAAAATGTGACATCTTGGAATCATAGTTTTTTTTTTCAAGTCTTTGGTCATATGTTTATGGTTACATACCTTCACAAGGTATTAAAAGTGGATAGAAATCAGTTCTATCTTGCATGAGAGTGGTGTAGTGAAAATTACACTACAGAAATATTATTAATGAACCCCTTTCTAAATCAACAAAAATATTTGTCACTTTATTTAAATATTTATTCGGATGAAATTTCTCTTCCTTCATTATCATTTTCCTCAATCAAGTGAATTATGTAATTGTTAAATTTTACACTGCCCTTATCCACCAATGTTCCTATTTCTAATAACTTTTTTCTTCCTATTATTTTGATTCCAAAATTAGCATGCACACACACATACCCTACACAATAAATTCACCTCTTTAAAATTTCCCTTATTTCTTACATAAACTATTTAGTCATATCATGGATAAATTGATTACAATTCACTTATACAGTAATTAACAATTTTGATATAATTATTTGTTGAATAGAATGCTTTTAATAACTTAATAGCTTAACTTAAACTGTAAATCAACCTATTTCTTATTTTTTAAAAGATGACTAGATATTAATTTTTAAGAAAATATTACTTCATATAATAATAAGGCATCTGCTTTCAAGATAGATTTATTCAAATATTATATGTAATTTTTAGATATAACTTACTATAATTATTATATTCACATTTTGCTTTTAAATTTTGATTTAAAGATAGTTTAATTTTTTTTTTTTTTTAAGAAATAAAAAAATTTAAGTATATGCACAATGTTCTCTGTCCAAAGGTGCTCAATGCAAAGATATTATAATTGAGCAGATATAATGACCACTGCTGTGATTTATCATCACTTTCTAGTACCTTTATTCTATTATCTACTTTAGAGTTATATCATGAGCTTTGATGTTTTTAGTCTGTCAGAGAATATAAAAAAAAACATTTTTATTTATTGTGCAAATATTAAAGGCTAAAAATTATATTTTTTTTCTGTAAAATAAATGTTTTTATTTAATGTGCATTAAAAATCTAAAAACAATTATTTTCTTAAAGTTAAATATAAACCTTCTAATTGTAGTTGAAGAAAACAAATATTTTTTGACTTTTTAGTGCACATTAAATAAAAGTTTATTACAAAATATTTATTATATATTGTAACAGGTATGGGGATATCCCTTTTTATTTACATTTATTAAAATGTAAATGTACTAAGGTTAATGAGTGTTAGAAATGACCACATTCAATGTATTTAGAATGAATGTCCTAATTAACTACAATGATCAGACTACATATCTGTTAAGCTTATTTATTATCAATACTATTAGCAGCCACATTTCCTGACCATAATTACTAAAAATAAATTCAATTAAAAGGAGAATCACCTCTTGGTCACTATAGACATTATTTTGGGCCCCCTATATAATGATGACCACCTATAGGTTGGGTCTAAACTCCTCCCTTGCTTCTTTGATGTTGAACCTTTCCATTAATCTACTAATAGCTCAGGTAAATATGACAATGCTTCACAGGATAATCACTTTTGTTTATATAGTAAACATGTGTAATTGTTTATTTCTAATTAAAAATAATAATAAAACTATCTATCGATCTTTGTATTGCAATTTTATAGATACTGATGTGAAAATTCTGTGGTTATAAAAGAAAATTAATAATTAAAAAAACATTTAAAACAAATACATTAAAATAAAAATATAGATTAACATGCATTTATGAAATGTGTAAAAATATTAATCTTTACAAAAGTATACTTTATAATACAATTTTTGTGGTTTCTAATATTTATATTTACTTCCATTTATTAACTATTCTATGATCATCTTTTATATCTTTTGGATTCCTACTTCAAGCTCATATATGTGGAGACTTGATTTCACATGGCTTAAATTTATGAGATCATTCATTCAGCCAGTTTCTTGCTTACCTTCAATTTGTACAGATATTGAAAAAAGTATAGTTATAATGAGCTTTTGAGTACATGTAGCTTCTACTGCAATTATTTAACTTGATCAGTTTTTGGGTTGATACTGGCTTATACACTTTAGAATATTAAATAGTTAAAGCTGGATTGATTTTTAAATACAATTTCAATGTCAGTTACCCAGAACTCCAATATTATTCTCTCATTTTTTTGTTTTATATACACATACAGATTTTTTTTTGTCATATTACTTTAGCAGATGAGCCTTTAGTAGGTGAATGTCTTGAATAACAGCAAATAACTTTCAAAAATGACAGGATTACTTTTAAATTCTTGTTACATAATAGGGCAGATTTAGAGCATTTTCTTTACAATCCATAGTTATATTGAGGCAAGATCAGAACAGACCTACACTGGAGATTTAACCAGGCATGGCAAATATATATCTATATAAAAGATCACATTTAACATCTTTACAAAATATTAATATTTTATGCTAGCTAATATATCTGCACTCGTCTGTGTGTTTCAGCTTTTCGCCTTTTGCATTGGCATGTTGATTTTGTGCCTGGCTTAAAGAGAAGATGCCAAAGACAAGCAAGTAAAAACAAAAGAAGACAAGATAAGACATAAAAGACATAATTCTCTTATACCATTTTTTCTCTTGTACTGATTTTTTAAAGGTATTTTCTAATATGACATCTGTCTGGCACATAAATTTTTTAGCTTATCTGTATTTTTTCCTCTTACTTTATTTAATGAGTTATTGTTTATATTATATTGTTAATTATACTTTGGTATTTGCTATTATCTAAAATTTGTGCTTAATCAAGTTTTATCGAAATACCAAATATTCAAGACTAATTAAATACTTTTTTATTTTTTATATTTTATTTAACTAAATATATCTGTAGTTTTATGTTTCAATTTTTTTTATCTCAGCAATTTTATTTTATTTGATTTAATTAAAATAAATCAGTTTGACTTATATAGAGAGAAATCTATATTATAAGTTTCTTTTTTTTTCTTTTCCTCTTTTTATTTATTCTTTTTTTTTTTTTATATACATATGTATCTTAATATTTGTGGCCAGATCTACAATTTACACAGTAAATAAAAGTTTATTATAAAATATATATTATTTTTAACTTTTTTTAGTATTGTTTTGTCCTCATAATTATTCCAATTTTAATTAAAATGAAGAATAAAAATAATGTCACACTCTGTGAATATTTGAAAGAAAACTGTGCACTAAAAATCAATTTCAATATTATTTTATTTAAGAAAAAAGCATTTTTTAAACAGAAACTTTTACAATAATAATAATAAAAAAAATCAAACTTTTACTGTCAGAGAAATTAAGATTTGTTGTTATTTTTATCTGAATTTATTGTAAATGCTTTTAACTTATAGTTTTTTAAAAATATACCATTCTTTTATGCATATCACTGAAAAGTTACTGAACCATTATTAATGTTTGAAATTTGATACAGTAACACTGCTATAGTAAACAAATGAGGGGACAATGCCAAAATATTTCACTGTTATATTGCATTGTCATTGACTTCTAACACATGTTCAAAATTTAGCCTAAACAAATAAACAGAGTTTCTAAGGTAAATAAAAGAGTTTTTTAAAAAGCAAATCTCTAAACCAATCACACTGTTCACAGGAAAATACAGCCACTAATTACCCATATCAATCAAAAGAACAGAATCCTCAATCTCACAAATAACTATAAATGCAAGTTCAAATTAGTACATTTGTTAGAATGCTAAGTGATATGATCGAAATTACCTTACATTCAAAATTCAACCAAACTGCCAAGAAAATAAACTCTAAAATACTACCAATGGTTTCACTACTACACACAGACTTCTCAAGTGTAAAGAACAACATTTGAGAAGTCTGCTTGTGGCAGTGAAATCATTGCTAGTGGTTTAAAGTTTATTTTCTTGGCTAGTCTGGTTGAGTTGTGAATTTGGAGTAATTTTGATTATTTATTGACCAGTTTAGCTTTATATTTTTAATGTATATAAAGTAATATGATGTATACTTGATTATGAACAACCTATTAACTGTAAAACATTCATAACAGACCAATGTTTTACCAAAAACCTGACCATGAATAACATAGAGATCCTTTTATAACCTAACTAATAGAAGTAAATATTTATTCTAATATTCAATAAATTAAGCAATACATTTTTTTTTATCAAGATTTGTAATATTAAAAAAAATATGAATTAAAATGAGTAATTAAATACAAATACTTTGTATATAAAATATATTCTTTTCATAAAGAATTATTAAAAATGGCATTATCTTTCTCTGTGGTATAGTACAACCTACTATAAATGTGAGTTATCATTAGATACTAGATGATAGTACAATTTAATCCCTACCACCAATTTTCTGGATTTTGCCTTTACCAATAAAGCTGGATCAATGCAATTATATATTTAGAAACTACCTTTAACTTCTTTTTACTATCAAGCTTTTTAGAATCGAATGATGTTGTGTTATTAAAGAACTGTTAACTAATCTTTATTGTCTTTGATTTATTTAATAATAAAATATATCATACCAGAATTGGTTATTTAACATATGACATGATTTTTTTTCCCTCAAAGTTACTTTCTAATATTTCATCATGATTTTAATGTTTTTTTTAAAATATATATATTGGTTAATTTAGCATAATTTCAAACATTAATACAATTCTATTTTTGGTAGCAAAGCTTATGACAGTATTTATTTACTTGATATAACATTGCAGTAAACACAGATGAATAATATGAATGATTGCTAATTTTACTTAAATAACCAATACACTTTTTTTATTTTAATAATATTAACCATCTTAGCAACTATGCTACAAATCATAACACCTTTTAAACACAGATATTTTTTTTTAAAAAAGATCAATTATAGTAATCATCTCATCTAAAATTAATAATTTATATATTTAATTATTTACAAGTCTTATTTATTAATTATTTAAAATCAATTTTAAAGCTTATCAAAAAATGTTACAAAGTCTGACTTAAAATAGTCAAGAACATAAGTGAGTCATGACTTAATTTTTATAATAAATTTGAAATTTGTTTTTTTTTTTCAATTCACTCATATGTACATAAATTGAGAAATGAGTTTATTTTAGAGTGAAAAAGAATATTACATTTATCTTAGATTATTATTATTTCATTATTGTAATTTTTGATAATAAGCAATCTCTGGAATACAAGTTCCTTTTGATAAATATGTACATATAAAAAGTGATTTAAAAACATTACATCTGTCTTTGAACATATATATGTAGTCAAACTTCAAAATCAAACTGGTTTTATAGCCAATATATCTTAATTATTTAAGACATAAATAGAAAAATCTGACTATCGTTTCTGCAAAATTGTTCAGCTGTTTCAAGTTTTTTACCTGATGAATGATAGTTTCTCATGTAATACATATATAATGAAAGAGATTAGCCTGAAAATTGTAATCTCGCAAAAGTTCAAGATTTATAAGTTTTGAGGGGAGTACATAGTATTAGTTAGATATATATACAGCTTACTTTTAATATGTATTAAAACAACTTAAATCATGATTAGTGTCTGCTTAAATGATGTAAACTGTCTAAAAAGTTTGATTTTAATTACAAGTATAATATTTTTTTTTTTTTAAAGAAAATACTTAAGAATAATGTTTAATTTTTTTTTTCTCATGCGTCATAGCATCAGCCGGGAAGCGAACCCGCTGTCCCCGGGACAACTGCTTGTAAAGCGGTTGACGCTGATCTCTCGACCACCAATGCTTGACAATAATGTTTAATTTAGATGCGTAAATGTAAAGTTACTCAAATGCTTCAAAGCATTTAAAAAAAAATCTGAATACAAATTCGAAATTATTATTAGTAGAAATATTATAGAGAATTGCCATAAACAAACTATATTTAAAAAGACAACAACAATTCAAATGATAATTGAAGACTGAATTATACAAAATAAATAGACATAAATATGTGTTTAAATGTTGAAAATAAAAATATTATAAAAATATGTAGCTATTCTTATAGACAGAATAATATAAGAAAAGAAAATTATAAAATCTCAATAAATAGTAGTTGGCCAGTTATGTTACGAAAGTAATAATTTCTTCACTGTTTCTCTGTGGAAGATATGGGCTAGACATTTATCCTATATATATATATATGAATCGTTTTAAGACATGGATGAAAGCTTCCATCAAGAGACATCTATAATTACCAAAAACAAAATATAATATATAGTTATTTTTGTGTGTTTTTTAATGTTATGCTAAAGTGTTTAGATTCGAGAAATAGTGATTATTGGGTCAAAGTTCAATTTGTCATTTTTAGCAATGAAATATCACACTTCCTCCTGAAATGTAAATCGATTTTTTTTTTTTTACAGAAAGCTAATACAGATATGAACCAATTATTATTAATCTACTTAAGATGAACTTCAGCGGATACATACAGAAGTTATTTTAACCACGAGCTTTTGGTCTGCTACATTCACTGTAAGGTTCAAAAATACAATATTTATCTGATAGACGAATGGAAAAGTAAAATAAAAATATAGATACTGATTTAAAAAATAACTTGTGTTAATTTGCTAATTAAAGAATTTAATTTTTTTTTCATAAAAGATGAAGTATCTCTTTTTCTACTTTTTTTCAATAAACAAATAAATAATAAGTATTAAAAATCAAAGAAAATCATTTTAAATTATACAATTAATGATATAAATAAATTGAAATTAATAATTGTTAAAATGTAAAATTGTCCTCTTAAACCGAGAGGTATCGCAGCCGCCATGCAAGCAAGTAGTTGGTTGCAGACGGGTGTGGGTTCGCGTCCCGGCAGATGCTATGACATATGAAAAAAAAAAATATTTTACTCAGGATTATTACATAGATATATAATCCCCCTCCCCTTTGTTGGTACTTCCTTTGATAAAGTTTAAGCCGGTCTGATTTCCTCTTCTAGTATACATAGTGTACAATAGCCCATCTTAATTTAATCAAACAAAAACGTATTTGCTTTAAATAATCAATCAAATTAATGACCTTGATATTTAAACAGAATCAAGTTGAAACAATGACTCATGTTTCCTTTATAAAATACATAAACCATAAAATATTCCTTCCATAACATAGATTTTTTTTTTAAAAAAAGAATGATCTGGAATAGAAAAACAAACAAAACAAAGCAGAGAAAAGCAAATATTTAATAACATGTTATTTCACATACATCTCCTCTCTCCTTTTTAAATTAGTCTTTTGAAATTTATGAAGTATATATTAAAAATGATTTATGGGTGTATATATGTGTGTATGAATTCTGAAGAGAGAAACCTGATTAACCTATTATGTTCTATGGAAGGTCTGCAACACACAGAACTGTATTTATATACACATTTATGTAAAAGACAATAAGTTTGTTAATTAGATATTTTCTTTGGTTTATATATTCACACCCACACACATAGATAGCTATAATTAGTATTAGTTTGAAGCAGGTAGTAATATACTTATAGTTAAACCAAAAATATGACTACAATTGAAATATAAAAGTTGATATGAATTAATACAAAATTATCCCAATAAAAGCATTATTTTTTGGGATTGAGAAGATCGATCCAATTACCATATACATTTCTATCTAAAGCCACTGTTAAACAGGTGTTTGAAATATTAGGAGTATAAATAAACAAAGGAAAATGAAATATTACGACTAAAAATAAATCACAGAAGGTTATGAATTTACTGTTAAAGATAATAAATAAATAAATAGTAAACTACTGTAGGATTATGTTAAGAGTTAAATGGATTATGGGAAAAAAACAAAAAGGGTATAAGAAAGTTACTCTGTAATAACTAAAGTCATAATAGAGTACCCATTGCTTTATATTCAAAACAAAAGTCATTTAAGTAGACTTACAAATGATATATTGTTTGTAATTAAGTTGAAAAAAGTTCCTTGAAATCAAATAGCTTTTTAAGCTTATAAGCTAACTAGTAATCACAATAATAAAATAAAAATATACATAAAGAAACTGAAATGTAAGTGAAAAAAAATAAAAGAAATAAAAAGAGATATATAATGATGATGGAAAAATTGCTGTAGAAGCTCATAGAAAAAGTTATTGCCATAAAATACATAAGAAAGTTGAATAACAATAAACAAATTAGAAGTAAGAATTGTAATGATTAAAACAGGATCTAAGTAAGATATGTAGTACATTGTTAAATATATATAAGGTAACTTCCGGTGAGTAATGGCGTCCGCCTGTTTGCTTTCGTTTCTTCCCTGAAGTTGTCCACGTTGGTAATTGTTGTGCACTTTTAATATGACGAAGAAGTCATCAAAAAAGAACAAGGTGATAAATAAAGGTTTGAAAGGTGATGAAACTATAATATCTAAAGATGGAGGTAATACATGTGAGAATTCTGTCGCCGTTAGTAATAACGTTACGACCGAAGTAAAAAGTATTGAGCTACACAATAAAAAAAGAAAACTGGATAAAAAAAATAATATTAGTGCATTCAAGGAAAAAAACCAGGACACAAAGGAAGAGGATTTATGTTTACATGTGGGGAAAAATGCAGATAAACAGGATACGAGTTATCTAGATTTTAGTGATAATACGCTTGCGGATAACGTTTCTTGTCAACCCCCATCAAGGGCCTTCATTCGCTTAAACTCTTACTGGAAAAGGATATTTACTAGTTGTATGTCGGCATGTACGTCCATTTTTAGTTTAATTATGCAATCTAATGAGTCCAGCGGGGAACATGTCCTTGATAAACCTGATATAAACGAATACCTTAAGGTTCTTGATCAAAATAGTTTATTAAATACCGTTAAAAATACAGCTTTCTTTGCTGCAAGGGGTTTTGTTTCTATTGAGTATTTTACCACCGATCAAAAAGAAAAAGCGGAGGCAACGATAAAAAAAATTCAAAATAAGAAAATATATTAAGTCTCGAAAGAACTGAACCCCCTAGTTTACGGAAAAGTTTTGCATACTCTGCCTAATTTTAATGTTGAGTTTTTTAAGTTGGAAATAGCGTCGTATGCCGAAGTTAATAAAATGGAAAGATTATTAACACCCGAACTGCATTTCAAATCCCCTCAAATTCATGGTCAATTGTGTCAAAAATGAACAAGGGCATTTCAAGGGAACAGATCCCACATAAAATTTTTAAAGATCATATGCCAATCTCCATTATTATTAAAGGTAGGCCACCCATTTGTTTTAGATGTAATCGTATTGGTCACATTGCAGCTCTGTGTGATGCTGGGCCATGTGTCAAATGTAATAAATTCAATCGTCTAAATCACTACTGTAACATAGCTCCATTAAAATCTTGGGCTAATGTTGTAAATAATAGTCCTGATGAAGAACTTATATACGAGCAGGAAATTATTGATGATCTCGAACTAGATAATGCTGCACCTGCTCAAATACAGAGGCAGTGCCTAGTTGATGAAAGCTCAGCAATTATGGAAAATGAAGAAACATATGTTGAGGTAAATGATATAGTGAAAACGGAAAACAACATAATTAATAATGATAATAATAAGCATGTTGACATAACTGATATAGAGAAAACTGAAGTAAAGGAAAAAAAAAAAAGCAAATAGAACATTTTCTGTCAAATGTCCCTGGAAGGCACCCATCTATAACTGAGTCAGAACTTGAAACAGAGAAACTAAACCAAAATGAAATGGAACTGGAAATAGTAAATCTATACCATAATGAGACTGGTGTTAATATGAATGATTGTGGTCATGAAAGTGGCTATAGTAGTATAAGGCAATGAAATCTTTGGATCCCACTATGTATAAGTCATTAAATATAGTCACCATTAATGTTAGAGGCATCAACAGCCATGACAAGGTACTAAAGCTTACTGATTATCTTGCTTCACAAAAATTTGATATTGCTATTCTAACAGAAACAAAGATAAATGTAAACACACCTGAACAGTTTATCGATCAAATTAAACGGAAAGGTCTATTATTGTACAAGCAGAACATTAGACCGGCACAAGGTGTTGCCATTCTAATTAATATAAAGTCTAAAATTTATAAGGTGCAGATCATAAGTATGCAGATCAATCACATAGTAATCTCTTTTCAAATGCAAGAACAGATGCACTATGTTGTAGCAATTTATTCGACAAATAGAGGAAGGGAGGTGCCCAAAATTATTAAAGAGATGCAGTTCCACTTGACTCTGCGTCCAGGAATAGTAATAATTGGAGGGGATTTTAATGTCACGTTTCAGGACATTCCAGTTCAGCTAAAAAATAAGTTGCAGGATATTGATGTGCTGCCATGTCAAAGTAAATATGGAGCAAATGCCTTTACCTTTTTTAATAGTCGTTACTCATCACTGATTGATTTGTTTTTCATTTCGAGATCTAAGATAAAAGATGTTGAAATTGATACTTCAATTGTTGCTTTCTCTGATCACCTGCGTGTAAAGTTGGTGGTAAGGCTCTATGATGGGGATCCAGAATGTAGCTACCAGTTTAGCATAAAAAAAATATTAGTAATTCATTCAATTTGACCTGTGATCAGAGATCGAATTTAATTGTAGCTTCTTGTTACTTCACTAAGCAAACAGCCTTGTCTCCATGTGTGGCTTGGATTAGATTGAAAAAACTTATATCTGATGTCTGTTCTTCTGGAATGGAACTGGATTTGTCTCAAAACCAAATGAAATCCCACTTAAATGACATTGCTAAAACCTTGCATTCTTTAACTACTCTATCTAATAATCGCTCATTGATCAACTCCCTGCAGGAAGAATATAATGACATTTATGAGAAAATGCAGGAAGAAATATATGCTATAAGATTGCGAAAGATACTCCCTAATATTGCCTGCATCATAAAACCAACATTGAACTATGCCAAGGTGTACGTGCCTCAGTCTAGAGGTATCACATGTGTCAAAACTGAGAATGGAGAGGTTTTGTCAGGGCTGCATGTGGATCAGCACATATATAAAAATCTGCAAAACACTATGGGAAATGATGAAAGGAATTCAGACCATTGGCCAAGGATGATGGTGCAAGGATCAGCAGTATATCTCACACCTAAATATTAATGAGGAAATAACTAGACTATCAAATCACACAGTTACTGCTCATGATTCTATACCTGCCAGAATTTATAAATCAATATCTTACTTGATAATTGAAGTGCTTGCAAAATATTACAATCAGTTGTGTGCACAACCTATAGATTGGCCAATGATTAATAACAGAATAATTTTTTGTATAAAAAAGAATAGGAATATACACATCCCATATGTAAATGACCTGAGAAATATTACTATCGAGGACATTGACTCAAAAATATTTGCTAGAATTATATTGAAGAAATTGTATAATAGAATAAAAAATAGAATTTCAGTGGCTCATTACGCTATTAAAGGTAAGAGAGCAACTGATGCAATTATGAAGATCCAGGATGCAATCAGATATGCCAGGTGTAATAAGTTAACTCAATTCTTTGCAATGCAGATAGACTTTAAATCTGCATTTGATGTGGTTGATTGGTCATTTCTGTCTAGTTCATTGGCACCACTTGTGGAGGGTGAGGAGAATCTAATTACAGCAATCAACAATTATGTGACCAACGGGAGAATCGCGATTAAAAACTTTGCAAGGCGTTCTAATTTCTTTGTTCCATCAAGGGGGATCCCACAGGGGTCTCCTCTGGCAGCCCTCCTCTTTGCCGTTTATCTGGATCCGATGATTAGGGAAATAGAAGCCTCAACCAATGGGATTTTCTTACCTCAGCTTGGTGCCTTTGTTCATGTCACTGCCTTTGTCGATGATGTTATTATTATATTCGAGAATGTGGCCAGTGTGCATAGAATCTTTAACATCTTAAATAAATTTCAGATCTCTACAGGCTCATGTATTCAATCTTCCAAGTCGGCTGCATGGCAATTGGCCACTGCCAAGAGAATCCCATGTGACTTCTTGGGCACGCCTTCCTCCTTTCTAGGGTTGCCTCTCTATCTGTCTAAAACTAAAATGAGTGCCCATTTGAACAAACTGGTTGTAAAAATCATCGAAACTAAAATAAATGCCTTTTCCCCATTTAAATTGTATGAAACAACCAGAGCAAAGGTTTTTAACGCTATTGCTGTTGGTGTGCTCTCTTACTATGGACCATGGATGAAAATCTTTAATGCCACTAGTCTTAACATCATTCAATTGGCAAAAAGATATATTTGGGGTAAGAAGTATAGCCTGATACCTACTAAAATAATGCAGCTACCGATTGGAGAAGGGGGTCTCAATTTAATTGACCCTAAGTCATTGGTGAGCTTCATTAAGGCAAGAGCTTATTTAAGGATCATTGACGATAATTCGCTCAGGCCGCTAACACAGAATATTAATATAGATTCTAACCTAGGGTCGGACGGAGTATCTTATTTTGATGATATGATGATTGCATACAGGGATATCCAGGATGATCTAAACTTAGAGACCTTAGATAATTTAAAATATAAAGAGCTAAAAAATAGAGAGCTTTCTAATGAAAACTCCTGGCTCAATGCCTCATTAAAAAAATTCTAAAAAATTTCCAATCTATTTGTACATCACAGTCTGTTATGAAATTTATTTTCAGATTGATAAATGGAATTTTGCCAACCACCACTTTTTTAAACCAAAGGCTGAAAATGGGCCTGGATGATCTATGCAAATGCTGTAATAGATCCGACGAGACCTTTCTTCACCTGATGGAGGAATGTACAGCCTTTAGTGATTTGAGATCTATGGTCTTTCATAAGCCTATTGCGAATCTAAGACTCTTATTTAAAGAAAACATTGTTTTATTCAAGCCTCATAATGCCATAGTTATTGTGCATGTAATGAGAGCAATATGGATATCTAGGTGTGCTCTGATCTTTGATAACAAGAAGATATATTGGAAAAAAAAAATGGAAAAAGAATGGGATGACATGTTTTATAAAGGTTTGAAATTTTGGCCAAGAAAAACGTTTTTATTGGTATGGGGTGGTTATGTTCCTACAAGGTGTGAATTGTGGAGCTGAATGCTCTTACAGAACACTGATTAAATGAAAGGTGGAGATAATGTAATTTACTGGATACATTTGAACTTAATTTATTTTTTAAAGTAATGATTGTTACGATGTATGTACTGAATCAAATGTAAATACAGTTTTTTTAAATAAATAAAAAATAAAATATATATATATATATATAAGGTTTTGTTTTGAATGTTGCTTTAGAAGGGTCAGAGAGCTTGAGAAGAAGTAAGACAGGATTTAAATAAGACGTATATTATATAATTAAATATATATAGAAGGTTTTGTTTTGAATGATGCTTTAGAAGGATCAGAGAGTTTGAGTCTAAGAAAAAGAGAAAAAAAAAGAAAATTATAGAAAAAAAAAAAAATGGATAAAAAAAGTAATAATTATAAAACGTTGAAAAAAGCACTACTAAAAAAAGATTATTTATTAAAGAAGTTTGAACAAGACAAAAGAATTATGAAAGTGCAATGGAAGAAAATATAATAACAATCAATTCTTAAGCTATCAATAACTCAATCTGTAGTCAAGGCAACCTCATTTAATGATACAGGTTGAGATTATTGAGTAATTGGCTTTATTATCTTAAGAAAATATTAAAAATGAAAAGATGAAAGACAGAAGTTGATGAATGTTCTTTAAAAAAAGGTAACTATGAGCATTTGATATGAGACCAAAAGGATAGAATTACTTACAAAATGTGATCCTAGATCATGTGCAGGATGACTAATGTGAAATTTCTTTGGCATACAAGAAATAGCTTTTATAAAGGAATAAAATACTATTTTTCCTATTATGGGAGAGTGTGTGTGTCAAATTTTATAACATTATCAGACTAAAATTTTTTTTTTTAAAAAAGGTACACACTAGAGACTTAAATAAAGATGTTAGCTAGTATTTTATTAAATAACTTTAATATAGACTAGATTATGTAACAAAAAATGCATATTCTGTCACTCATAATTAATTTTTTTGTAAATAAATAAAACCCAATAATTTGTGTTTATTAACATTGACTTAAATGTTATATGAAAAACATTTCTCCAAAATGAACTATCATTTAATTGATTTTTCTAGCTTTATTTTATCATCAACCCTTCCAAATATTAATCAATAGATAAATTAGATCATTTCTTGATATGACTAAAATAAGACAATTTCAACCTGATCATGTAAAAAAATCAGGTCTTATCTAATTAATGGTCCACAAATTCATTACACTTGTATTCCATGAAATCTTCAAAAGTCTCTGCCAATGCCATGTATTATTTATTTTTAATGTCAAATTTTCACATTCGAAGAGAATCACAGGAAACATCAAATTTTGATTTTTGTGCCTCAACATGTAAAAATATTTTCTATCACTATAACAAAACTCTTGACTATTGGATAGCTTGATGAGTAGACTAAGGAGGTAAAATTGTCAAATCCTTCTCTGGGTTCTTTATTGTTTTTAAATCACCTGCTAAGATATCATATTCTTCATCTTCTTATTTAGCCATAATACCATCTTTTCACTATGTTTTAAAATGTTCCTAATGAGAGTCTAAAACTATTTTTAGCTTTAAGTATGATGCCATCAGCATAATTAAGAGTATTAAGTTTATTCCATCAATTCTTAATCCATATATGTTTTGTTCAATCTGGATTTCTTCATTACATGTTCAATAAACAAGTTAAATTAATAGTGACACTAAGAACTAATAATTTTATATTAAAATTTAAAAAGTGTATCTCATCACAGTCTGTTTCAACTGTAATATCTAGTCTCATATAGGGGGTTATCATAAGAACAATAGATGTTTTGATACATTCATTTTTCAAAGAACTGTCCATACTTAGCATGAACAACTAAATCAAAGACTGTTGTAATCAATAAAACACATACAAACTTCTTACCTAGTATTTCATAGCCTTTTTAATTACACACCTTATATTAACAATATTTTTAGTTTCTCAACTTTTCTTGAAACCAACTTGTACTCTGACATTAAAACTTATAAGAATGTAAATAAGCATTTCATGATTTTTCAGAAAATTATTAATATGTGACTTCTTTCTTCAATATAGGCATATATATTAGACCAATTTGTAGGCTATGTGATTTTAATTTATAGGATTAATTTTTTTCAGTGCTTTCATGAATTTTTCTTCAGCTTCTCTGTAAAATTTCCATCTTTAATTATTGTAGATTTTTCAAAGTTGATAAGTGATAATAGCTCTTATAGCTATCTTTTTTACTTAATGTGATCTGTCTATTGGCATTTTTTTAGCAAACCTATATTAAAATTTCACTTAATCTCACAATTCCATGAAATATAAACACTTGTATTTATAAATTGGCTTCTATTAATAACATCTTTGCAAAAATTACTCCTTGCCATTAATTGATGCTTTTTAGAATTTTCATTCCATTTCTGAGCTGATGGATGATTGTGATATGAGTTATGCATTGCATTGATAATGTAAAGACATTTAAACATATCTTTAAAATGATTAGCCTTTTTAATTTTGGCTTCTCTTCATTTCTTTGCACTTATATATTTTTTATTTTGTTTTTTTCTGATTCTTATTTATTATTTCATTCACATCTATCTACAGTTCATCTACCACACCATCATTTATATCAAAAACTCAAACTGATGTCTGATATTATTCTTAAAAACAATGGTTATATCTAACAGATTGTACGAACTTGCACCTCTTTTTCAGCTTTACTCTCTATATAAAGTATCTCATGAACTTTTTAAAAATATATTCCAAGCTATGTTTTTTTCTTATTACAATGAAATATTCTATAATTGACAAGAATATAAACAATTTGATTTCTAAGAATTTCATTTAGTGATGTACGTGTATATTATAGATAGCACTTTGATTGCTTTTAAAAATATACTGACATTAAAAAGATGTTTAAATTCGCAAAAACTTATTAGTTATTTTAAGCAGTGCCATTTTTGAAATGATAATAAAAAAATTTAGTATATGAAATTAAAAATTTAATTTGGAATAATGAATCACAATACGTTAAAAGTGATAATTCTTAATTGTTTTTCTTATACAATTAATATTTTTAGAAATGCTCTGTTTACTCCAAAATTATTTATTGTAAAACTGATTAATCAACGGGCTTTAGATGGTAGCACTATAATCCACTTTTTCAGATTATCAATTACCAATGACTATCTTCTAAATGAAAATCATAAAATTAACTCAGTCATTTGACATCGTATCAAAAACTTTGCTTTTGTTAAATAAATGTTTCATCTGATTATTATTTGATTTATAATGATAATACAACTATTATCACTTGATCATAATATTCTGTTTACCAGTTTTTAAGCAGACAACTTCCAAAAACTGGTTTTTATTTATTTATCAAAAAACAATATTTTGTTGAATGTAGATGAATATTTTTTATTATTATAAAATTTATTTAATTGAAATTAAAAGAAAAAAAAAGCATTCCATCCATTTATATTTAAAAGTTAATCACTGATTCTAGCTTTAACTCTGTAAGGTAATTCAATATAATACGGTTAAATGCTTATTAAGAGTTTTTAATAATTTCATTTTCTGATTACAAAAAAAGCAAGAATAGCATTTTCAAAATATCTCAGAGAATCTTACTTCAATGTGATGTATTCTGTCTATGTCTCTTAGAAATTTAATTTGTTAAAAGTAAATGTTATACTGCCAAAGAATTCTTGAAGACATTTAAGTGGCTATATAATTTGGTTTGAGAGATGAAAACTGGGAAAAAATTTAGCTTTTAATAAAATATATTATTATTCTGAATTAATTATTAATTTCCAAATTATTTTGGTTATTATTCTAATTTGCATCATAAACTGAATTTAACGACTATTGGATTTTATAGATATAAAACACATAGCAAGTAACCCTATAGATAGTGAATATCAAATGTATAAATAAGTGGTAGATCTGAAGAACTTAATTAAGTCACTAGTGAATATATTTCTGATTGGAATCTCTATAAGTTCATTTATGATATTTTGTTAATCTTTTTTTTTTTTTTTGAAAAAAAAAAAATCTTATGCTGAATAAATAAAATTCTGAATTATATAATAAAGAAGTAAATAAATCAACTTAACAGTAGTCTTTCATAAAAAGAAATGAATAACAATGACAATATAGAAGATTTAAAACAGCCCCCAGAAAACGTCTTTAGAAAACAAAAAGATTTATTTCTAAGTCTATTAGAAATTAAGTAAAAATTTAATAAGTTGAAAAAAATATTAAATATCATCAACGAATAGATGATAATATCTAACCAATTTAGTAAAGCAAATGTAATTATTTCTCATTATAAATTACTTCAGGTATTTCCAAAGATCCTAATTATAAAAGTTCTACCTCTAATTAAAGGAGATTTGAACTCAGACATTCAAATTCTCTATAGTCATCCATCAAATATTGTGGTGGCAGATTTATTTTAATAAATTAGAAAATGTCCTTTTCACGAAATTCCTATAGATATTGGTTTACTTCCTATAATGTAAACTTTTAGCATTCAATTTTAATTCATTTATTTTTCAAATGAATTCATAATTTTCTAGATGCAGATAAAATTAATAATAGGCAAAAGCATAACAATAGAGCAACTATTCCTCAGGAATTGAGCAATCAATTTATATCCCTCACTTTCTTCTTTCATTGCATGGCTTTGATTCAATGACATATACAGAGTATAGTACCATTTAGATTAGCTATCCCACTCTCTATTAAATACAACATAGTATTAATGTAAATTTATTCTGATTTTTATGATTAATATAAAAAAACATATTTAATCTGCCAAAATAAAAGATTTTCATCAACTATTTTTTAATTATTTTGTTTTCCAAATTAAATAAGTAGCTCATATGATAACCTGCTTTATCTGCTAGTATAGTTTTTTTTTATACATTCTTTTCATTTAATTAATGTGAAATAATGAAAAAAATATTAAAATGCAAATGCTAATTATAATACATGTAATAAAACAGGCAAAACTCTCCATACACCACAGTGCAAGCCAGAGTAATCAATGGATGCCAGAAGGCTTGCGCATAAAATCCCTATCTAATACCTACTCATCCAATATCTCCAGACTAGTTTGTGGCTTTTGTCAGTGAGGAGCCTTGGATCTGAGAAAATAGATAGCAATTTTATGCACAAGCTTTCTGGCATCCATTGATTACTCTGGCTTACACTGAGTGGTACTACTGTATGGAGAGTTTTTCCTATATTAATAACAGTTATGAGCAAGCATAAGAAATGGTGATCTTGTGATATTTAGTGGTTTAACACATGAAATGAACAACTTAATTTTTTTAAAAGTTCTAAACACATAGGTATATTATAGAGCAATTCAAAGCAAAAAATAATAAAACTGTTGTTCATAAAGATAATAAATAAAAGCTGGATTGTTCTACGTAGGGGGAATAAAATAGTACAAATTTTCTTGGACAAATTTAATATTGCATTCAGAATCCCCATTAATTTAAATAAGATTATTGACAATGCAAAGCATAAATTCTAATATTAAAGCAGCTCAATATGGTCTATGCATAAGTTGCAGCCAAAAACTATGCCCGTATGAATATTATGGTGAGACAAGGACAAATCTTAGAACTAGAATGACCCAACATTCTCTAATGTATAAAAAATATAAGACAAAGTCTGAGACCACTAACTCATGGATCTATTATTTTCATGAAAGAAAATACAATAGTTGTGATCCAAGGGTTATTAAAATTATGGGTGAAGAGAGAAATGATCATAAACATAAAATAAAAAAGGCATAGTTCATTACACAAAATGAATATGTAATGAATGAAAAAGCATTAAAATCAGCAAAAAATTAATGTTCTCAGCAGACTAACCACAAATATGACATGAAATAATTGAAAGTATACTTGATGCAATAAATTTTAGTAAATTTAAACTCAGTAATTTCTTTTACATTAATATATATATTACAAATCAATGTTTAAAAGGGTTCAAAATACGAAACAAAATTTTAAAAATAGTGAGAATTTATCAGCTTCTGTTTTTTATGACCATAATAAATCATGTATATATGTTTTTGATTTTGATTATAACAATGTAAAAATATTGGAAACTGAAAGAAATAACAATAAAAGAAAAATTAAAGAGGCGATATTAATATATAAATACAAGCAAAATTTAATTAATTGGCAAGCAGCAAACGTTAAGATAACAGAATTATGGGAAAGTTGACATTTTAAATGTGATAGTTGACAAAGCTACAACGTAGTGAAAGCGCTTCTAAGTTATAGTTATACATATAATTTTTATTGACTTTTAATTACTGTATTTTCAAATATTTATTTATAGAGTTACATATGTATGTATATTATTGTAAAATAGAGTTTAAATATAAAATTTAGAATGATTTATACTTTCAACACTTTTGCATCATATTTATGGCTAGTCTGCTGAGAACATTAATTTTTTGCTGATTTGAATGCTATTTGATTTTTGGTTTATTACATATTCATTTTGTGTAATGAACCACATCTCTTTTATTGTACATTTGTGATTGTTTCTTACTTAATTTGACAACACTTGGATCACAACTATGGCCATGCGCTCTTTCATGATTATCAAAAATAAATGAATTAACAGCTTTGGACTTAATCTTAGATTTTTTTATACATTAATGAATGTTGAATGATTGTGGTTCTAAGATTTGCCCTGCCTTAGCCATAATATACATATGGGCAGTCTTTTTGACTGCAGTTTACAACACAGACCACAATGAGCCAATCCAATGTCAGATTCAGAACCTTATAAATTTAAACAAGCTTATTAACAACCCAAAAGACAAAATTTTAATACTGGGCTGACTCTGTAAACTGCAGCTAAAAAGATTGCCCATATGTATATTGTGGCTAGACCAGAACAAATCTTAAAACTAGAATGATTGTAATTGTAGGGGATTTGAACACAGACTTCAAGCTCCTTTCAGCTATCCAGTCCATGTTTAATCAACTATAATTACAATTAAATTCCAAGTATATGCATTCTGCTTGTATTTAAAAAAAACAACTAAAATGATTCAACATTCCTTAATATATAAAAAATCTAAGATTTAGAATGAAGCTGTTAATTCATCTGTCTTTGATAATCATAAAAGAGAACATGGCCATAATTGTAATTCAAGGGTTGTCAAAATTATGTGCAAAGAAAGAAATGATCACAAACAATGGCAGAGATATCAAAATGTAAATATATATACATATATATATATACACACACACAATTCAAAGATTAATGAAAGTGGATATAATTTTATTTCTTGACCTCACCAAAACCTCAGCCAGAAATTCTTTTTAACTATTTGTTTTTATTTTTGAATTTTCATGCATACATGTCAGAATATTTATCAACCAGACAGTCTTTCCCAACTTTGATGGTCTAATTATTATGATATGACTATATACCTGCAGAATAATATATCCAAATATTATCCTGCAAATAAGCATCTTAGTTGAGAACTATTTAATATTAAGGAGAGACAAAATTATTCCATAAAGCAAAAAGCTAAATATTGATTTGAGAAAATGATAATAATGTTACATACTTTCTGTGAACTCTCTAATCATTTGATGAAAAATATTATTAAAATTCGGTGATCAATCTAGAACAAGGAATAAGAGAATGAAATCTTCCACTGGCACAGTCAACTATTCAAACCATATATAATTCTGTCTTACATAGAATACCAGTAGACCATGATGTAAACAGAAATATCAGACTAGATTAATAGAGATGCAATAGGTATTCCTTATTTTGTCAAATTTCTAAGTTTCAGCATGTTAAAAAGCCTTTCACATATGAGGGAATACCCAAAAATAAGCAGAATCATTTTCTGATAGCCATACCTGTTGTCATAAATGCTTCTGCTTCTAGATATCTCTTGTGAAGATCCCTCTGCACCAATCTGCCATATGTTATCATATGAAATCGTGGTCATATGTGGCACATTTTTTTGTAAAAATGTGTTTCAGGCAATTGTCAATTTTTGTAATGGCAGGGAAAATAGTTATAATACTTGAAACAGCTTACAAGCAACTTTCTCTGGTAGAAATACAATTTTACAAGTGGTTTAATGGCAAGTGAAATCCAATATCAAGAAGATGCTGGTTTTTTTTGGATGCAAATGGCATTGTTCACTCAGAATTCACTCATAATGAACAGACATTTAAAACCTACATATTCTGAAACTTTGTGTGATGAGGTAAAATGTAAACATCTCATTTTATGGCAAAATGAGGAGTGCAATATTTGCCATGAAATGTGGTGAGCCTTGAGTGTAAAACAATTTTTAATTAAATTCAGCATGATACAGATTTATTCAGCAGCCATATTCACTTGATCTCACTAAAAAAATGTCTAATTTTTTATTTATTTTGCAAACTTAGAAGTGGTGGAAAAAAACAATGAAAGCATTAAAAGGTATCTCTTTGCCAGAGTTTTTGGACTACTTTAAAAAGTGAAAAACCTATTTAGACCAGCACATTGCATTAAATGGATGATAGCTTTGAAAAGGATTCAATTTATAATACCTACAAATAAATACACATTTTTTTATTACATCATTCTGCTTATTTTTTAGGTATTCCCTCTCTATTAATCCATTTATTATGACATGAAATATTTTAATTTAAAGAATTATTTAGATACTGACTTTCCAATATTCAGTCAGAAATACTAATAAAATAAATTTAAAAAGAGACTAATTTAAGTATTAATTGGAACAACCTGGAAAAGACTAAAAAATGAAACATGCCAGTTAAATCAAAAAATTAATACTAAACTGTATCAATTCTTTATTAAGTGTTTGGAGTTAAAATAATTCAAAAGCATATATATATACATTAATTCTAATATTTTCACAGATAAAAGATCTCATATTATTATTACTATTTGCGGGATATTCCGTGTAGTGAAAAAGCTAAATGCTGACATTTCACTACAATATCAAGTACCTTTCTCAGAGCATCCTCTTTCTCAAAACCAATCTTTCCTGTAAGTAATATGTCATCTTTTATCCGTAAAAATATTAGAATTAACATTATTAATCTTATGGAAAATATTGGTTTTGAGAAAGAGGACGCTCTGAGGAAGGTACTTGATATTGTACTGAAACATCAGCATATAGCTTTTTCACTACACGGAATATCCCGCAAATAGTAATAATAATATGACACACACACACACACACATATATATATATATATGCAGAAAAACTTTGTAACAACCTGAAGACTGAAACTAAGTACATATAATTTGCCAGCAATACAACTCATACTATACTATCACTCAATGATTTTCTTCCTATACAGCATTCTTCAACATTGATCAAAAACAAGTTACAAAATTCACATGCTTATGCTATATATAAGTTAACATCTTAAGCAGTCAAGCACACTAAGAATTTGAATTAAGGCTAATTTAAACCATTCAATATTATTTTTTTATATATTTATTAATTCGGATGTGATTTATCACACCAATGAAAACAATAGAACCTAAAAAAATATGGTAAATATTCTATACACTAGATGCTACACTGAAATAATATTCATTAATATTAATTAAATTTTGTATATAAATTTCCAATTAATAAAGTAAATTCTGTTTTTTTTTTTTTTTTTGGAAATATATGTTGTATCAGATGAATTAAAAATGATAATATCCATTTGCAGTATGCAAAAAAAAAATTATAATATATATTAAATAAAGAACTGAAACTTATATGATTCAGAGCACAGTTGCACCCTTTACTAAATGCATAAGAATATAGTATGATAAAAATTTTAAAAATAAAACTATCTTGTATTAAAAGATTTTCATCACAACTTAATAATATTCTTAATACTTGCATAGTAATTATTACTATATTAAATATGTGCTGGCTATATACAGTTGACTTAAAATAGATCTTAAAAGCAATTTTAAATCTTAAATTTAAGTATAAAAAATGTTATCATAAAAAACAAATCTCACCCCTTTTCTTTGCTCTTATAATGTTTTAAGAAATTTTCCTTATGTTTATATTAATCATATAAAACAGGATTTATAATTACAAAAGAAAACTAAGCATTATAACTTAAATTTTTTTTAGGAAGATTTATTTATAAAATATGAAAAATATCTGCAATGTTTTTCAATCGTATAGTTTTTCAAACTCTCCACTGCCCCCCCCCCCCCCAATACCAATTACAAGATTTCTTGCAGCCAAACTAGCTGCAGTGCTGTTTACTTTGGAGAATCCCATGCCAACCTTCCAACAAGATTGTCCCAACACCAATACCTCTACAGAAGGCTAAAAACAATCCAGATCACAAATCTATATTTCTAGAGCACAAAAATAAACTCAGCCAAACATTCAAGCCTACATTAACTAGTGTATGTATTGAAAGAAATGATTCTAAATGCAAGATAAAGGAGGCTTGGCATATTGCCAATAATGCTAACTCAGTAAATAAAAAAGGAATCCTGTTTTCCCTCCTCTCTGAAAAATGGGCCATATAACATTTACATTATATCTTTCACCCAAAACTCTCTCATCCACTAGTCATTGCTATGAGTATGATATCAGGATTAAGATATTGGAAGCTGCTCAGCAGGCTACAATAAAACTTTTATTCTTAAGCTTGCTTATATTAATTACAATTGTATAGGAAAAAGAAACCAATGTAATGTAGAATTACTTCAACATTCTAAATTTAAAGTTAGGTTGAATATAGCAAAAAATAAATTATAATTTGCTGATATAAAGATATGCCTTTTTCTCTTCTTATGTAAAACATATATAATAAAATTGTTATTAATAACTACTTTTGACTCTTAAGTTAAATCATAAATTTATTTAATTTTAAAAATTAAAATAATATGCTGCAAAGTAGTTTCTTGTAAAAATATATTTAAAGTGAAATTTTACAGATGTAACTTTTTTTATAGTTATTATCTTTTATATCTTATTAATTAATTAAAAAAAGTGTTTTATTAAATAATGACAATAATATATGTTCTTTAATGTTTCTATAGATGTATTGTTTTGTTATTAGTAGTCCATGACAGTTCTCAATGATATAATTAAATCTCTTCTATTCTTTTGCAATTGGGGCACATTGGGTTGATTTTAGATATACCCCTTTTATAGTTACATCATTAAAACAAAGTATCCAATCTAAGCATTTCACGACCATAAGGCTATCCCTTTACATAATAATGGCAATATGGTTGGCAAGATGCAACAAAATCTTCAACCACCCTCATCAAAATGAAGAAATTTTTATTAGCAACAAATTAAAGAAATTCAGAAGGAGAGATATAAATCTGGTGCCTATTATTAAACACAAAGATACACGGAGCCTCATAAATGAAGATTGACTTAGAAGATCAAGGAAGTACCAAATAGTATACTGACATAGTATGGACCTCAAGAATCAACAGACCAGTCAATAAACATCAATGTATATATAAAGTCTTAATAAATATATTGAAAAATAATATATGTTCTTGAGAACGAATTGTTTAACCTACTTATGACAAAAAGAATTCATCCCAAAATTTCTAAATATCTTTAATATATATATATAAATTAATAATAATAAAAAAACCCAAATAACTCATTTTCATATTACACACTTGGAATGGAATAATACTATTTTAATTATTATATTAATTTTTTTTTTTTTAAAAAAAAGATAATTAGATAATTCAATATTTGTCTTTTAATTCAAAATAGATTTATATTTAATAGTAAATTCTACATACCCAAATATAATTACACATAATACCATATACAATCTTTAGACTATTTTTTTCACATTTTATACCATCTGAGAGAACTACAACTAAAATACAGCAGGCAATCTTTTTCTCTTTATTTCTAATATCATATTTTCTAGTTCGCTCATTTGTCTTAGAAGACCTACTTTAAATCCTGGTGGCATTTATAAATGACAAAAGCAATTCTTCAGCTCGGATAATTTTCTCTTAGCTTTTTCCTCTATCTTTCTTTGCATCAATATAAAATTTCAGCATACATAAAAAATGATTCTATCCACATATAACTACCAACTTGCAACCTAAATCTATGCTTCACTTGAGATGTATTAAATTATGATGAATTGAATTAAACCATTTATAACTGATATATAAAATTAATCATCATCACTTTCAAACATTACTGACCCACTGTAGAAATTATCTCCAAGTTTAATTCCCTTTCTCTGATCCACAGTCTCTCTTCTCCACATCACACTAGTTCACATCTATATTTCAGTCATCCATTTCCACATATGGTCTTTTTCTAAGTTTTTAATGATACCTTGGAGTCCAATTTAAGATTTCAACTATTCATTTATTATCATTTTTCTATCAATATGTTCTGCCTAGCTCCATTTTAGTCCCTTATTTCTTTCAATAATGACAGTAACACATGGTTCTTTCCTCACCAGTATTCATGATTTAATATTTCATTGGAAAAGTATGAAGTCTCTGATGACTCCTTTATTAAGTGTACAAGTCTCAAATCAAAGAAAAAGGCATATTTTCTTTTATTATTAAGTTATTTACACAAAAAGCATTTATCTAAGTTTAATTCTATAGTTAATTTTATCCATTATATTTTTATCTGTATTATTAATATGATCAAATCCCTATTTGGCCAACTAGATAGAGCATCTGACTTGGGATTAGGAGATACCCAGGATTAATTCTGGTGCTAGTAGATCTGGCACTCAAACTTCCTAAGAACTCTTGAGCAATAAAACCATATGCTTTATTATCTGATCAAAATATATGTAGTTGATAACTTATAATTCATGATTATCACTATTTATTCTCTTCTGTGAAAATCCAATGCACATTATGTCAGACTCTGTCTTTAATCCTATATTTTTATTTTCATCTGATGACTTTTGCAACACTTCCTGAAGCTCTGAAGCGTTAATTAGAAAAACAATTATATCACTATCAAAATCTAAATGACTTAAAGAATTGCTTTGTATTTCATTTTCTTAGCTTCCCATTTTAATTCATAAAATAGTCATTATAAAACAGTACTGTAAATTTTTTTTGAAAATATGGAATCACACTGTCATATAGCCATGTTAACATTAATATTCTTGATATTAATGTACAATCTAATGACTGCTATTGCATATGTATAAATATTCTTTATAATATGAATATTCTTGGTCTATATCTTGATGGTTCATCACTTTAATCACTGTAAAAATGTTTATACAATTAAATACCTTTTCATTATTTACAAAACCAAAGAATAATGACAACTTATATTTTTTCATCCTTTGTATAACTTCTCTCAACATTTGGATATGATTCATTGTATTAAACCACTTTTACTTCTATATTGCTCTTGTGGTTGGTTTAAATCCATAAGTCACAACAAACAAATTGTAATACCTTGGTAAAAATCTGTTGTAGAACTGATAAAAGAATGATAGGTTTATAATTCCAAAATCTTTTTACTTTTATTATTAATATCACTACTACATTGTTCCAATTAGCTGGAATTTTTTTTAATCATTTAAACATTTGATACATAATTTGTCAATAATTTTTTTCTATATTTTCACCTGCTTCTTGTAAGATATTGATAATAATACCATCATTTCCCCAAGTATTTCCCTTTTTTCATAGATTTAATTCAATGTGTCATCTTGTCTCTTAAAATGCTTAATAATTCAGAAGATTTTAAGGGTTACCTTGCTTTCTTATTTATTTTATAAAATTTTTGTCAAAGTCTTCTACACATTTCATGATGCCATCTATCCTTTTAGTAATAATTCCATCTTCTCTTTTATTGCTTCTTTCACTATCAAAATGCTGCTTTTACTTTAAAAACTTTTATTCTCTTGTAAAGTTTTTTTTTGCAAATTCAGAGAGATATTTTCTTGTTTCATTATTAACTTTTTTGTATCATTTCACAAAACTCCAGATATTCAATTCCTCTTAATGGATTGTTTTAAAATAGTGTGATATTTATTCTTTTCTTCAAATGCAGTCTGGTTTTAGTTAAAAACTTATTAATGACTTGTTGCTTCTTTTTTTTTTTAACAGTTATCATTGTTGAAGTTTTTGGTAGAATATCAATTATTGATCTCAAAAAAATCGGAACCAGCTTTAAAGTTTGGTAATATTTTAAAAATTCTAATTAAATTAATTCAAGTGTTTTTGAAGGTTAAATACCAGCAGTTGACACTGATTTCTTTAAATATTTTTCATCTCTCTATTTTTGCATTAGCATGTAACTAGATATTTCACTAATCAATGATAATTCCTGTGTTGAACATTATAATTTTGAAATACAAATTTTTTGTTAGTTGAAATATAATCCAATTCCACTGTATCTTCATTTGGATACTTCCATGTCCATTTTTGTTTAGCAGTATTTTCAAAAAAAAAGTTTATAATATAGTTATTCTTTAAATTCCACAAGTCTGTGTTCTTTCTAATTTTTATTATTTATAACCATTTACCCACAGCATTTTCATCTTTCAAAAGGTTTTCAATTCCAGATTAAAGAACCATTGATAATTTTAAAATGTTTGATGCGATCAAAAGCATTTTGTACATCTATACAAAAATATATTTGCGGTATAAGTTTAAAATATCTATATTTGCTATCTTTCATTAAGTTGAATAACAAATCTTGCCACTCTGTCTGATATATCCCAATCCCTACAATATTGTTCTTCCCACCTTTTATTTATAAAAAATTTGATACAATTTGTGCTTCCAATATTTCTGACTTTGTAGTATAATAATTTCCAGTTTTTAATCAATTCTCTCTTCACCAGCTCTTCTAACCTCATAAAGTCCAACAAAATTCCATTTAATATTAGGCAGTTCTTCCAGTTTGTGCACTTTTTCTTCACTTGACATTGATCTGCAATTGTAAGTAGCTAAATAAAAGGTTTTTATTGAAAGGCAGCTTGTATCTGCAATTAGAAAATTCTTAGCACTCTCTGCCTATGATCACTAACAGCTACCTTGGTAGATGAATTAAATAAGATCAATAATTTAACTTTATCATTATTATACATATTTATATCTATAGCATCCCCAAGTGTACCTCTTGCCTTCAAGAAAACTCAATTGATGTTTCACTTAAGAATTATCAGGCAACTGAGAAGAAAGACCAAAGATGTTTCTTAGTTTTAAACTTAGAAGTAGAGCCAGAAAATTCACTTCATTGTCTGATGCATGTTAGTGGGTATTCATGTTTGTTTATAATATGAATATTTAGATATTAATAAAACTGCAATAATAAGATGCAAGGATGGAAATCAAAAATTTGTTCTACTTGGTTTCTTTCGTCTCAAAGAGGAATCAAAGGATCTCTTTTCAATTGATAGCAAACTCCCTTCTGCAGAGTACACAAATGAGTGTGCATCTATATGTGAATTATTTTTCAGGCGAATAAATACAATCAAATTAAGGACAATTCCTGCTTTAAAAACATAATTTGTAGTTATTACTTTTTTTTTTTGTTATTACTTTATTAAATTTACCAAATACTGAATTCTATTATTTTTTAAAAAAAAAAAAGAATTGTGGATAAGTTTAAATAACTTTAGAAATTGCATGTTTACCAAAAAAAAAAAAAAAAAAAAACGCATTCTGATTTGATCAATTTAAAAAATTTTTTTTTTCTTATTTTTGAATTCTTTTTTAAAAAGATTAAATTCAAGCTAGAGTATCTTTTAGAATGCTTTCTAAAAAGAATATCTAATAAGATCTGGAAATAGGTTAAATATTAACTTTAAGGGGTATTTTTTTTTAAACGAAAAAATAATAAAAAAAATAATTTTACATATTTATTTTCAGATTTATATACAAACAAAAATTTCTTCAAAATATGTAATTATATATGTAATATATGCGGGATTTGAACTCAGACTTTCACACGACCCACAACTCTCAGTGCCATCTTATATTGCAGACCCACCTGATCACACACATGTTGAAAAGATAAATCTGAGTTCTAATCCCGCATATATTACATATATAAATGCAAGTGTAAGCCTATGTACTGTATTAATTATCATATAAGTAAATTTTCTTTAAAATTTTATTGCAAATGATCTTTCCAGTGAAGTGATTTGCATACGCAAATATATATACTGTTACTATTTGTAGTTAGAATTACAATATATCCTCTTTATTCTTGATATATTTTCTCATTGAGGTATATTTTAATATATATAATATTTAGATTTATGAGTTTTAAATTTTTGTAATTGATTTTTTTTTTTTTGACAACTATTATTTAGCCCAAGGATAAAATATTTTATAATGTTATTATATACATTTGCAAAAGATGAGATCATAGCACCCTTGTATGAAAAGAACATTCTTGCATAAATCAGGCATAAAAAATGTTAATGTTAAACAACACCTGTCTATAATCATGAGCTATCTCATTTTTTTTATGACTATACAGTTATTTATTTAAGTTAATTATTGTTACACGTGTAGCTAAATAAAAATGTAAAAGTAAATGAATGAAATAATTATAAAATTACTATATTTCAAAATGAGGCAAAATGATTCTGACATTGAATAATTAAAATTTAAAATTGAATGTTCATTTCAGTGGCAAAACAAATAGATTGTTAATGTTAAATGTCATATAGAAAGTGAAAAAAGAAGTTTCAAAAAGAGAACTTTTTCTCTAAGAGATACAACTATTATACAAAAGTATACAATGAATAAAAAGAAATGCTATTGTTGAAATTGTTTGACTTTCAGAGGATGCACACTTGTATGTTTGTTAAATCAATTTAAAAGGCGTATCAAAATAATTATTGGTCGATTATAAAAAAGGATATGATTTTATGATGATGCAGAATTCATCAGAGGCAGGGGAGGTCTCATGGGCATTGAATCCATCTATAGTTTATCTTTTTACTGTGGTGTAAATATAGATGGAAATCATGGCAGAAATTTAAAATTATTTCCAATGGTTATCCACTGTAAATTGAGAAAAGGATAGTTTTCAGTCAAATTAATTAAAATAGAAAACATGTTTAGTAAAACAGAATTAACTTTTTTTTTTAAAAAAAACAACAACTTTGAAATAAAATTTGTCTAATATATTATTTTTATGAAAACAACGATATACAATATTCAGTGTAGATTTTGTTGTAATCTAAAATACAATAAAAAAAATTTCAAAATTGAAAAAAAAAATTCTTATCTGTATGAGATACCTAATACTTATTAAGAGTAATTGTATTCATAATGGATACCAAACTTTGGAAATGAATATTGCAAATATAATTGTCAAAATATATCATTACTTCCACATTTATTCTACATGTACTAAAAAACTAAAACAGTTATATAATTTTGTTAATACAGTGAGAAAAAATATCACTATTTTTTAACAATTTTGTTGATGCTCTGAAATAATATTCTCCTTATGATTTTAATAGAATTTATTTTGACATGATTTCAATAAGATTTTTATATAAGGAGCTTCATTATCTTTAAGCAATATCCTATCATCTCAATGTAGTAGTAGTCAAGACTATTTAATATTCATTATTTGCATCAGTCTTTTCCAATTACATATTAAAAAAGAAAAAAAAAATGGAACTCTTTTTAAAAATGCACTTGATGTGTCAAAAAAAACAAACAAACAAACAAAACAATTTTATGCCACTAATAATAAAGAAGCTTCATCAAAAGATATGAAAATTTTAATATAGAATTAAAATATCTGTATAATTTTTGCATAAAAAATTTTGAGAAATGAATAAAACCTATAAGAGATTCTTCTTTTTTGGATAATTTTCAATAAAATACAACAATTTCTTATAATTCAGGAAGTAAATATTAATGACAGTAAGAGTTTTGATCAATTATGTCATGTCATTTGGGAAATTTATTGAAAATCAAATCAAAAAATTTAATCATTTATTGCTATATCAGTTAGAATCTAATAACATGAAACTATCTTATAAAATTGTAAAATTTATTTCAGATAACACCTTGATGAATCTGTCTGTTGAATGTAGATAAAATATAATTATAAAAATGAATTGTTTAAATTTCTAGATTTATTTAAATAAAGATGAAATTGCTTTTTAAAAAAATGCTGTAAAGCTAGGGCTTCATCAGCATCCCTCTAAAGAGAATACAAAGAAAGAAGCCATTCCTCATCAGATGTCTTTTTCTGATTAGTGAAAGTTTTAATAGTTTCCTATAGTTCATTATATGCATTTACTTAATATACTGTCTGTGGGCATTGACTGAAAAAAAATCCTAACCATGTTTAAAATCTGAGATGGCATAACCATTGCATCACAAGGTCCTTTCTTAGAAATTTAAAATGTAATAAATCAATTCTAAATAAAATACATTCCAAAAAAAAATGTAACAATAGGCACAAGTGAACAAAAATAAAATGCAAAATTGAAAATATATGTCCATTATAATATAAAAATTATTTCCTCCAACTTTCATCAAACCCTTGCTAAGTAAAAGTCTCCTCATTGAGATGCTAATACAAATTTTATTAAGAGACCAGATGTACCTGGCCTATAAAGGTCATGAATTGGTTGCTTTTAACATAATTTTTCTAAGATTTAATGTAAATTAAATAAAATATTTTATATTATATAAATAAATGTGAAAAATGTAGTTGGCCTAAAAGGCCATCATTTTTGTAATAGTTTTTTTAATTGGTTATTTTAACAATTTTTTTTTAAAGATTAATATAAATCTAAAACACCCATTGACTTCAAGTTCAGATGAAAAGATATAAATAATAAACATAAAATAATTAATTGCACTGAGAAAGCTTTTGGCAAAACACTGCCAGTATCATAGTGCTGAATAAAGTTATGCACTATAGGTAAGGTTATATAATTAATATAATGTAATAGCACAATATGCAAATAAGGCAATTAGATATTCCATTTTTCAGACAATGGAATACACAAACCCTTTTTGTTGATGGAATGTGGATCCTTTGCAATTGCCCAAGCCTCTTCCTACTTTTCTTTTCCTATTGTCTCTTTCTGAGCATATTGTTCTAGCACCTGATGGAGAAAATATGACTTGTGGCACATTCATGATCCAGAAAGATCGATGTGTATTCAGTCTTTTGTTTAGCTCTATGTACAAATATGCATGTTGGCGAGTTCTCATGGATTTATTTGTATGAGATTCCCCATAATAAACAGAGCTGCAGGAATGCACAACAGATCACACATTTTCTCCGTCAGGTGTTAGAACAATATACTCAGAAAGAGATGATAGCAAAAGAAAGTACAAAGATGCTTGGGCAATTGCAAAGGATCCACATTTCATCAACAAAAAGAATTCATGTGATCCATTGTCCAAAAAATAGAATATCTAATTGTCTTATTTGCATATTGTGCTTCATTTATATATTATATCAATTTATAAGCTTGCCTGTATTGCATAACTTTATTCAGCACTATGATTCTGGCAGTTTTGCCAAAAGCTGGCTCAGCACAATTAGTTAGTTTATACTTATTATTTATACCTTTTCATCTAAACTCAAAGTGAATGACTGCTTTAGAATTACAAATTTTAATGAAGAGTTAATACATTGAGATTTAATGTAAATTAAACAAAAGATTTTAATATTACATAAATAAATGTTAGAAATGTACCCGGTCTGAAAGGCCATTGCTTTTATAATAGTTTTTTTTAATTGATTGCTTTAACAATTTTTTTTTACAGATTTAATGTAAATTAAACAAAATATTTTAACATTATACAGATAAATATGAGAAATTCACAATTGAAAAAAAAAATGTTAGGAACAACCCAGTCTATACACTTCAGAAATGTACCTGGCAAGATATTAATAAAGCTAAATTAAAATTTAAAATATACTTGTATTAGATATGTGAATTTGATAGCATTATGGACAATTATTAATGGTGGAATTATTTTCTTTGCATAATAAAAATACCAAAAGGGTGAAATTATTTCTTTTGCATAAAATGCTCATAATATAAATTATAGTTTAGTTAGGTATAGTTATTTATTTATAAAAACAAATTTAAAATTGTTTTTATTTTTCAATTGTGAATTTGACATGTGACAGTCTTATGGACAAACATTCACATGAATTTTATATATATTGCAATAGAATAAAAAGTTGCCCTAAAGGTTTGGGCAGCATTTTATAACTGAAATAAAAAGAATATAATGAAATAATCTTTATTATTGCTCTCAAACTTAGGATACCATTTACAATAGATTGGATATGACAAAGCTATGATAGAGTGATCCTGTTTAATTAGGACCTGCAAATTGCAGTGCTATTTGTAAAAAAATAAATATAGTATACTAAGCTAAATGAATGCTAATCAATCATTCATAATTTAAAATGATCCTTTATCTAATCACATACTCAACTCTTAACTATACTAAACCAAACAGTAATGATAATCTTTATTATAGCATCATGAATTCAAGTAACATTTAGAATAAATAGAAAATAAACAAAATTATCATTTCAGATATCCTAAATATAATTCTTAAATAAAACAATTAAATCAAATATCATTGCCTCAAAATAACAATATATGCTTAAGATATATTCACTTATAATCAAATGAAAATAATGATAAATCATTCAACAACTAAATTCTAATATGTCTAACAAATCAAACATTGTTTATAATAATATAAATCTATATTAAAATTTAACATTGTTTATATCTTTCATGACAATATTCATAATATCTAAATAAATATATGACCCAATAATTAATTTTAAATCCTAGTTTAATAAAATGATAAATCCTAACTCAGCCATGTTATATTCATATATTAATTAGCTATTACTAATCACACTATTTATAACATGACAAAATACTTAATAATGATATAATATCAATAATCCCATAAGATAATATTGAATCTATAATACCCAATCATATCAGTATATAAAAGAAACAATAGATTTCTAATGAATATTTACTTAAGTACAATTAACTAATCATATCAATTTATTTTAAATTTCTTATAACTAAATTATAACAACCAAAACATGTAAAAATAATTATTAGTATTTATTATAATCAAGTATTAATATTAAAATTTAATATTTAATTGAGTTTACGATCCACATCAACTAAATTTAAATATAATTAAAGCAAATCATTCTGACTTATAACAGAAGAAAATATACTACTATCAGCTTTATAACTGAATAACATTAATATCTTGTTGACTGACCATGAACTCAATACATACCTATCCGATCAATAATTTAGATAAAAACACACAAATATTTGATTGTGATTACCAAATAAAGTTTATAGCCAATCAGATAATAATTATTTAATTCAATGCAAAAAAATAATATAACCATACTCACCAATCCTGGGAATTGGTTTTTGGATTACATGATATATTAATTTCAAATAAATTCTATGATATAGTTAGTGTATTTTGGCTCACTCAAATGTTATTAACCAATAAATCTGCGTTGCACAACTGGACAATAATCAGACAAGTTTATTTGTTTTAAGTTAAATTAAAATTTATTAAAAAATAAATATCAATTATATAATGAAATATATATATATATGAAAAACAAAAACAAGTTTTAATCACGTTAAAACCTGCTGTCCCTTGTATATATGATCAATAGATGGCGTTTTACCAAAAACACTGACCAAGTGTTTGTTTACATAAACGATCAAAGAGTCAGAATTAACTATCTCTTTCATTTTAGCCCACCTTCAGATCAGCTGATTTCAAGCTGATTTGCTATCATCAGTGAAGGACAGAGCAAAGAAACTAGATCTAAACACTGACTCCAAGTGTTTATGCACAAAGTTTCTATCAGCTTGCAAGCATGAAATTTTTCAAACCGATAAAGTCTTCAAACTCAGTTAAACAAGCTTGCAAGCTGATAGAAACTTTGTGCTTAAACACTTGGAGTCAGTGTTTAGATCTAGTTTCTTTGCTCTGTCCTTCACTGATGATAGCAAATCAGCTGATCTGAAGGTGGGCTAAAATGAAAGAGATAGTTAATTCTGACTCTTTGATCATTTATGTAAACAAACGCTTGGTTAGTGTTTTTGGTAAAATGCCATCTATTGATCATATATATATATATGAATAAATTGTAAACAATCAATATGTATACTTACAATCTAATTGCATGTACAATAGATCACTAATTGACATTAATTCCATATTTAAATATGTGATTTCCTATTAATCTCCAATTATTTGATACCAAATACGAAACACATATGTCTATGAAACACAAATATGTTGTGGAATATTCATACTTTCCAAGATATAAAAGAGTTTAATATATATATATATATCTTCCATATTTTATATACATATATAATTAATAATATATATATACAAAGATAAATCTAGTTATTTGTTAATATAAATTTAAGAAAACAAAATAAAGTGAATACTTATTGCAATAAAATCTTTTTTGAATTTCTAATATAAGTGATATACCTGAAGTTAATTTAAAATCAATAAATAAAAAAATGAATATTTTTAAATATTAAAATAATGATTATTATGCCACAAGATATAAGTTTAAACTTAGAAAATGTAACTCTTATATTTTGGTATGCAAATAGATTACTATTTAATGGCTTGAGCGGGATCCCCGCTAGTGGCAGCTGATTAGTTGAAATTTTGTTTTCTTTTTAAAGTTACATGAAAACTATAAGCATGACATCAACAGACATCCTGGCATTCATTGCTGTTTGAATTTCACTTTAAAATGGCATAGCATATGTTAAAATCGAATAATATATATATTTTTTATTAATATTTTTCTTAGTAGGTTCATTTAATTTTTTTTTCTTTCCTGCTTAGTTTACTAGATTGCAAGAAGACAATGATACAATTTTCATTTTGGCAAGATGCCGAAACAAAATGGAAATGTCTCGATGATTCAAGGCCTTCATTCCAATAAAAATGTAATATGAAAGCATTCAATTTTAATTTTTTTTTAATTTAAAATTTTTCTATTATTTGCATAGTATTATTTTCTTTTTTTTTTTATAATTTGATAAATTATAATTTATTAATGTGTTTGCATCTGTATTAATGTTTTTAGTATAAACTGTATTTGTATTCAAATATAATGTAGTGGTTTATGTATAATGTAATTTTGGGGCTCTGATTCAAGTTTGAGGCAACCTTATTTTATAGACATAATAATTCTCAAAAGGTTTATTAATTAGTATGTTTATATATGTATTAATGTGTTTGTGTTTGCACTTGCATATCTGCATTTGTATAACAAGTAATAATTTATATATATAATTAAGGTATTATAGAGCTGTGGAATGTAAATTTAAAGACTAATTATCACATGTACAGAAAGGATGCAGTTGATAAAGCAATCACACAATTTACTGGGCATAGTACCATGTGAAAATATAAACTCTTAAAACTAATAGAGAGGTTTCAAGTGATGTGTGTGGTGAGGCAAAGAATCAAATCCTGATTCTTGTCTATGCCTTGGTACTCATGCAGAGGAGTCATTAGTTTTGCCAAATCTTGCATCACATTATTTTCAAGTCTATAGCTAGCAAATGAGCTATATGCAAATAAATTATATCTCTGTGGGACAATAAATATAATAAGATAGCATCATTAGTGTGCACAAAGAATATAAACATCACTGTTGTACTAAAAAAATATAAGGAGATGAAATTCATTTTATCATTGATACAGACAGTGGTCTTTAATTTCAAGTTTTGGATAGTCAAGAAGCCAATTTCTACGATGACAGATGCATATCCACCTTCTGGAAATGATTTATTTTGTATCTTTTATTAGAATGAATCTTTTTCTTATAGATGCCTTGGGGGGGGGGGTACAAGATAAAAATGAAGAATTCTTATGCGACTATTTTTGTAGATTCTGAAGGTATGGATTATCTCAGGTAAAAAGTATTATATAAGGTTTGAATGAGAATTTTGTCAGGAATACAAAGAAATTATCAATAAAGATGTAATTTCAACGTAATTAATGATAAATTAGAAATTATGAACAAACAATAAAGTAATAATTATTTCGAATGTTGTAATTTCTTTCCTTTCCTTATTTTTTTAATGGTATTCACTATTTGTCTTAGTCTTATTGTTTTCCTTAGTTTTTCTACTTTCTTTCAATGTAAAGCTTTTTGCTCTAACATTATTAAAACTGAAGTTATTGAGAAAATTGTGTCTCAAATCAGTTTTTTTAAAAATTCAACGTGGCACCAGAACCATTAACTAGTTAGTTTAAAATTATATCTATTTATCAATAGATACTATATATTTTTAAATGAAGAGAAACAAAAAAATATATAGCAATAGAAATGATAAATATAAACAAACAGCTTGAATGATAGTCTTTAAATATTATATTTCCAGAATGGCATCACAGTTCTGATGTCTATTTCAAACTACAAAACAATAATATGTCCTTGTTCCAGAGAAGATATAATATAATATATTCATGAAAACATTTAAATACAAAGTACAATTTTATCAATTCCGATGTTTGATATATTTCCAAATTATTCAAATAATAATTATTATGGTTTTTAAGACATTACTCACATAAGTACTAGTTTATATTCATGATGATATGAAGAGATATCCTTTCATGATTGAGTATTATTTCAAAATATTACGAATAAATAAATGTTAACTTTATCTAGGATATATGATGGGAAATTAAACTAATTCATATCTTAGATAAAATTGACCAATCAACCTAATAAAATTACATAAGTGGGAAAATTGACCAATCAACCTAATAAAATTATACAAGTGGGTATATATGACTCTTCTATATCGTCTGTTATTTGTATTCTGACTTTAAAATATAGGTAAAATCCATTTTAAAGGACAATGCATCCTGATGATTTATGACACAGTGAATTAATTTCGATTATTTTTTCTTTTATAATAAATTGTCATTTCCTCCCTAAAATGTTCTCAACATGCTGCCTGGTTCATGAATAGATAATGTTGCTTCTTACCCCTCCATTCTGTTCAATTAACTATATAATTTTAAAATAAATAAAAAGAAAATCATATAAAGAAATTTATATATGCTTCTGTTTAAAGCTAAAACAAGAGAACCAGTTTAAACTATTGTTCTATTTATAACATTTTTTTCATTGATGTCAATGTAATTATAGCAATCCTCTATATTCACTCTTTAAGCAATTTCAGGCAGTATAGAGTCTCTCTAATAAAAATTGTATTATACAACAAACAAAAATAAACATTTTAAAAGACTTTTCATAATACAAATACTATCTTTCATTTTAATAAAAATTAAACAATCTACACCACCTTTTCAATATATTACACCTGGAAATATATTTTTATACATATTTTCTTAGTATAATATCATACAAATAATAAGGACAAATATATTTAAAATATTAAACATTTATTTGTATTGTTTATAATTTATTATGTGAATGCAGTAATGAAAATGAAACATATAACAAAAAAATAATTTTATCCAAACTATATTCTTTATTATTTATATATTCATTTTTCTTTTTAAAATGAATAAAGTCAATTTACAATCTTACAATACAATTAATAATAAACAATTTTATATCAATATTATTGTTACCATAGCAACAGTTCAATGCTTCACAAGTTAACATATTTACTATCCAAAAATCAAACATGAAAGAAAGATAAAACAATTTATACCTGACATTTTATCACATACTAAAACTCATCTCAAATTTCGATAAGCACAATATAGATAACAAACAATGGCAAACTACCACCAATGAATATCTAGTGATATTATTGGTGGTAGGACTCTGCTGTCTAATAAATATTACTTGGAAAAAAACTGAGTGTGTCTGTCTTTAACAAACATTTTCCAACTTTTTTTATATAACATACACAAAAATTATAAATATTGAATATTTATATTATTATTTTGATAGTGAATTTTTTGGTTGTTGCTGATGACAAAATAATAATTCTATTATCAAGAATAATAAATGCAAAATCACAGTTTTCTTTATCTTTGCTGTAATATCCTATAAATATAATTTGTCCAAACTTCAAACACTTTTTAGCAAAACTCTTTATTTGTACATACACATACACCTACGTTTCGACTGACCTGCAGTCTTCTTCAGAGCAAGTAGCAAAACTCTTTATTTGTACATACACATACACCTACGTTTGGACTGACTTGCAGTCTTCTTCACAGCAAGTTTATTTTCAAATAAACTTGCTCTGAAGAAGACTGCAGGTCAGTCGAAACGTAGGTGTATGTGTATGTACAAATAAAGAGTTTTGCTAAAATGTGTTTGAAGTTTAGACAAATTATATTTAATAATAAATGAAAAAAAAAATCTCAAGAGTTACTTTTAAAATATTAGAAGATATTCATTATTATTATTATTTTTTAAAAAAGATCGAACATTATAAAGATGAGAGGTCAAATCATTCACTAGTGAATAGCAGGAATTTAGCATTTAAAACATATTAAGATGATCAAGTAAATTAATTACTTTTGAGAAGCTGGAAAAACTTTGATAATATCTGTAAAAAAGAGATATCAATATTAGAATAACAGTATTGAAATACATTTAAAAAAGTAGTAAATCATAATTATTGATTATTTTATCTTATTTTGAATAAAATCTTGTATGTACAGAATAGACCAAGATATGCCAATATCTCATACTTCATCAATATAAAAACAAAATTAAATAGAAACTATACTTGAACTTTATACAAAGTAGCAAACTATATGAAAAATCTAAGTTTTGAACTTAATGAAAAACTGTTTCTGGGAAGCATATTTGGTGAAAACAAAAACTATTAGTTATAATATCAAATTGTTGTAGCTGGATTCCTGATAGTTGCAACATTGTGTAAAATTGTGGCATTTTGGGGTCCTATGATAGAGCTGCTATTGCTTTGGCTTTTCTTCATTATTTTGTAGTTATCTATAATGTTAGTTTGCTAATTTGATTTTTTTTTGCAATAGAAATAGTAACTAAAATTATTAGTTTTAAAAAAATCTGAATATGTCAGTATTGTACAAACCTCATACAAATATGAAAATTTCAAACTGAAAGGAAACCAACAATACCAGATTGGCTGCATCACTGCTAATTGGTAGATTATTTGGTCTCAGAACTATTCTGAGCATACAATTTTTTTAGTATTTCAGAAAAATTGCAATCTTCAGCAATTTATTTACATATCTGAGCTTGTTTATGCAATATATTTGTAAAATATTTATTTTAAACCAAAAAATATGTGATTTCAATATGTGTGTTAGTATGTAGTAAAAAATAATAGTTATGATAAAATCAAAGTTGCCATTACTGTATTAGGAGAATTGCTTTCACAAATGCCAATGAAAACATTTTTTGTGATAATAAGTATATTTTTGAATTTAATATCATATTTTCATTCTTTGATAATAACTAAAATTCATTTTCATTTAAAAAATGGAATTCAAATTAAAAAATATTGTTCAATAATTTTTAGGAATAGATCAACCAGTGCAAAAGGAGCCATGGTTATCATTATGTATCCAGTTTAGTAGTTTACTTTTATATTTTGCAAAGTTCAAATATTAACTTTTAGAATGTCTTTCATTTGTAAACTTATATTTGTAATAAATAATGTAAAGATTATCAAAATAAAATATAGAATAATGGTTTAATTATAAAAAAATGTTATAAATATGATTGAAATTTCTACTAGGTCTTCATTAAAGAGAAGATGATAGTGAATGAGTTAAATTTGACCATTATCAAAAAATCTCAGAGTTAAAAATAAGATCTAAAGTATTAATCATTTCCAGTAATAAATTGTGTGAATGAGTTATCAATGAGATATTGCTACAACATTATTAGTGACTTTTTATTATGGTCTAAATGTGCTTTCATGATTGGTATATTATAATATTTTTTTTTACTATTATGTTTGTTGTTATTAAAAATATATATAAGTATATTAAGTTTCTGTCCAAAGTCAGAAATAACTATGCAATAAATAATTATGACCAAATGATAATTCTTGGTCAATATCCAGAAAGTCTGTCATTGATTGTCATGCTCTTAATGCAATTTATTCTAGCATCTCAATTTTAAAGCATTATCATAAACTTTAATAAGCCATTAAAGCATTAATTTATCTATTAAAAAGATATTGAAAAACTGAATGGAGAATGATAGATTTTATATTTCACAAAATACAATGCAAATATAGTACAATGGTCATCTGAGGATCTGAAGGTATGGAACACATCAATAATTAGAGGGTGTCATAGATTTACAATCTAAAAGTTAGGTATCTCTCTTTGTAGATGTAAAATTTCAATGCTAAGTAACTTATGTCTTCATTGAATATTTCAACTATTGATATATATAGGAAATTTAAAATTTACTGGTGAAGATATTTAACTATAAATCCCCACACAACCCTCCATCATTACTAGTATTTTATATATATGCCCTCCTAGATATGGAATAATCTAGAGACTTCTTGAATATTTCATTTGTCATAACATATGATTATATAATTAGCAGAATGATATGTAATAAAATATACTTTAGGCTAAAGTAAAGAAACAACAAATAATTATTTCAAACTACTTACTATTGTAGTCTAACATTTTCTGTGATTATATTTTATAATTAATTTTTCTAATTTTAAAATTTATAGAATCTATAGAGTAAATATGATATATCAATGCAACATAACATATCTCCATTTTTGTTATGTTTTCTATACCCATTTCCACATACCATTATAGAACATATACTAGTAATCTATCAATAATATATTTGGTTTTCTTTATATAAAATGGCTGGCTATATATATCAAAACTAGATTTGGGATGTGAACATATATATTGTTTCAAAACTTAATATTGTTACAGCATGCAAACTTAACAAGGATTCTAATTACCATCTTTTAATTATCTTCCCAATATATATTCAATAATGTCATAGATTGATTATTATCGTATAAATAAATAATTATACACACATCTCGTCATTAAACTAACTTTGGGGAATACTTCATATAAAAATAAATGGACAAATCATTATTGAATATAATAAAACCTTATTTCAAAATTTAAAATCTGGAATGAATAAATCATTAATATGCCCATACTTATGCTTCTATATATATCAAAATGAAGTACAAATTTCTTAAAATACATTATAAACTTCACAAAATTATTTCAATATCTTATTTGTGATGTAAATATATAAGCAACATGTGTAGTACTAAAAATGCAATGTTGTAAAACTTTTAATCAATACATTTAAATGTATTCTAACCGAATCAACGGTGATACACATATATTCAAACGTTAGCTCTAATGGATTACCAACATATTCCTAAACTTCCTCTTCTTTCTAATTTTTTGATCCTAACAAAATGTTTAACCAATAAATAATTCCCATTGATATACTCACATACATATTTATTCTTTATCAATTATTTTATAATTAGATTATATCATAAAATATAAATTAATGAAGTCTATCATTATACTGTTCTTTCATATAAATTATAACAAAAAAAAAACATATGCAACTGCGATATATATATATAATTGCATATAGAATGTTAAACATCAATTATATAGTTAATCAATTATTGCAGATGGAATACCATCTAGTATTCTATAGAATAAAACAACAGTAAAATAGAATAAATTTTTTCATATAGATTCAATATAACTTCAAAGAATTGACTATATAACATAATAATGTACAGAGAATTGACTATATAATAAAACAATATACAGAATAAACTTCAAAGAATTGACTATATAACATAACAATATGCAGAATAAATAAGTGTATTCTGTAAATTGTTATGTTATATAATCAATTCTTTGAAGGTATATTGAATCTCTATATATAAAAAAAATCTATTTTATTGTTTTATTTTGTTATTCTTGTTATTTTACTGCATAAGAGTATACGTTAAAACAGATGTTTAACATTTGAAAAAGATACAAAACCATCTGCCAAAAAAGGCTTTTTATGTGTAATTATTAATATATATATATATATATATATTGTACCCTCACTTCTAGGAAATTTGTAATAAATTGGTCTAGCTCAAATAAATAATTATGTTCACTTTAAAAAATGTATCCAATCAATAATAATATATTCTTTAATACTATCAATCATTAAACTAGCTTTAACTACTAAATAATAATATAGTTCTGTTTTATAAATTAAATAACTAAATATCTACTAAAAATCATAAGACTATGAAGTGAGTTTACAAGTGGGAAAACAAATACATTGAGCCAATATCCCATAGGATACTACCTCAATGGCATAAGAATACTATCCCTTCCTATTATCTCAAACAATAAATCTATAGCATTCCTACGTCTTCAACAATAATTAACTAAGTAAAATTATTCTTCATGAATTAATCCCAATTAATTAAAATTATCTCAATAAAATAATCCTCATCTCTTTATTTAAATAATCTAACTCAAATAATCTCAGGTTCTTTTAAAATAATTCAAAGTAATTATATTTATGTAATTAAGCATGATAAGGGATTTAATATCATTCCCAACTACATCTGACTAATCCTAATAACAATTAAAATAATAATAATAATTTTCAATGTATACTCTAATCTCATCTCTTTTCTTATTGTAATATTAATCATGTACAATAAATAATAATAATATAATGTAATCTTTTATTATCCATATGGCATCTTAAATAAATATGTGGTATGGTCTTATAGTCTGAGAATATGTGGCAACCAAAATAATACTATAATTCTGTGTAAAATATTTTGATGGTTATTCTATGACCATAATAATGATATGATAAATGAAGTTTCTTAAAAAAATTCATATCACAAATATAACTCTTAAATAATAGCTTTATTTATGTTGTGCAAATATTATATTTTAATTCAAATTATCTGTGACTATGTAATTGTAATGTGGGGAAATTGAGTCAACACCAAGACTTATAAAACAAGTTTAACAAATTTTATTAATAAACTTAACAATAAAATTATTTACATTATTTACAATCTTAAGGAATTTTGTTTATTCACATTTATGTACTTTTCCAAAATAAATTAAATAAACTAAAATTTAGGCTACAGAACATTCTTCTTAAAAATATCTATTATTTCAAAAAATATTATTATAGGATCTTTATTACATCTATTAAATTTCATTAAGTCAATATGTTCTAAAAAAATATAAGATAAATTAATTATTTTAATATGGACTTATTCTTGTTATTTAGTTTTTTTTAAAAAATATATAATTTTATTATTCCATATAGTCATTCCTCACTAAATAATGATGTGAATAACCTTAATTAATAGCATAACAATTCAACTAAACTGCTTACTAATCATTACTTTAAATATCAAATACAATGTATGTATTGGTGTGTTATCATAAAATCACTTTTACAAAACTTATGATTACTTATATTCATTAAACACGATTTAGTTTTGTCCCTTTACTTGTAAAAAAAAAAAAAAAAATATGCATTATAAGTAAGTCTTTGAAAAATATTTAATAATTATATAATATCTTTATGAACCCCCTTTTTAATTATCAATTATTTATTTTTATAAAAAAAATAAATCATTTTTAAATATGAAAAGTTTTATGATTCTTTCACTGATAAAATCATGTTCTTATAATCTTTACATTTATTTTTATCTCTACTCTAAATAACATAACTTATCCACTTCAATAACAATTCTGTATTTCCAAACTTATTCATCATTTCGTATTTTAAATACCATCATTCACGATGTAATCCAAGAAATTTTTATAATAAATAAACAAGTAGGTATATGGAATAAACTATAACTTTAACTTAATAAAACACCTTTATCAACTAATCATCATGGTAACAGTATATAAGAAATGAGGTATGACTTATTTGTCTAATAACCTCCACTACTGAATATAATGTCCAGGCTATTTATTCAGCACTATGGCACATTAAACTTTAACACACAGAAAAAAAACACTGCCATGAATATATACAAGCTATAGGGCTAAGTTATCTATACTTGCATAATTATTACTATAGTCTACCCTTATTCCCATATAAATAAACCCTACATAAAATATCATTTTGGTTTCATTTAACCTAATACTAAGCTCTTATCATTAGAGATCTATCACTTTACATTGCTAAATTCGTTCCCACATTTCTATAACAATAAATAAATTCATGTTTAAAAATAACAATCTAACTGACTAATAAGACAAGATTATTTCATCCTTTGGTAACTCTCAAACCTAAATATAAACAATCAGTATCAATGTAATATTTTAATACCTTAATCACTTAAAATAAACACTAAGTTCAGTTATAATAGAATCATATACTTATATTTCCCTTATGTTTAAATATCCTTATAATATCAATAAAAGTATGCATATTCTTTAAAATGACTAAACAAACGATAAACTATGTGTATGCATCATATTTTATATACGTCCTCACACATCCACGCAAAAATAATAAAATACATTATAAAATCATCAATATTTTTAAATTGTTACCATAAGTAATCTCTGCTGACAATTACTTAGTTGATGTTTTCTGGATCACAAACTAAATAAAACATTTTAATTATCATTTATTCCACATTATCACACTTTTTAAATATATTAAGTTTTTTTAAAAATTATTAAAGAGTTTTTTTTTTTTTTTACAATAATAATTTAATCACTAGGTTAGTAAATAATTTAATGTTCTATGTTCCTGCCATATTCCTATTCTATGAATAAGCATAAATATGAAAGTTAGTAAAAAATAAATTTAAAACAATATTTACGAAAAAAAATTCCTTCAAAAAAAAATTCACTAAGAGAATGTCTTTTTCTCCTGGTACAACATTGTTGATCACACTTTTTATGCCAAAACTACGCATGCTCTGATATTTCACGTTACAACACAAAAATTCAAGATGACTGTTCCACACTAACTAAGGTAAGTCACTTCACAATATCCGGATTGATTTAAGTAATTATTACTTTGTCTCCAAAAGTTTAAATAATTCATGAATTCCATTGCTATGTAAATATAGTATTAAAATTACTTTTGATATTTTGCACTAAAACAATTTCCAAGTTCTTGTAACTTTTATCCATATTTCCTGATGTTCAAGTTTCTGATACAGCATTAATCGGCATTCCAAATTAGTCTTTATTACGTGGTTTAAACTATTTTCCATAAATAATTTTTGGAAAACCTTTTGTATGTCCAGCATACATTAATTATCTTCTTTTTAAAGATTTTTCAATATGATATAAATCATTTTTCTAATAATCTTAATTTTATATCTTTTTTAAAAATCACAGTTTTAAAATTGATTTTCAATATTTCTTCATAAGGAAATATCTTAGCGTCTTAAAATAATTGTTTGATCAAATTTAAAGGATTTTTTTTTAAAAAAAAACACTTTACTATCTTATTTTTAAATAAGCTTTCTAAATAAAAAGTATTTCATATCTTTTTACTTTCCATTTCTGACGAACTTTTTTATATCTCCTCCATGAAGTTCCATTTATCAAATTCACTAGTAGTTTAACATGACTGATTAACATAGGCAAAGTTATGTGCCTAATAGAAAAATAATGATTCAACATTTTTATCTATAAATTTAAACTCACTGATGATTTCTTCATGTTTAGTTTGGCGTTAAAATTTGGTTCAATAAATTAGCAAGTAAGGAATTACTTAATTTTTAGCCTCACATATCTATATCATGATCTTATAAAACAAATTACTGTACTTTTAGAATTTTAAAGTAAATAAAATTGACTATTACTTGTACACTTAATTGACCAAAGTTGTGGTAACAATAACAATGGTATAATAGTGACCTGGAAATCCCTGTACATCTGTTTTATACCTGCCCAAACAACACATTTGATTGGTCAATTTCAACAATGCTCTGCCAACTTATTACAGAAACGCTGTATTAAAATTAAAAAATAAATGATGACTCATCAAATATTTACAAAATATTATATTATTCAATTACCAGTTAATTTTTATACTTTATTTAAAATCAATTAAAATCCTCAAAATAACTTTTAAAATCATATCATAATATTTATTATTACTTTTAGTCTTTTTTAAAACGTAGTTATTTTTAAAACAAAATAAAAATCTACTTTTACTTATTACATTCATTTTAAAACCCAACTTAATATTTATAACAATATTATTTTATTCTGGGATAGACAAATCTAATATTTTTTAAAACTTATATTAGACTTTTAAAATAGTTTTGAACTTTACTAGAAAACTTTGCAAGTGCACACATCACGTGATTTACAAAAATACATGAGACGCTAATAATTTAACTGAAAATAAAATAAATGATTTAATTTACAAAATATTACATAAAATAATATTATAGCAAAATTTAGAATAATTATTTTAATATTATAAATCAAATATGCACTTGTCTCCCATATTACCACTTTTAATTAAATAATTTTTTAAATAGAATTATTAATTATAATTATTATTATTAAATAGTCTATTTATTTAACTTTACATTATTACTTTTAAAATTTACTTTAAACATTTATTTACAACACTTATTAATGCAGTATTTATTATGGCCAGTTCTCCCAACCATACAATATTATAATTATCTTTAGTTAACTGTTTTTTAAAAAATACCAACACAATATTATACAGTAAATATTTTTATCTGCTCTAACTAGATTTTTAAAAGATCGTCCCCATATTACATACATCATTCCCTTACTTAGCTTTGAAATTTAAAATTTTCTAGTAAATTGATGTAAACAATTCATCATAACCTAAACAAAAGGGTACAATATATATATATATATGTTGTACATAATTTTTTTAATTATTTGTTATATTATAACACAAATACTGATAAAATGAATATAGATTTATTGAAATGATTTCTAAAAGCTAAACAAAGATTCTTATTAAATAACTTAAACTGGATAATTATATGTAAAGTTTAACCAACCCACAATTCATTCTCTCATTTTCAAATTTAAAATTAACATAATTCTAATAAACTATTTCAGTAAATAAATTAAAAATCATTAAATTTGATCTATACTTAATACTTATTAATTCAAATGAAAGGATGTTAATTAACAAATGAATAACAAGATAAATAATAATTGAAGTCGTTTAGATGGAAAAGAAAGTTCACTTTAGAATTGAAATACAATTCAGAAAGTCTACAAATCTAAAATGACTTTTACTTGATTATCTAGGATTATTGAAGAGAAGCAGTTCTTATTACCCAGTCTTCAACAGGCCATAGATGATTTGTAATCACAGTTTAAACATTCATTTCCTTTTTGTGGATATTTATATCTAGACCATTATAAATTATATAAAGTTCATGATTTTAAGTCTATGATGCAGGATCCTGGATTTTCTGTTATCACAGTTAAGTTTCCACAAATTAGGATATATTTCTTTTGGCATAATTGCTTCACAATGGTAATAGTTAACTTATAATAATTGCCTTGTAGTTGGTTATATGCTCCTAGAATCAATCTCACCAATGTTGATTTTATGCCCAGAATGGAATTAGTCTATGATGCAGGATCCTGGATTTTCTGTTATCACAGTTAAGTTTCTACAAATTAGGATATATTTCTTTTGGCATAATTGATTCACAATGGTAATAGTTAACTTATAGTAATTATCTTGTAGTTGGTTATATGCTCCTGGGATCAATCTCACCAATGTCGATTTTATGCCCAGAATGGAATTCCCAAGAATATAGAAATTCTTGTGAAAGCTTCTTAGTGACCTTAAGGAGGATTATACTTAACACATAGTGGCATGTAGCTACTTCCTGACACACAGATGACATTGAAGAGTAGCCCCAAGAATAAGACAAATTGATTTCTGTTACCAGTCTAGTTATATTAAATTTTTATCTAAGATAATATTAATCTCTTAATTACAAAAGAAAAATTTTGGTATTAACTATCTATTTCTGAAAACAAAATGCAAAATTTACAACAAAAGAAATACCAAAATATGTTTAGATTACACATAACAAGATTATAATTATAATATTGAGCTTAAATAGTTTTTTTATAACATATCATATACAATATAAATTTATTTCTAATTCTTCTAAATTTAATTACTTTACATTAAATCTTAATTAAAATGAATATATCCTATCTAGTTATAATTTGATTTAGGCATTAATTAAACTCTTAAAGGAATCATTATCTTTTTTTTAACCAAAAAATTATATATATATATATTTTATTTAAAAAATTAAAAATAAACCTTTTCTCTTATTTTTTTAAAAAAACTATTTTCCTTTAGAATTAAATAAAATTCTCTATATCTAAAATTATGTGCACCTTTATCTCTATATACTCACAAAAATTAATTGTAATGTATTATTATAAAATATTTGGTTACCTCATTATCTTGCTAGTGTTATATTTGATGTATATCCTTCTCTACTGATTACAGGAAGTAGATATTTCTATCTATTTCAGAACATAGAGTGAAAGTTTTTTGGATGGACGGTTGAAGAGTTGGAGTATGAAGTGGATTGTCCATTAAAGTATGAAGATTGGCTATAAAATATATATCTGAGCACTTATTGCGTATATGTGTAGAAATGATAATATGGAGCAACTGATGATTGCTGGTTTAGCATGAAATACATATATTGGTGTTTATTTATCTTTTCAACACATATGTGTTCAAGTGTATCAGTGTATTGAGATAGAGTGGAGAGGTGGGTTGTGTGAAAGTCTGTGCTCATATACCCTATATATTACATATATTGATACAGATATATAATAAGACTGTATTTCAGTTATTACATAGTAGAGATGTCTGCCCATCCCTCATATAAGTATTAAATGGATTATGTCCTGTTCATGAGGGGTCAGATTGACTTTTAGGTCAACATGGGTGTGATGAGAATCTTGACTTCAGGGTGGCCTTTGATTATTCCATCATCAGATTTTCAATTGGATGGATGGTTGAAGAGTTGGAGTGTGAAATGGATTGAAGCCTGTCCATTAAAGTATGAAGATTGGCTATCTTAATATATATCTGAGCACTTATTGCATATATGTGTAGAGATGATAATCTGGACCAACTGATGATTGCTGGCTTAGTGTGAAATATGTATATTGATGATTATTTATCTTTTTGATATATATGTGTTTAAGTGTATCAGTGTTATGAAATAAAGTAGAGAGTGGTAGGTCATGTGAAAGTCTGTGCTCATATACCCTATATATTATAATTCATAGTAATTTTTGGGCTCAACCATGTGAAATATTAAAATATATAAACTATTAAGGTTTTGGCAAAATAATTTTTGCCATTTACAGGATAAAGAGATTATTATGTAGTCATTGAAAAATATGAAAAAAATTGTTGTAAAGAATTAATTAATATAAAATAATAAAAATATATACATAATTTAGCATTTGTAATAATTGCCAATGCCCAGTTTAACATAATGCAGTGATAGAATAACCAGTTCTAAAGTTCAAGACCCACAAATCATGGCTTAACACTATCACTTCTCTGGTTCACATTTCATTTAAACTCCTGATGAATAAATAATTCAATTATTATTATTATTATTATATAATTGGAAATACATGTAATATTGTGTTTAAATAAATGATGTCAAACGCTTACTGTTCAAAGCAGAAATAATGATCATATATTAACATAATCAAACTTAATAAATAATATATAAACCATGAAGTTAGTCAAATATAAAGTCCTGTTTGTTATTCCAAAATGATGAATATTTGATGAGGCTAGGTTGTAGCTAAGAATATGTTTACAAGGGACAAATCTATTTATTTTATTGTTAAGTAACAGTATCACTATTAAAGATTATAAATGCACCATAAAGTATTAAAATACACTTCTCATTTATTATGTTTATTCTCAGAAATTTATTAATGTATTTATATATAGATGCTTTCCACATATCTTGATCTTATCAGCCATGGTTTCAAAAAATATTAATTATATAATTACAATCTTAGAAATTCATAATTTTAAATTCACAAATTTCTTGTAAGAATTTATTTCTTCAAATTGTGTCAGTTTTCAGTCAATCAGCTAATTGCAATCACAGAGAAATGATTACAGTATTTTAGAATCATTACATCAGTATTGTGCATCTTTAAAAAAAAAGTTTAAAATTGCACCAAAGCACAAACTTAGTGAGATGCTAATTCTATGGGATGAAATGAAAACAACTAAATTTAGTAGTGAAAGAAAAAAGTTGCTTGCTAAAATAAATACATTTATATGCAACTCTCTCAATTAAATTTGAGCCTACATGTATATCAATTGTGTTCTCTCTCACAATTTATAACAATAATGACTTTTTCATACGAATATTAATCCATTTTAGTATAATTACGACAGTTGGATGTTTTAATGTGGACAATTTTTAAAGTAAATTGTACCATAACTATGTATAGCAGGTTTAAGCCTGTACAATGTATTAATAATTTAACAAATATAGAAATGATTCAAAATCATTAGCATGCCAAAATTTAACTCATGACATGTTTTCTTTGGGTTGTAAAATAAGTTTTTTGTTTTTAAAAAAAAAAGAGAGTACACATTCCGTGCAAGTGCCTCCTTATACAAATTTGAGTATAAGAAGATGCTTTCACTCTCAATTTATTACGATGCCATCTTTTTCATAACTACATTATTTTGTTTTTGACTCAATTACTTTTATTGATGCCCCAAAGCACACAATTTTTAAATTTATTCACATACGTTAAAAATTTAATTATATATATACAGTTAAATTTTATCTATAAATTTTAAGCTGTACAAAGACGTTGGACCAAATGACCTTGGATATGAAAGGAAGAAGCAGTTATATGGAGGTAATTTAATACCGTCTTAAAAAGTAAATTTTTTAGTTATTTATTCAAATTATTTAATAATACAAAATTGCCAAATACATATATATGCTTTTAATTTTTTATTATTAGATAAATAAAAAGAACAAAAAAAAAAAATTCAAATAATAAAACTATCTTCAATTTAACTTACAGCAAAAATATCTGACTTCATGTTAATGTTTTTTTTTCCACTTTCTGTTGTTTATATTATTCCAACAGTATTTTCTTTCTCTTTCTAATACCAATTTTGTTTTTATTACATCAAATATCTTTTTTATTATTTACCAACGAAAATTTTAATGAAATCCAATTAAATTAATTTTGAAATGATAAGTGAATAATAGTAGATGAATATATTTTATTCTTTCATCTAATTAAATTATAAGATTTTTCCTATTCTTTTTTCTTTCTTTTTTTAAAGTTAATTAAAAACTTAGAATATAATCAATATTACTTTAGTTGGCATTATCTCACAATTATTTTTATTGACATTTGATACAAAATTTCCTTCACAATAGTTTTTAAAAAAAAATCAATAATTTCTATAAAGATCAAAATTGTTTAAAGAATCTTCTTTAAAGCAAAACAAGGTATGTATATATATATCTAGACTGATGAAAGAACTTACTTTATGATTTTGTAGGAGCTTGATAGGTCATTATTTTATGAACTTCTTAACAGAAAATGTCTTTTAAAAAAAAAAAAAATTGTTACAGACAATGACAACATAGTCAATGACTATTTGTTATCAATTGATCAAACCTCTTTAATCATCATATAACTTGAGAACATAATACAGTACACACAAATACATAAATATAATAAGAGACCAAACCCGACAAATCTATATCTCCCCGTTGTGGTGAAGGCCATACTCATCTGTTCAATCCAAATTAACCTGTGATTTTTTAGTCTCCACATAATAATATATGGATAGCTATTTTGCCTTTGGACTTAAACAATTTCCAAAATCAACTCAATCAGATTTAAAACCCATATTATGGCACATGAATTCACTTACTACTATATCATCATGCTAAATAAGCTTCACATAGTCAGAGTGAATCACAGAAAGCTAAACCATTTAAGCCAATAGTGGGTGCTAAAACAATGTAAAAAAATTACAAAAAAGAAATTAAAAAAAACAAACAAACACTGAAATCATTGAAGTATATACCTACTGACTAATGCATGATCTATATATCTATGTAAATAAATTGGCTTAGATTCAAAATCTTAAAAAATATGAAACTTGGATTGCACATTTGGATAGATTAAAAAAAAGTTAAAGTGACTTCTGGATGTATAGATGCATATCTAATAATCTTCATTGATGAAGATCAATAACATGAAAAGTCGGGGGATCTAATACTACCAACTAAAATCCACAAGTACTCATACTTAAGATATGGCTGTACAAAAATTAGATTGAATTAATACTTGTAATGCAGATATTGAAAATAAATAAAGTCAATTGATGCTTTGTTTGATACAAACTATTGATTTATCAACGATTTTAATATTTTTTTTTTTTATGTCAGCATTCTTTTGATGAAAACTTGCTCTTTCCTCCTTCATCTTTCCTTAAACACTTATTAAAAAAAGTTTGTTAAGAAAGTACTTTCAAAATGAGTGGTTTCTTCAAATTATTATAAAAGATTCTAGTTGTTTTTTTAAATATTTTTAATAACATTTTTAGATTTCAAAATTTTTATTAACTTTCAACAGGTTGATACATATTCTCCTAAATACAATAACTTTATACTATACTAACTTCTGTTGTCTACTTCATTTTGTAAAAAACAATAGTAGAATTTTTTTCCTCTTAAAGAAATTTCATAATAACTTTTTTGAGATTTTAATTGACAAAGATAGAAACCAAGATCTAAAAAATTATAACAAAAAAAATTAGAGATCAGCGCAGGTATCTTTTTGGAGTAGTCTGCTACTTTTACAGTGAGTTTGCTTTTTGGGTTTTTTATGGTATCAAATTGCTAAAATAATTTTGGAATGAGACTAAATTGCTACTAAAGATTTGAAATTAGAACAAACCTCACTTCCTATAGAAAAAATTAACCACAACTTTTTGCTGTGGCAACCAAATGTGAATTGAAGTCACGCACATATGCAGAAGCTATGAAGGCCTCAACTTTATTGCTACAGCATGATAATAGAAGTAAAATGCTTATGTAAATTTATCTATGGACAAAAATACAAGATTCTACAGATCAACTGTGAATGACCTGATTAATTTAAATATGCTTATGGACACCCCTCAGGAACCTATCAATGTGATGGAGGAGACCTGGTCAAAAGAAAGCTTGAAAAGAATCTCAAATGCCTTCAATCAAACAATAGCAAAAGATCTATATTTCTCATTTAAACGTTTTTTTACCAACCACTCAAATGCTCTAGCTATCACAAATATTAATTGCTATCTTTACAGATTTCCAAAAAATTTACTGTATGAAGCGATTACAGCAAACAATTCTATACAACAGATTGGCGAACATCCTAACCCCAGATATATTGCCATTGAATTTTTTGACAAAGGGCAGAGAAATAGCTTTGAAAAAACTATTCTCATGCTAAAGCACAAGATAGACCAGAATAGAGAAAACTATGTAACAGGTTTATTAAAATCATCTATTTCAATTATTGTATTAATGACTTTACAAAGCTAATGGTACCTTTTGGATCGGTGGTGACTTTCCAACCTATGTATCTAAGACATATGTCTATACCGATACTAAGCAACAATTATCATTTTAAGCTGCACCTAAACAAAAATGAAAATCCGAATGACATCCCTATATTAATTATGAATCAAGAAAACACACTCCTCATAATAATATATGGAATTAAACCTCAATGCTTCAAATGTAAAGAAAGAGGTCACATCATAAATGCATGTCCAAAAACTAAATGTCCACACTGTGAAAGGAATACAACAACAACAACACATCAATGCAAGAGGAAAATGTTAAAAATAATATGCCACACACAAATGGAAGATCATTAATCACTGGTATAAATGATGCTAACATCGATGATTGGATACCATCAGAAGATAATATACAAATACAAGATCGACTATCAGATCAACACAGTTTCATTCCATTAAAAGTCACAAGTGAAATTAGCAAAACCATTCCAGAAACAATAATTTAAGAAAAAAATGTCACAAGACATTATAGAATCAACAATATCTGGCCCAACACACTCAGACATGGACTAAAATGTACTAACAGTCAATCATAAACCAGGTCATTCACCAAGAAAGAAAAGGAAATGGAAAAGTGAATTACAACACCCAGAATTGAGTGAAGAAGATTTACCACAGTCTCTGGACAATGCTAAAAAAGTTACAAAGTAAACCAAAAACATATTAGAATCCAGTGTGTGCAATACTACAAGTGAGCAATTTACTATAAAAGAAGTAAGTGAGCCATTCCCAAATACAAAAGCTTATGCCAAGTCTCTAAGTTTGTTGGATAAAAGTTCAATATCTTTAGATAGAAATAAACAGTTAACATAAACATATTTCTCTTATTTCTACATAAATACACTAAATAAAGCTATGATGATAATCCAACCACACATAATTGGACTGCTGAAGACAAAGATATATAACAAATCACAAATAGATCCATCTAAGTTCTATGACAGTCAAGGTTATTCATTGTTTTCCAGAGCCGCATTCTCACCATAAGCTGGGGCAGGAATTGTAATAACCAAAACCTGTCCATTCAGCTCATTTAAAATACATATAGATGCACACATGCCAATTATTAATCTATATCATAAAAGAATAATGCTGAACACAGCATATCTGTATATTCTTCCAGGAGAAACAATTATAAATAATCTTATATGTATACTAAATAAAAAATTTGCATCCTCAATACATCCGATAATACTAATGGGAGATTTTAACATGTCAATAAATTTGTTAAAAAATTGTTACACAGGCTGGCTTTTCCTCTCATGTCTGGAGAAGGTTTTCTTCCACAAAACTCTGTTTCATTCAACAATGGCAGAGACTGATCTTTAATTAATCTTGTGTTTTATTCACCAGCACTGCATCATATGATCAAAATACTACTAATAAACTCATCTTTTTCAGATCATTCAGCTGTGATGATTTGTCTTAAAAATGATTTTTCATATAGACCCACAGTCACTACAGGCAAAACTATTAGAATATTGCTCCCAGGACAAACTAAAGAATATCTCTTTTCAGAGATATATATATCAATATTCAAAATTTGTGATATGGATCCTGTTCAGACATGGATTACCTTTGCAAACATAATCTCATACACAATTGATACAATAACAAGAACCCCCCCCCCTCAAGAATTTTAGCACTCACAGATGAACTGCATAAAAGAATAATGCTTAGTGCTTCCACCGCAGAAAACTGTATAAATGTAATAGCCCGCAGAAAAGCCTATTGGTTAGCATGTGACTCACTCAAAGAATATTTGGTGATACAGAAGAGGAAAATATTCCTGAAACAAACCCACATGTGGTCTAGATAGTACATTCACTGGACTCTAGGTCAGGCTCCAACAAACAGGTTCCATCAGCTATCAAATCAGAAGAGCAAACCATTGCAGGTGGTAATATGCTAGAGCTATTCTACTCTTTCTACGAACACAATTTGCAAAGAGGGAAAATATTTAGCCCCCCCCCCCACAGAATTTTCTGGCCCCAACAGAAAATAATATAGCTTTTGTTCCAAAAGATTTTGAAGAAAAGTTGTATTCAATATCAAACTCATGTCATCCAGGGATACATCGAATACTTTGCATTGTATATAAACATTTAGTCATTTCCCAGTAAAATATCTAACAGATTTGGCCAACTTTCTAACAAAGAGAATTTAGCACATTCATGGGCTTTAGCCCAACTCATTGACTTCATTCATTAAAAAGAAGGAAAATATAACCACATTTCAAAATCTCAGACCTATATCAATGAGCCCACTTGGTATCAAGATTCTGGAGTCAATAGTTAAAGATAGAATTGAGCCCTACATTCTACCATTGTTGTCAAAAAATCAGTTCACAAGAAAGGGATCTTCAACTGGGCAAAAGGAACTAAACATATGGACCAGTTCAACTGGACATTAAATTACCATTTGATATGGTACCTATTAATATCCTAATTAATGTGCTAGCAGAGACATCAATTCCCAGAGCACTAATCTATTTAATTCAAATCTTTTAAGTAGAGAAATTCATATAACTCTTAGTGTGAAGTACACACCATCCTTCACTCCATTTAACTCCATTGCACAAGGCTCACCACTAAGTGCCCTTCTATTGACCTTTTCTATTAATCCTCTCCTTAAAGCAATTGAAAGTGAGATGGCTGGAATATTCATACCTGCAATGAAGGTTAATGTTACATGTGTTGCATCCATGAATGATATTACTATCTTTCTGCTCACAAAAAAAAAAAAAACAGATACCAAAGCTAATTAAAATTCTTAATAACTACTCAGCAGAATATAAACTGGAGTTTAATCTACATAAATCTAGTGCTTGGTCCATATGCACTGTATGCCAACATGACCAATATACTTCAAAGGAAAACCAGGTTCATTGCTGGGATTTCCATTCCACTTAAGCAACTCTGAAATGTGATCACAGATACAGAGGAAATTAATGATTAAATCTGATATAATTAATTCTCTATCCAAATCATATATGTCACTGTATGCTAAGTCTTCCTCTTCAATCTCTTAGTGATAACAAGAGTTATATACTATACACCATAATAATATACACCAAAGATTTTACAGCAAAAATTTATTCAATGTGTAAGAAATTATTGTGGAAAAAAAATAGTGTCAATATCCCTAAGAAAAATTCTGCACCCTCTATCTCAAAATGGACTAGGCTTACATTCTATCAACATTTTTCAAATTCAAAAAACATTTAATCTAATATCATCATGCACCAAAATTTTCACATATCTGGAAGTTGCATTCAAAATCACATCCACAGACAAGCCACCATCTACAAGTAATTTCTGGAATAAGTTAATTTCTTCGTTATTAAGCACCCCCAATCTAACATATTCCACCTATGGATAAAATGAAATACTGGCAGGTTTATTCAGTCTGTAACCCCCCTTTCCAATGATAATGGAAAAACTTATCTAAACATAATAAATAAGCAGTTGACAAAAAATTTCAAATATTAGTCATTGGAGCCAAAATTCTATAATTTTTCCATAAAACTAAATCTTGAGACACTTCCAACTATTCACTTCTGTAGGTATAAAATGAATTGTATCAATATTGAGGATATATGCAAGCTGTGTCAAAGAGAATCAGAAACCCTGCCCCAGATATAATTATATATGCAATGGGATGTTCCAAAAAATTTTAAAAATAAGGAGTACGGAATGCAAACATTTCTCGATACCTTTGAAAAAGATATTCATGGACACATTCATCCTAGCACATTTGTATTATACTCTCTATGCTGTGCCATATCTACACTTATGTATGGACCAGACCCAAAACACCCTAATACATTTAGAAACAAAACTGATTCATACGTGCAAGGGATAAAAATTTTTTATCGTCCAACAGTTTCTCATACTCCTGGTCACTAATGCGACTTTGCTCTAATCTATAAAAATGACTCACCATCACCAATGTACTAGATCACCAGGATTAATGACAAAAAGGGTATTGATGCAATAATATATGTAAAGTGTTATAAACTTATATAATGATCAGGAGAATGGTAAGCCCTGATCAAGATTGTTATTTCTTTCTTTTTTCTCTTTTTTTTTTCTTTTTGTAAACCTATAGATCAATAAAACCTTTTGAAACATAAAACAAAAATTAATTGATTAAAAACAGGCAAAAAATGTTTTAAATAACATTAACTATATTAAGACAAATAAATAAATAAATTCTGAATCCATGTCAATTAAGCAAAATTAATCTAACCAAAGCAAGGTAGATGGTCAAACAAAATAAAACTAAACAGAAAAATTAGCATTTCTAAATTCTATTTAATTATTTCAGCAACTTGTAAGTATATAAATTTATGGTACTGAAAAAAAAAAGATATTAATTATGCACATACAATTTAATAAACATAATTATTTTGATCAAAAAGATACTTTAATAACATAAAAAAATACACATTTTCACATTATAGAAAGGAAATTATTCAAAATGTTAAACATCAAATTTATCTCTTAACATGAACACATTTTAAATTATCATTATTTTCAGTGACTATCAATCCACCGTAGGATAAAAGTCTCTATGTTTAATCCAATCCTTTGATTCCTAACCTCTCTTGTCCACATTACTGCAACAAACTTTCTTATTTCATCCATACATCTCACATATAGTCTGTCTAGGTCATTTATAGTCTTTTAGGATCCAATTTAGGATTGCAAATGTCTATCTATTATTATTTTTTCCAATAGTATATCCAATTCAGCTGCATTACAGTCCTAATTCTTTCAATGATTCATGTTCATTCTCTCCTTCTTATTCTTAATATGTATCTCTACAGATTTCATTGAGTGTTGGAAATCTCTGTACTGATTTACTATTAAGTATTAAAGTTTGAGATTCACATGTAAAAATTGGACAAGCACATATAAATTTAAAATATTTTCAAAAACATAGTTTATTTCTTTTTTAATATCAAGTTATTTCTATCAAAAGCATTCAATCCAAGTTTAATTCTATGATTAATTCCATTTTTATTAATAATCTGAATCAACATATTTATGGTTGCTAACTTGGACTAATTTATGGTTATTAATCTTTATTTTCTTTTTATTATTTATCTTTCATTCTATGTTTTTACTTTCATCTGATAATTCTTGCATTATTTCCTGAAGCTCTGAAGTATTATTTGCAAAAACAATAACATCATCTGCAAAGTTTAGACAAGTAATATTCATTTATTTTTATTTCCCTCCTATATTAATCCCAAAACACTTCATGTAAAAGTACTGTAAAAAGTTTGGATTACAACCTTCTCAATGTTAATCTTATTATTATAATCATGTAATCTAATTATTACAATTGCATTAGAATAATTATTTTTCAGAATATGGCAATATCCTTGGTTTATATCTTGATGACCCAAAATTTTAAAGTATTGTGAAAATACTCGTAATGCCTTTTCATAATCTACAAATCCAATATATAATAGAATTTCATATTAATTGGCCCTTTATTGTCTCAATACTTAGATGTGAATGACTGTGTTAAAACCACTTTTCAATGTAATTTGTTATTTTGGTTGATTTGAATCCAAAGTTTGCTACAGATAAGATGTAATAATCTTGATAGAAATGTTAGATTTGTAATGCCTATTATCTTTTTCTTTCACTTTTCTTAAATATCAATATTTCATTCTTCCAATTATCTGATACATCTTTATCATTTAAACATTTGACTTACAGTTTTCAACAATTTATATTTTCACCTGATCTTTGTAAGATATCAATAATAATTCCATGCTTTACTGGATCTTCTCACTTTTTCATAGATTTATTTGCATGATTCACCTTTTCATTTAAAATGCTTGATAATTTAGACAATGTTGTAATTAATTATAGGAGTTATTTATATTAATAAAGAACAAGAAAACAATGTCTTTGTAAAATTCTTGCACACAATTCACAATGGTATCCCAGCTTTTAGTAATAGTTCCATCATTTCTTCTTATTGTTGAAACAGCTTTCTTTTCAATAATAAGATATTATTCCATGCTTTTGAGATGTTTGTTCTCTCCTTACAGCCTTTCATTCCAATCCACAGTTATATTGTCTTATATTATTAACTTTTTTTTCATATATGTTATAGAATTCCAGATGTTTAATTCTTCTTAACAAATCATTTTTAAATGTATTATACTCCGTCTTTTCTTCATACAATGTCATGTCTAATTTAAAAATCATTGGTAAATTGCCTTTTTTGGTAACAGCTAATCTTTGTTACTAGTCTTAAAAGATTATCAGACATCTTTTTATTGATCTCTGTTATGTCAAATCTGAATCAAATTCTAATTCTATTAATATTTTAGAACAATTTGCACATTCTAATTTACATTTACTGAAGTGTTTCTAAAGATTAAAAATACTAGCTGATAATACTGGTTTTTCTAAATAGTTTTTATTTATCTAGTTTTGCATTAATGTATAAGGAATACCCAAAATACTTACACTTTTGTAAAAAAAAAAAAAATGTTTATTAAATTATTGCCAATTGATGCAATACACTGATCTAAACATGTTTTCCACTTTCCAAAGCAATCCTGCTAAGTGACACCTTTTAATGATTCCATGTTTTTTCTTCTTCTTCTTCGAAAGTTTGCAAAATGTTGAGGCATTTTTTCATTCAGAAGAATAAAAAGAAATCACACTGAGTGACATCAGGAGAATATTATAGATAGATGAGCTAGTTCAAGCTATTTTTAGCTAAAAATTATTTCACACTCAAGGTTCTGTGCGTTGGTGCATTGTAATGGTGAATCCACTACTCCCCATCTTACCACAAATCATGATGGGTTCATCTCACTGCATCAAAGCTTGTAAGTAAAATGCCTGGTTAACAGTTTGATCATTAGGAACAAATTCCGAATAAACAATACCATTTGCATAAAAAAAAATCAGCATTATCTTGACATTGGACTTCACTCACTGTTCTTTTTGGGGACACATTCAATTTGAGATTTTCAATTTGTTTCACTGCTGCTTTGACTTCAAATCAATCCAGTAAAGGATCTTGAGGTGTAATAAATAAGTCATATGATTTAAATATCACTTAGGAGTACTAAGCAATAATTTCACTGGTTTCTTTTAAAAGAGTGAAAAACTTCTCCAGTGTTACTATGCAAGACTGACTAATTATTGATTAGTTATGGAAACAAACTAATTAAGGGCAGAATAAAACATTTATTATTTGCTTTTAAGATAATATGTAACCTACTCTGATTGAAAGTTAGTGTCCTTGCAGCACTGTATGATTAAACATTTTCATATCCCAAGCTTATATTAGACTTAAAGAACAAGTATCAATATTTATTAGGTATTTCATATATTTTTCAATAATTAACTGTTTGTTATTATTCATTTATAATTTAATTTATATTGTATAATAAAGCAATTGTTAATTTTAATACTTCTCTATTGTCATTATTAAAAAAACATCATCATTGCATAATTAAGAAATAAAGGTCATATTTAACACGTTAGATTACACTTAAATCAATTTGGATTAAATACATCATTAGTATCCTTTCTATCTTTGAAATACAAAAATATAGGATAAGATGATATACATAAAATTCCCTTTTAAATTATCATATCCTAAGATAAAATTAAACTTTACATCCATACATTTATTTTCTCATTTTATTAAATTTATAAAGCACATACTCATTATGTAAAGTAATATATATTAAGGTTATAACCTTAAGACCATAAGTCTGAAAAACGATAGTGGGGGCCTCTACAAATCTTAACACAAGATTTATTTAAAAGACAAGAGTGGCCACTCTTATCTTCAACCTACTTTTTAAATATAGAGGAGAATCTAAAGCATTTCAATTTGAGAGCATTTTGATTAGTGTTAAGGTTTGTAGAGGTTCCTACTGTCGTTTTTCAGGCTTATGGTCTTAAGGTTATAACCTTAATATATATTACTTTCTCATTTTATGTAAATGATTATAATTGATTCATAACCCTGAGATAAATCATTAGTCAACAATATTTTAAAATTGCTAGTGTTAGTTTAAACACAGATAAAATTTATACTTAATTAATTCTTTTAGTAAAAAATATTAATTACAAAATATTTACATAAAAATATACTAAGAGTAGTAGCACACATAAATATTGAAATATCCTGAGAAAGTTATTATTCGTTTAAAATTTGACATATTACAAAGTTATAAAATAGTATTATCTTTGTTTTGTGTAAAAGTAGAACATATAGGTTTTTCAAATTACTTTTGGTAAAAACTCACTTCCACATATTTAGTGTTATAATATATACAATATAGTAGGATCCTTATATGAGATTTTATGTAATTAAAAAATATTTTTTTTGTGTTTTCTATATATCTATTTTAATTCCTGCTCAAGTTTGTTTTGTTTTAAAACATTTATTTAAAAAAAAAAAATCAATAAAATATTTTCAGATTATTTACATTTAAGTACAAACAAATTAGTCTAATAGTAGTGATTCTCTTGATATTTCTTTATATCAATAAAAAATTAGTTTAATTATATTATTTATTTGTATACACCTTTTTTTTTTTTATGTAGAGTAGTATATATTTCTTTGGCAAATTAAGAGTTCTTTATATATTCAGTTGTAATAAATTTTGTATAAAATTATTAAAGATATTTAACACATATCAAAATAAATATTTATTTAATCCCTGGGAGTTCTAAATAATTGTCAAATGGTGTGTGTGCAACTCTCTATAAATATATAATCAGGTATTATCTCACATGCAAAATATTCTAAATGTCATAGCAATGCTTATGTCAATGTGGTGATTCTAAAAAGATTTCTCTATTTAACCATTTCACTTTCAAGCAGCCATATTGAATATTTAAAAAAATTATGCTATGCCATAAATTTTATCATAACTTTAAGTTTTATTAATAAAAAATGACATAATAAATATTGTTTTAAAGTAATAAAAAAAAGTTAATATTTCTAATAATTATTTTCATATTATCTCATAAATCCTAAATTATCATGCATACAACATAAAATTATAGTTTTGTTAATAGGTTAGTTGAATTCATCATAAAATTGCTAAAAAATTAGTATATAATAACATTTTTCTAAAATAATCCATCACTTGAAAACTTCATCGAATAAATTAATAATTTACATTTTGTATCTAATTCAGAGTTCCACTTAATTCAAATAAATATTTCATTTACAGTCCATTGTGTATCTTGGTATGCATCCAATAATAGCACTTAAAGAATGTAATTTGTTGTATAATAAAGTCCTTCTCTCAATAGTTCTTTAATATCAATGTGATGACTCATTTTCAGTTCATTTATGAAAAGGTTAGAAGCAGTTTATTGATCAATAGTTCATTTACAAGTCATTCTAATAAAGTTCATCCTTCATTTCAAATGAAGGCTCATTTTGATTTATCTTGGTTAAAGAATTCAAAGAGTAAATGTGCATTTATATGCATAAGTTTCATTATTTTCTTCACATAAAATCACTATTCAGGTAAGCATTTGTAATCCATATAGTACTTCATTATTTTTTTTAATTTATCAAATCAGGTAATGTAAACAATTCAGGGTTTGTGGACTATTCATAATCCAGTCAAGTATAAATGTGCATTTATATACATAAGTTTCATTATTTTATTTATATACCATCGAGATGCATGTAAGCATTTGTAATTTTTATTTATCTATTCTAATATATAGCATAAATATTGTTAGTTGGTCTGCCATAGATGTATATTTCTACCTATAAATTGATCAGCAGTTGCATTTATTTATTAGCCAGTTAGAGTTATATGCAATAGCTCAGTATTTCTGACTCTTCTAGGTATACTTATTTGTATATCACTAATATAAATCGTTTTTAGTTTTTTTTTATATTTTAATCTAGATGCTTCTGCATATAAGAAGTTAATCATTTATGATTTACCTCTTTAAAAATGCCTTTTCATTATAGATATTTTTTTATATTTATAATTTATCATTAATAAAACGTATTTTCACATAATTCATTTTTAAGAAAGATATTTGTTTTGTTTTTTATTTTTATAAACACGTATAAGTATTGAATAAAATATCTTTTGATTATTGACATTTAAGACATCTAGCATTTACAATTTATTATTAATAAACATATTTTTACGTAGCTATTTTTATTCATAATTTTTTTTCTTTTCTAAGAAAGATGTTTTGTTTGTCTTTTATAAACACATATAAATATTAAATATTTTATAAAATTGTTATCTTCATTTTTTTCTATGTCCAGTCTGTTCCATCAAAAAGGGGTCATTGTATTTCAGCTGAATGGCATTGTTTACTTTCCGTGATGTTTACCCAGGCAAATTTTGGAGAACCATGGCTTTGGATGAAAAGAAGAAGCTGTTACAGACTAGCCTTCCATCGTTATGATATCCTTAATAAAACTTTCCTTTTCCATTATTAACAGTGGCTATAAATATTATATTCCAAAGTTCCTTAAGATCAGCTGTCAATTAAATAGTCACGCAACACTTAGATGAAAATTTTAACTTTTAACTCTTCACTTTTCTTACTTCTTTAACTGCTCTTAAAATCTTTTTCAAAAATCTTCTTTAAAATCTACTTGAAAATATCTCTGAAAAACTCTTTGAAAAAACTGCCATGAACTTCCAATTCATCGATTTATATTCTGATCTTTGGATTGATTAAGCAGCATTTCCCACTGTATCTGATTTGTTATACAGCTCTCATTTAAGCCCGAGTGCTTTTCTCTTCTTAAGGATTGGACACTACTTTTCACGGGATAGATAAGAAATCATAAGGATAAGCCATGTTTTCCAATTTGCTAAGACTGCCTCAAGCGATTATCACACTTTATACGACAACATCGTTTCAAAAATTAAAAATGTAATAGTTTAATAAATGCCAGCTTTTATTTATATTGTAATTTAAAACTATAAAATCAATAATGATTTTCTTTTAACTATAAACTTTTTGCTTTCTTTTTTTTAATTTGATCAAATTATCTTTCTTTTTTCATTGCTGTCAATTTTCATGATTCCTTTGTTCCTTTACATTTTAAGCTTTCCTTAACCATTATTAAGTCTTTTCTTTTCTTTTTTAAAAACAAATCATGCTAGTATATTTAAATGAGGGGGGGATCTTTTGAATATATACGTGGAACAGTATATCTGTTTCAATATATATATATATATATAGTGTCAAAATCATTACTTTTAGCATTTGCATATTTTTTACTATTATTAAAATGCAGACAAAAAATTATAGAAAAATCTAAATCAGGTCATTATCTTTCCAAAATATATTTATTTTTGTCTTATATCAATTAATTCAAGTACTCCACCCAGCTCACATCATAAAAAAAATGCCGTAATTATGCTCTTTTTTTTATGTTAGTTTCAATAGAAATTTTTTGGGTTTTTTAAAATCAAATATATATATATAAACAATAATTAAAAACAATATAATAAAACAATAATTAAAAAACATATAATAAAATAATAATTAAAAAAATATAGAAAAATAAAAATACTTATCATTAGGCCCCCCATAACATTTGTCTTCAAAATACAACGGAAAAGATAAAACTTTTTACCGATATATTTTTCATGCTGAATTGTTCTTCAGTAACTATCAAAAAAACGAGAGAAAGGCAAAAAAATTCAATCTACTTGATCACAAAAATTATCATAAATTTTTTATTTTTTATCGTAGAAAAATAAAATTAACCTTTCTGGAAAGTAGAGAGAAAGATGAAAATGGAGTTAATTTTTAATTTATATCAGATAAACTAACATAATATTTTTTAAATTGCATATCTATATATGTATACTTTAGGATATTTACCTTGAGTTACAGTAGTTATAAAAAAAATTAATATCTATAAATTAGTTTAGCACATCTTTTGATTGAGACCTTGAGTATATTGGTATATAAATAACTAGCCTAATATATTTAATGAATGACTAAGAGTATCCTTCTGTTTAGTTTTATTCTTCCACATATACGACATGAATTTGTGGAAAAAATTCACCTTGATATTTATTTTCTTTCTGTAAATATAACAACTAATTATAAATAACAATTGGATTGTCAAAATTAATAAAATTATTCTTTTCTTTGTTCATATTTTAATTTCAATGTAAATAAAGATGTAAATGAGTTTTTTAAAATTTAATTTTGTATTCTGCTTTATTTATTTTACTTATTTAATATCATGCTTGTAAAGTCAATACACCTGGGTCTTGTTTTATGTGGATTATTTTAATGCGATTTTGAAGTAATGCAATTCATGTTTCTTCTTAATATTTTTCATATTTCACTATATTTATTAGATATCAAGAAATTTAAATTATTGATAACTTATTTTGACTTGAAAAATTTTTTTTTTTTCAAAAATATAACGTTCTATTAGCAGCTAATGTGAATATGGCCTGAAGCTGTATTTAGAATCTTAGCTTCTATGTAAATAACATACTTATACTAATGAGTAAATAATAATAATAGATTTATACTTATGTATAAAAGTATTGCAATAAATATTCAAAAATTTTAAACTTTTAAAATGTATTTTGTTAGATATAACAGAAATAAATAATCTAGATTTTTAAAGTAAATAATGAAGATTTTATTGATTTTGTAAATGGAAAATAATCTTTCTAATGATAATGTATAATCTTTTTGTTTTGACTGCGATGTCATTTTTTTAATATAGAAACAAAATGTGAACATTTAACATTTATTTCAGTAGTAAAAATCAGTTAATCATAGATTTTAGGTTGATGTGTGAAACAATGACAAATGTCAGAAAATGCTGAAATCTGAGTTTCCTGCAATGAACAACCTCTTAAATTCCAACGAGAGCTAAATAGTTATATGTCTGGATATCGCAAGCTTTATAAACAATTAGTAAAATTTATCATCTCAAAGTTTAATTACCGATTACATTGTCAACAGAAAACCATTAACACAGCACAAGACTGAAAGTAGTACTAGCTATACTTGTGCTTGTGATGAATCTGATTTCTTACCAGTTCACAAATTAATGCATATTATCAAATAGTGGTAATTATTAAAATATGTATGAAAAAATGTAAAATTAAATACTGTAGATAATAAAAAAGGTTTGTCTTGTATTAATTTTTTCCAAATATTTGAAATTTTTTTATTAGTCATACTTTATTTCCTTATTTTTGTAATGCAAATTTTAAAGTAATTTTTCCTTGTTGATTTGCTTTTATGCAATTTCTGAAAATTACAGAACCTATCCCTCATTTTTCAAGGTAAGTTAAGTCTATTTTGGTGCCATTTTTTTAATGCGGATTTTCTGCAGAACCTATCTACCACATAAAACAAGATCCAGATGTATTATATTTACCCTTGAGATTAAACAATATATGATCATTTAGATATATTTTGGAAATTAATAAAATGTCCCTTTAATTCCAGAATATATTATTTGAATCCTTCCGTATGTGCTCACAATTACAGAGATAAAGCTTTTCTCCCTCCATATTTACTGTTACAGATTATAGCTAGTTTTTCTTACATGTACCATATATATATATATATATATATATATATATATATATATATATATATATGGAAAGGTTTGTTTGTTTTGTGTGTGTATATATATATGTTGTTTCTTTAGTTTGATTTTCATTTGAGAAGGTCTATTTGTTTAGTAGATGAAACCATGGTCATGTAAGAATTTTGGTAAAATTTGGATTTTTAACTAGTATTGTATTGTTGTTTTATGGTTTTGTATTATATATATATATATTATGCCATGTACACAATGATTTGCACTTGCATGTAGATTTAGATATCATTCTTTTATAAAGTAAAAAAATAAACTATCTTTAGTGAAGAAAAAAGGAAAATAATCTACATGAAAGTACAGACTGGTTGGCAAAACGTTTGACGCATATAAATATTTATATACATTAACATGTATTATAGTTTCAAGTATTATTATTAAAAATAAATTTGCTTAAACTAACTGTAAAATTAACTTTATTCTTCAGTTAAAATATTTAAACTCTTGCTGACATATGGGTGCTGCATATAAATTATATATAGATTAGTAATCAAGCGATCATTTATTTCCTGGTCTCATGCACCATGCTGATCCTGATAATGATAGTAACATAAAAATAAATAAATAAATCACTCAATCTGAATTTAGATTATGATACTGATAGATAAATCAAAACTGATTCCATAGATAAAGAATTAAATAAAGTATTCCGTAATTATTTGACAAGGGACATTGAGATCGAGGTGGATGTTTTTATGAAATTATCTCTTAATATAGAAATCAATGTTTGGTACCTAAATTAAATCTCCAAAGTGAACATGATAATTATCACCAAAGATGGAACAATAATACTTTTTTTAATTCGTAATGATTATTTATTCCAGTGTGAAATTTGCTTTCACTGAGAATTACATAATAGAAGTAGCAATATAGAGTTGCACACAAATATTTTTTGATATATATATATATTGATGAAGCTAAGGTTGTCTTCTTTGAGAGAAATGAAACCAAAAGAAGAATTAAAGAATCTTTATTATTGAAAATTCATTATTCTGAAGCAATTAATTTATTTAAGAGTTCTTTTAAAATTAAGAGTGGATGGGAAGTGAATGGATTTGTGGGTAATGTTTAATATTATATATATTGTGTAGTTTTAGTAGTTCTTTACACTTGAGAAGTCTGCTTGTAGTAGTGAAACCTTTGGTAGTGTTTTAATATTATTTTTATGCTGGTCTAGTTGAATTTTGGATTTGGGGTAATTTTAATTTTATATATATATATATGTGTGTGTGTGTGCATGACTATTGATTCTGCAATCAGTATAACATCAAAACAGGTTTCCAGAGCCATACTACACTATGAGGAATTCTAACATCTACAAAGCCTAAACTTGAAAAGCTGAAAAGAAAAAAAACTGCATCTATAAAATACCGCATGAATGTGAAAAAATGTATATTGGTGAGACCAGTCGTCCCATTGAAAAATGCTTGCAAGAACACAAACTGATGATTAGAAGAAAGAAAACAGATGGTAGCAGACCATGTATGTACCAATAAACATATGTTCAATTGGGCAAATATTAAAATATTGGATAGAGAAGAAAAGATACAAAGAAAATTTTTTAAAAAAAGATGCTCATGTGACAATGGCAAACAATCCGATAAGTCAACCTAGTCTGACTATACATAATGTATGGAAACCATTAATCAACTTTGCTTTTAGAAAAAAGTGGAGAAATCAGGAGGAATCTCATACATAAATATATGAAATTTCTACTGATTGTTGCCTTTGGCAGAATGGTGCAGTTGGTTAGAGTGTTACTTTAAAATTCAATAGCCAAGAAACCAGGTTTGATTCCCATGCTAGTACTGTCAATGATCAGGCTAGCAACACATGAAGAAGAAGGGAGAATAATACCTTTCAAAACATCATGCATTTGTCTGCTATTATTAACAGTTGAATGTATTTGGAATATTTAAATAAAGGTAATTTTTTAAAGACATTTAATACTCATATTTGATGATGGAAAACACCATCATCACAAACCTTCAGAAAAACAATAATGATAAACAATCTTTAAATATCCAGAAGTTTTAAGTATTTTAATTTAAATTGTCATAATTTTTTTTATTTATTGTGAAATAAGTGATTCACTTCTATCCATGCCTTATTCTATTGTGCCCTTTGCTAATTTTTTCTGAAGTCTCCCCAATGTCAGAATAAATATATGAACCTAAACCATAATGATTCAATCAACTATAACTTTTGACTATATTGTATAAGATTACACACCTCACATTTAAAAAAGATGACCACCTTAGTCCACTCAATTGTTAAGATGATCATTTTGCACACCATATACGAAGATCTATTCAATCTAAAATGTAATGTTTTAAATACAACTGAGACAATTCTGAATATTAGGGAAATCTTGGGAATAATGAAGATTGTATCACATTCATGGGCTTTCACAATCTATCCTGAGCATCAAAAATACATTCTCAATTTGTACAATAATAATTTCCAAATGTTCATTATACTAGTGAATTATTATATACTATTGTAAAATCTCTCTAAATCAGATGATATTTTTATACATTAGTTTCCTAAATATATAGTTTAAAGAAAAAATTTTAAAAACAGTGTCCATCTCAGCTTGCAAGATAATAAAAAGAAGTTTTAAACAACCTGGTGTTTTACATCTCTCAACAGGAATTGTCATAACAGTGCATACATGGAATTATTAAATAAAATTGAATGATTTTGAAAATACTGTTAATACAAGAAAAGATATTCATCTTCACATTTGTGTGTCTATTAAATGAATATTATGATACTCTGTTGTAAATTCCAGCAAAATTATATGTTAAAAAAATCTTTAAATGTAGAATAGACATTAATTTGTGTGTGTTTCACCTGTTAATGATTATTACAGTGCTCTTGTTAGAATAGAAAATCCGTGACTAATTGACAATTTAAACAATAGAGAGAAATATGATTTCAATTTCTATTAGCTACACTTTTGATATTGTTTATTATTGCATTTCATTGATGATAAAATACATATATAATTAATTATTTGCTTCATAATGATTATATGCATGCTACATAAAAATGTATTTAATTTTTAACTGCTCCCAATGTATGAGATTATGGATTATTTTAGTTTGTAAACATTCAGGTTTTTTTTTAAAATAAAGAACCTATATTTACATTTCTTTATTTTTCGTTCACATTTGAAATTATAATAAACTCCTTTCTTTCTCTTTTCTAAATAAAAATATTTAATAATAAGTTACAAATATTGTAATTCCATTCTGTCAAGATTTCATTCAAAAATTTTTTTAACGAATTGTTCTGTATCAAAATTGACGCATATTATTGAACACTATTAATTAAATAAATCCCATAATGTAGAAACAATTATTTACGTAAAATTATTTTCACTATTATTTGAAGAACTGCAGAAATGTGAAAATCGAATCAAAATAAAAAACAAAACTATAAAATGTGGATCGTTTGCTGTAGTTATTATTATTATTTTTTTTTTTTTAAAAAAAAACCTTTTAAAATAAACTAATTAAAACTTTTAGTTTTCAAATAAATTTGTAAAAGCTTTTAGATTTGAAATACCAGGCACTCTTATACCTGGAGCCCAATTGTAAATATAGAGGATTTGGACTCAGACTTTCAAGCCACTTCACTATCCACACTATCCCATACTACTGATACACATGACCACACACATGTAGAAAAGATAAATAATCACCAATATATGTATTTCGTGCTGAACCAGCACTCATCAGCTGGTCCAGATTATCATCTCTCATACATATATATATAATGAGTACTCAGTTTATATTAAGATAGCAAATCCTTAATTTCAATGGACAGGCTTCAATCTACTCCAACCTCCAACTCTTCAGCCATCTGTACCAGTGAAAATCTGATGATAGAATTCCCAAATCCCACACTGATGCCAATATTGTTATCATGCCCATGTTGACCTCAAGTCATTCTGACCCTCATGTATAGGACAGTATCTATTTAAATACATAAAAGAAGGATAGGCAGAATACAAGCTTAATATGTAAGATTTGAAATATCAGGCACTCTTATACCTAGAGCCCAATTGTAAATATAGGACTTTCAAGACACTTCGACCATCCATACTATCTCATACTACTGATATACATAACCACACACATGCAGAAAAGATAAATAATCACCAATATGGGTGATTATTTATCTTTTCTGCATGTGTATGGTCATGAGCTAGTGTAGATGATTGAAGTGGCTTGAAAGTCTGAGTTCAAATCCCCTATATTTAAAAGCTTTTAGATAAAATAAATTAAAAACCAAAATAAATAGCTAACTTATAATACTCCTATTCAAAAGGTAATTTTTTATAGACAAAGAAGTAAAACTACTTTCAAGTGGCCCATTGTAGGGCAGCGAATAATATGCTAGGTGGTGAGAATTAATCAATTTCATCCTATTTTTGTCCAAGTAAAAATAGTTTGCTACCCAGTTTCAGGCTAATATTGATTTGTTAGATAGTGTCAATTTCAGTATTGGAACCCAATTCTTTTTTTATATTTAATGACATGACAGGCAGAGGCTCACTAATCATTACACTATGAATCCCCTCCATATTTATATTATGCAATACATTAATGATAATCCTTTATATTTCTCTACTTTAATACCCTACGGTTAAAAAAACTTTTTTCTAATTATCAAATCTTTATTCAACAAATTGATTGCTAAGTTTAATTGAGATAATTGATCAATAATTAAATGCCAATTACACTACTTTTTTTTAAAGATAAAAATATTAATGAACATTATGCTTATAATATTTTCTACAGTTTCTAGGGAATTCAAAATTTTTGTTGACCAGAAAAGATATATCCTAAATCACACTCATTCTTTTCACTATGAATCACATCACTGCAGCCAAAGCTTAAATAAACCAATAAAAAATCAATAATCTATTGTCAAGATTATCATGGCATTACTCAATTTTTTAATATCTTCTTTAATTGAGATTACAAAATGTTTTCTAATTTGTGCATTAAAAATATCATAACTTTATCTCATAAAAAAAAACTTATATTGTATTTTCTATTTATTTTTTTTTCAAAATAAATACATAAACTTCTTATTCTTTCCAAAAACTTTATTACCATGTATTAATTAATGAACATATATATAATCACATATTCACTTTCCAACGTTTCAACTACTTTTTCCATGATTATTACAATCATTTTCAAGAATCTACAACAAAATATATATATCTTTACATAATATTCTAAATACAAAAATCTCTTTCTTATATTAACATATCAAATCTATTATAATAAAACATATTAATTATACATAATTATATTTTTGCTTACTTCTCCCTCCCTCTATTTCCTTTATTATAAAACTTCCTTTTTACTTATGAAGTACAGTATAAATTTTCAAAAATATTAGAAACCATCGAAAATACCAACAAACTATTTATATCATTTAACTCACCCCTAAATTTATTTCTTCCTTTAACTATTTTATCTAACTTCCATATCAATTATCTACATTCCTTATCTATACTTTTAAATCTATTTAAAAACTAATGTAAATTTTTTTCTATCCTTTAATAATTTACTTAATACTATTTAAAAATTCCATAATGATTACCTTTTATTTTACATTCCTTATCTACACCGTTAATTCTATTTAAAACAGGCTTATATATTTTTATGTAAAAATATTCTTTTATTTATCTTTTTTTTCATATGTCACAGCATCGCCAGGAAGTGAACCTGCAACAACTGTCTACAAGCAACTTCTTACTTGTAAGGCTCCAACATTTTTATATTAATTTTTTTATGTCCAAATTCTTTATAATGTATATACACATTAAAATTTTGATCATTTCAATATTGTTTAAATCTAGTTTTTAATGTATTTTCTGTTGTACTAATGTATGATTTTTTCCCCCTCCCTCTTACAAAATCAAACATTCTATAATATATATTCCATTCATTTTTTTTCATTTCTTGATATTCTTTTATTAATTAAATTCCCTAAATTAAATTTCTTTTTATATACAGGTTTAAGAATTAATCTACTTTTATAATAAAGGAAGTAGAGGGATGGAGAAGTAAGTAAAAATATAATTATGTATAATTAATGTTTTATTATAATAAATTTGATATGTTAATATTAATATAAGAATGAGATTTTTGTATTTAGAGTATTGTGTAAAGATATATATTTTTTGTTATTGTTATAGATCCTTGAAAATGACTGTAATAATGATGTAAAAAACAGTTGAAATGTTGGAAAGTGGATAATATATGAATTTATATATATGTTCATTAGTTAATATATGGAAATAAAGTTTTTGGAAAGAAATAAAAAGTTTATGTATTCATTTATAATACTGGAGAACATATATATTTTAAAAGAAAAAAGCGGTTTAATTTGTCATTGTATAATGATAATAGTATGGTGTAATATATATTGTTGTTAATTTTTCCTTTCTCTTTGATACTAAACTACCTTTTATTATAATCATGAATTATCTCTTTTGACATTAAATTATGTTATGATTCCATTAATACATGTTAAAGTTATGTAATATAAAATATATTCATTTTCAATTAGACTACTTTTTAATTTAAGATTATATATATAGTTTGTAACAGAAATCTCAGCATGATATTTACTCATTATGTGAAACAAAATGTTAATAGAAATTCTTCTAATCAGCACATCTATGTAGAACATAAGCATCATTATACATATATTATTATACTGTACTGGTATAAATAAAAAAATAATCTTATATTGAAGAGATCCACACTGAATATGATAATCCATATGACAATTTTTTTTATTTTATTAAATTCAATCTGATCAAATCATAATCACAGTTTCTAAATAGTTTTTTAATTGTAATAAAACACTTTCAATTTTTACATATTAATAATAACGATTATTTGTTTGTATATTTGTTTTTTATTATAAAACATGAGTGATATATTATCAATCAATATTCACTGTTACTAACTTATTTGCTGTGTAAAGGATTAAAGGATTCAGATATTTTAATAATCTAAGAAAATATTACTAAAAAGAATTGCATCTAATTGTAATAATAAACTGAAGTTTCATAAGCAATATAAGAATTTATAGGCAGAATTATGACTTAGGAGTGAGATTAGTGACTTCCTAAAGGTTTGTGATGATGACATTTTATTGTATTTATATATTGGACTATTTGCATCATCTAATATTAAGTATTGAATGTCTTTAGAAGAATTTAACTTTATTTAAATTTTCCAATTACATTCAATTGTTAGTAATAGCGCACAGGTTAGTATATGCATGTTTTGAGTAGTATTATTCTCCTGACAGTATTAGCATGGGAATCGAACTTGGACTCCTAGATTCTTAAATATTGAATTTTAAGGTAATGCTTTAACCAACCGAGCCACATGCCAAAGGCAACAATCAGTATAAATTTCATATCCTTATCTATGAAGTTCCTCTGATTTCTCCACTTTTTTAGTCACACTAGGTTGACTTATGAGGTTATTCACCATAGTCATATGAGAAGCTACTTTGAATTTTCTTTGTTGTATCTTTTCCTCTCTATCCAATACTTTTACATTTTCCCAAGTAAACATATGTTCGTAGACACACCTGTTTTCTCTCTTCTAATCATCAGTTTTTGCCTTCCAATCACTTTTCAATGGGGCGACTGGTCTTACCAAAATGCATTTTTCCATATTCACATGGTATTTCGTAGATGCAGTTTTTGCTTTTCAGCATCTCAAGTTTAGGCTTTGTATACATTAGAATTCTTCATCGTGTGGAAGGGTTCTGGAAAGCTGTTCTCATGTTATACTGATTGTAGATGAAAATATTCCAATATGTAAACACAATGAAGAATAATTAGTTAGTTAAAAATGCAAAGAAGATATAATTATTTGGTCTCATTAGATTTTTTTTTTTTTTAATACATTGAAAGTAATGTTTGGATCTTAAAAAAATGATAATATAACTATTTTAATTTAGCATATGGCATTTTTAATACAAAAATTCAGATTATCATATTTAATGATACACCCACTTTATCGATTTATTTACATATTCTGTTTGATGTGGCTAGCTATGGTTCTAATATGCGATAGGATCTTTGGAGAAATTTGGAATTTTTTTTAGAAATATATGAGTCATGATATTATGCCACGTAATGCTTTTATTGTTTTAATTTACAAAAGTAAATTAATAAAATGAAATAGTGAGAGCCAAAAAAAAAAGCAAGGATGAAATTATATATTTTTAAAAAAAAATCTATATATAAAAAAAGATAATAATTTATGTTACTAAACATAAAAAGCTTAAAGCGTACACAAATGTCACATAAACACACTAACATATATATCTATATTTTGCAGGCTATAGAAGACTGACATGAATATATATATATAATACTAAATAGTAAAATATTTTTGCTTAGATTTCATAAATTATTTTCATAAAAACTTTTTTGGATTCTTTTAGAATAATTTATCTAATTCTATCTTGTAAGCTAATACTTTTAAAATATCATGTTAAATTATAATATGATTCTGAATGTTTTATGATTTAAATAACATTTAGCTCTTAAGAAAACCATGCTCCCAATAAACTACTATGTCTAAGACAGATCAGTTGTTAAAAATATTTTTATTTTTAAAAAATATTATGGTCATCTCTATAAAATTTCAGGCATGGTTCTATAAAATATTCAACTTTGACATGTACTAAGATATTATATGGGGGGGAGGGGGCGATCTCAAAGGAAAGTTATTAACAAAAATATTTACCACAAGCTTTGCTAATATCATTTATTTACTAAAGTAAAAATAGTAAAATTTCTAAATGTAATTAATTTTTATGTTAAAGTGACAAGAATTCTTAAGAGTTTATCTGTATAAACAAATTCCTGAATGGCAAGTAGTTAATAACTAGAATGATATAATCATTTGTGAAAACTTTACTCTCAAGCAACTGCTAGAAATCTTTTAAAGTGCTTTAACCCTAGACAGAAAATAGTAGTTATTTATAAATCAAGCCAATACATTTCTCTGTGCCATATCACACTTAATGTCTCCACAGGCATTTTCATCACAGTAACATGTGGTTAAAGAGTGACAACCCCTTTTATGAAATTGATTATCGCAGAGTGGGGTGCTAAATAAAAGCTGGTCAAAGTCATTGCAAATACTTTTTCTAGACTTAGTGTTAATTTTGTCAATCTACCTTTAAAATAAACCTGGTAAAAAATAAAAAAAACAAATTTAGCTAAAAGAATTTGACATTCTACTGAAGATATCATTTGACATTATTTGGAAAACAAATTTTATACTTACGATTTTATAAATATTTTTTCTTACCTGATGAACCAGCAGCTACATAAGAATAAGAGCCTCGAGACCAGGGATCTGCTCTCCAACGGGTTACCACGGTTTCTTTTGGCTAGAAAAATGAATTTATGTCTGTACTTAAGTGAACATTATAAAAGATTATTATAAATATAAAAATATTTCTGATTTTATCATCTTTTTATTTAACTCCATATGTATGTGTGCACGTATATATGTGAGTAATTAATGTGAGCAGTGCAAATTAGATTTAATTTTAATTCTTCAAACATACATTGGAATTATTCATTAACCATTTATTAATTATAAATAGATGTGTATTGTATATATACACAAATGTCTAAATATAAATTAATAAAACAACTTAAAATTTTAAATTAAATACATATATATAAAAATTCATGTACCAGATTTCCAAATGATTGTAATATTATTTAAAATGCCTATTGGAAAATATATATAAATAAACATTACGCTTAAAATAATTTTTATACTATTAAATAAATTAGTGTTTCTATAACAGATTGTCTTAATTATCAGATGGTTGGTGGCACCTTTATAAATGTGTGGCTGACGAAGACCATTCAGATATCTGATCCTACGTAAGGAAAATCATTATTTTTCCTTCAAATGACTTTGATCACTTGACTGATAACAATAACTAAAAACTCTCATTACTGGATTTAAGGAACTGTATCATAACTTATATAATTTAGATGTGTGCTGATTTATTCTAGGATTACAATTCAACCATATAGTCATAGGTTACTATGAATATAACCCGACAGCAAACTGATTTTATCACTTTCATATTGTGATAGCATTTTAAATTTAGTATCACGGCTAATTTCCCTTCTTTTGTTCTTTTAATTACCATTCTGTATTTTACATAAAAGATGTATAGAATGTATTATTAATCATGTGTGTTTAGATAAGTTGAAGTGATATCATTAGAAAACTATCACAAAATGTGATTTTTCTTCAGTAAAAAGAGTATAAACTTTTTACACACATTCATATAAATGCAATAAATCTGTTTATTATAGTTAGGAATTTTGCATACTTATTTTTCTATTATTATATATACAGTTCTATTACACCATGAGAACTGTGATCAGTTTGTTTTGATTCGGTCTCAGTCAGATGTGCAAGTACTTATATCACAACCATGAAATCATATCTGTAATTAGAAACAATAATGGAAGCATCACTAATATACTATTATAATGGTATATAGAAAAAAAGATATTAACAGAAAAAAAAGCTCAATGATTTTTCACATAAGCCTTAAAGAAACTGAGAAGAGTAAATTTTTAATATCCACAAGTTCTTGTTATTACCATTACTATTGTTATATAATTCATATACTAAATAAATATGGACGACTATTCATTAACATTCTCAGCCATCATGATAAAATTTTTTGTCTTTACTGTTGACTTTAACAAACATGCCACGGTGTTCATTCTCAGATTCATTTAATCTATCAACAGTTCTCTGTCCTAATGAACAAGTCCAGAGAGTAATTACATAGTCAAGTCATCCATTTTTCCATTCTGTTCTTCTGTTTAAAACTTCAACTCCACATATTTTTTCCTCATCTCATATATCATCTAGCAAAGTCAATCTTCTCTGTCCCTTTTTTTGTTATCATCCTCCATTCTCTCAAAAACATCTTTTATTAAGCAATTTCTCTTCTTAGTATATATCGAATCCAGTTTTTCTTTTTATCTCCAATTTCTTTAATAAATTTTCTTTTTCCATATAATCATCCAACTAATTTTTTCTATTTTCTTCATATCCACAACTCAAAGTCTTCCCTATTTTTCCTAATTCTTTTACTCCTTGATGAAGTTTCAAAACCATGCAATAATATAATCTATACATAGTACTTAAATCAATTCTCTATACCATCCATCAACAGCAAACTAAAGTACTGAGAGGTTTTCAACCAGACCGCAGACTTTTTCATTGTGTCCCCTACTTCCTCGGACTCACCAATGCCCAATTAATCCGCAAATTCAAAAGGTGGTCCCTTGAAGCAAAATTCCTTGATTTTCTCCTCAAAATCAATCTCCACTCCCTTCCCATGAATCAATTTTTGGTGAACCATAGGGGTTTCACCAAGATCTCTCCCATATGACAGCTCTGTAAAACTGACAATGAAACCCGCCACCACTTCCTACTTAAATGTCCTTTTCTGCTTGGCATGAGAAATCTCATCAACTCCTGCCTTTCCTCGCACAGAAATACCATCTTCAACCTACAAGAATCCATAGAAACAGGGGTCTTTGCAGCTATTAGATTGTCAATTTTTCTTATCTATGCTCTCTGGTTACTCCGATGTGCCATCATCCTTGACCAGAGAGTACATTCAGTCAATCAAAAGCTCTTGGACCTAATTCACACTCTCAAAACCCGAGATACCAAACTAGTCCCACTTCCACTCCTCACAGACACTTGGGCAATCCTCCAACTCCCATCCTCTGTCATAGAACTCAATCACAAAGACATGCTTTTCTAACCAGCCTGAAATACACATCATTTCCCCTCTCCACTTCCCATTTCCTTTTTACATGTATCCTTCCCCTCTTACCATTTTGTTCCTGAAATTTCATTTGTTTCACTGTATCTGTTTTTTTTTTTTTTTAATGAATAAACATCTCATCACCGAGAAAAAAAGAAGAAGATATCTTTCTCTTAATAAATGTCTTTTTTGCAATGCTATCCTGCTTAAAACATAATTTTCACTTATTTCACCCCCACTCAACCAATTCACTCAAGTATATTCATCTAGTAAACTATCTTATCATGAATAATAACTTGTATTCCTTTTCTGATTCTTCCTACCTATAAATGTTTAGTTTTCTCAACATTAATCTTCATTCCATATTCTATGTATCCTTCCTCTAATTTATTCAACATATTCTGATCTTTTCATTCTCAGTTATAAGAGCCATATCATCTGAAAATCTTATATAGCTTATTATTTCTACCTCCACTATTAGCTTTTCCACAAACTAAATATTTAATTATCATGTCTTTTAAATAAATATTAAAAACTACAGGCATCATGCTACATCCTTATTTAACACCTCTTTCCACATTCACTTCCTCAGTCTCATTATTTTACAATCTGATTACTATTTTTTGTCCAGTATTTATATTCCAAATCAATTTTTCTTTCCAAAAATATTGAGACATCTATAGAAATTTTCTTGGATACTGGATAAATGGGTGTGTGGATGCTCATAATAATGACAGCTAATAAGAAATTATGACACCACAACTTGGAAAGATTTAAGGTCAACTAAGGCAGAAAATGACAAAAATACAGAGGTGTTGAAATTAGGTTGCTATTTGATAAAGGCCTTTTATTTATACCAGGGATTCTCAATGGGGCAAAATAGCATCTTGGGGGAGGGGGGGAATTAAATTTTGAAGGCAAAAAAATCTTGCTTCCAAGGGTTTTTCAAAACTGGAACCTAAGTGTCACCTAATGTTTCTCAAATGCCACACAAATAATTTTTTGTTTTTACCTTAACTAAGAATTTGTTTTTGATTTTTAAGTGATAGTCAGTATTGATTTATTATTTCTTTGTTGATCTGCAGTGCTTTTTAAAGTGATATGGGCTACTAGAATTAAATAAAAATAGTTTTTTTTATCAGGATTTAATTCTTAGTTTTTTTATTATTTGTAGTTACTCAACTCATCATCAATTATTACAAGTTCTGAAAAGAAAAAGTGTTGACAGTATATGAAGGAATATAAAGCCTATGGTTGTATTGAAAGCCCTTTCACCCTGAGACAGCCTATGTGTCATTTATGTAATAGTTCTTTTTCAAATGAGGGGATGAAGTCATCAAGACAATTAGATCACTTAAAAAGGGCACATCCAATTAAAGTTGGAAAACATATCAAATATTTTAAAAATTTAAGACAGAATTTAGAGCAAAGTAACACTATTATTTCTGTATTTGAGAACAGACAAGAAAATGGTGATGGAATTATTGCATCATATGAAATTGCAGAAATCATTACAGTAAGTAATAGTGCTCATAGAATTGCTGAAGTTCTTATATGACCCACCTTAGAGATTATAATTTCAAGAATGATTCAATAAAATTCTTCTGATATTTTAAAAGCTTTGCCATTGAGCAATGACTGAATTTGAAGAAGAATCGATGAAACGTCAAACTGACTTTGAAAAGCAGCTAAGTGCCAAATTAAAACAAATCAATTTTCTATTCAGGTTTAAGAATCCACAGTAACTGACAATAAGGCCTTTCTAATGGTATACATTCATTATATATTGTTTCTTCAATCTTAAAAAACTGATTTTATTAGAGCATCCATTTTTGTTGTGGTAAAAACTAGGTTTGCAGAAAAACAAGTACCAGTGGAAAATATCGTATCTTGTGTCACAGATAGTGCCACCTCCATGGTTGGAAGACATAAGGGTTTTACATCATATCTAAAGGTAGCTGTCCCAAAGTACTTGCAATCCACTGGATTGTGCATTGGCATAATCTGGCTGCAAAAAACATTAGTCCAGTTCTTTATCAGTCTCTCAATATAGTTATTAAAATGATTAATAAAATAAAGTCACATAGGAAATGTGATCATTTTTATCCAGAAAAGTTTGGGTTGATAATGAAGAATAGTATGTGATGCTTGTTTTACAAACAGGCATCAGATGGCTTTCTAAAGATTCTCGTATAACAAGATTTGTAAACCTTTTCCATACAATAATTAATTTTCTTGAAAATGAAGAAAACAAGCAACTTAGCAAAGGAGATCAAACAATATATACCAGTTGGCTTGGATTTTTTGAAAACTAAATGAAGTATCATGTCAACTTCAAGGACAATTAATTATGTTGATATACTGCATACAAGTATTGAAAGCCTTCACTAAAAAACGAAATTATTTGAGAGCAATTTTATAAAAAAAAGCAACTTCATGGTATGAAAGAGTTAGCTGAAATCTGTTACTAAGAATGATCTTAAGAATTATTCAGATCGTTTGGTTTCCTTAAAAACTGAAATAAAAAATAGATTTGTAGATTTATTTTCATCTGAAGTAACACCATGTATGTTAGATCCATTTGGATGTGATGGTGAGTCTTCTATAGAAGATATTCAAAAAGAACTCATTGAATTACAATCTAATGAAGAAAACAATTATAAATTTGAAAAAAGGTGGAATGGCTGAATTGTGGGGGGGATCAAGAATAAGTAAATTTCCATATCCAAAAATTTGGTCTAAAATAGTCAAAGTACTTCTATATTTTCCATCATCTTATATGGTTAAAAGTGTTTTTAGTTCAGTAAATATAATATTAACAAAGGAAAGAGAGAGATTTAATATATGTTCAAGAAGAGACAATAGAGTTAAATTAACTGGCATCAAACCAAACATTGAACATCTAGCTAAAAAGTATCAGACCCAAAGATTCCAAAAAAAGTCTGTCTAAAAATCCTTTAAGGAAAGGAGGGGGTGATAGTTGAAAAAAGATTGAGAAACCATGATTTATACTTACAACTAGAAAATTTTTAAAGAAAGAAAAATTGCTTAAAACAAAAGATGAATAGTATTAATTGCCATACTTTAAGAAGTTAGAAGATAAGATAACAAGATAACTGATTTATTATAAACTGGATGTTCCTCAGCTTTACTTGCATTAGTAAAATAAAACAATATAACCTAATATATAGCTGTTCTGATCAGCTTATATAATAATATGAGTTATTAATAGCAGTATCATAAATATATATAGCTTTTTTATGATCAGTTATATTATTGAATTTGATCAACTTTTAGGATTTTAGTTCAAATATGTTCCTCATATGATAAACTAATTTTAAAACATGGATATGAAATTTTAACATCATGGTATTTGTTTCATGCTCATTTACAAGCGAGAAATTAAATACAGGATATAAATGAAATTTCATTAATTTAAAATATACTTACAAAATAAATTTTACACCACTTTACCAAAAACTATAATCCTCTCCATTTGTGTAGTATGTATTTCAATACACATGTATGACATATTGTGTAGCTATTTAAAAATTTTTCAATATCTGTAATCTTTTAATCAATGCTGCCACTTTTTTTACATTTTTTTTCTTCGAAGTATTTGAAATTGATTATGGTTTCAATGTACTTTTATATTACAAACTATCAAAGTTTTTAAAACATTTAAGTACCGTAAAGCAAAAATCCATAGCGTAACTAATCCTCCTCTCCCCCATAAAGAATATTGTGAAAGATTCATCAAAATTGGTGTAATATTTGTTAATTTATTAAATAACAAACACAAATTTTCATATTTATAAAGTAATAAGCATTAAAAATATGTAAGAACAATATTGTGGAATTGATGATATAGATCATAATTAGATTTTCAATTTTAAAAAAGATATAAAATGCTGATAATATAAGTTTATACTTCAACAAATTCTCATTGTAATGAATAAATAAAATATTTTTATATAGATGCTCAGAAATACTTTAGATGAAATCAAATATCATTTAAAAATTGCCATAATACCAGAATTAAAAAATAATTGAAAGACTTTAAAGTGCTGACACATTTGGATATGGAAACAGAAATGAAAGAGAATGTAGACTTGTATTTTATAATTTTTTTTTTTTTTGAGAAAAAGTTGAAATGAGCATGAAGACCTGTAAGCAAAAATACATCAGAGTTGTATTACACTTTGACCAATAGAAAATATATCTTTCAAGACAGCAATGCAGTTATAGATTCAAATAATGAGACATGGCTTATGTGTTAATGCAAAGCTAAAATGATAAAAATTATTAAGAAAGACAGTATTGACCATTCTTATCTATATTTGAAAAAATATTTTAATAAATTTAGGCTAAAAATTATATTAGCTAACTTCGATTGATACTCAAACTTGAAAAAAATAAGAACATAACTAATGTTCTAATACATAAATAGTCAATATCAAAGAACAAACATTCATTTGTAAATTTTCAATGGAGACAAAGAAATGGATGAAAAAAGAAAAAAAAAAAGAAAATATTTTAAAAGATCCATATATAAAAATCAAATATTTAGAATTGTGCAAATTGGCATGAAAAAAATAATAATAATGACATAGAAAAGTATAGAAACAATAAAAACATTTAGAGTATTAGATAGAATGTTGCTTCAGCAATAAAAAAAAAATAGGTTTATTACTCAAAAAAGAAGTATCATAAAGTGGGTGAAATAATTCTACAAATATTATAATAAAGAGAAAAAACAACAAACAAAACTAGCCCCACAATTAAATCTTTTGAATGTCAATATAGTTTAAATGAAGGATATATGCAATCAAATCTATGGGGAAAAAAAGCTCCAAAAATAATGGATATCTTAAAAGAAGCCAATGAAGAAATTTAAACATTATAGGCAAAGCTGTATAATAAATAATAAATAAGAAAAGTAAAAAAAAAATAATTAAAAATTACAGATTTATTAGACATCTTTACAAAGTTGTCTACAAAGAAATTGAAACTAAAACCAATCACAAAACAATCTGGGCTTAAAAGCTGGATATAGAAATGTAGATTATATCTGTATATTAAAAAAAGTTATGAAAGGTTCAATGAATATGATGTATTGCATTGGACTTAAAAAAAAAAAATTGATTTTATAAAAATGTCCACAGTGATTAAAATTTTGAAATATCATGACAGATCCAGAAACTATCAAATTCTAAAAAATATTTACCATATTAAAAACTAACAATGGTTTAGGATATGATAGATTGATTCCATATATTAAAATTTTTAAACCACTTTTGTCAAAGCAATTTTGGACTAAAATAGGTAAAAAGAAATAATAAATAAAGATTATTAAAACAAATGGAAACATAATGGATGATATTTATGATAAGATAATGTGGATATAATTCTTATGGTAGGATTAATTTATTTCTAAAAAGAAAAATATCTATATGTTTACATTTCATACTATTTCCATCTTTCTTATACGCTTCAACAATATTATTTTTTATATCAAAACATTATTCTTATAGTTTCGACTGTCTTGTAGTCATCACTACAATATCCAAATATATAATCATACAATTAATACATTTTATACACATATTTATATACATAATCAAACATTTTTTTAACCTACATAATTAAACATAGTCAAAACTGTAAGAATAAATTTTTAATATAAAAAATAGTATTGTTAAAGTGTATAAGAAAGCTGGAAATAGTATGATATGCAAATATATTGAAGCAATCAGTGTGTATGCACACACAGAGCTTCATATTTGTTTAAAAATAATATAAATCTAGATTTTTTTCATATGTCATAGCATCGGCCAGGATGCGAACCCACACCCATCTGCAACCAACTACTTGCTTGCAAGGCAGGTGTGATGACTCTTGGCTAACAACACTTGACTATAAATCTAGATTTGATAGATCAAATAATATTCATTTTTTGTTAGAATATTATACAGATGTGTGTGTGTGGGTGATTGAATGAGAGGGCATGTATATATATTGTTTTTATTGAAATACATTTTTCGGTTATATATTTGGAAAAGAAAATGTATTTTTTTCTATCATGTATGTTTTTCCTAAAAAAAAAAAAAATAATAAGATGACTCATTCTTTTTTGCCAGTAACAGATCTTTGCTAATTGATAGTCAAACATTAGGCTGGGGGCAGGAATTTTATGAGTCTATTTTTTTGAAACATTTGGAAAAATATAGTTGCATTGACATACTAATTATTTCTCATCTTTAGGGGCAGTTAAAATTTTCTTACCTCAATTAAATCTTGATGGGATTTTGCCAGCTAGTGTAATTTAAAAATCAGTCAACCAGTATATTTTCATTTCTAAAAAAAGTTGAGTCTGGAGCCAATTAGGATATCTTTGTTAAGGAGAAAATATAAGAATAAACAAAGGCTAGACATGATTTTTGGTTTTGCTAAGGTAGTTTTTTTAAAGTGACAGGCTTATAAATACTGGGTTATTTTTCTCAGGGGCACTATTTAAGTTACCATTGAATGTAAGCTGATGTCACGTACCATCATGACCTTTGAGTAGATTAAGTTTAGCCTTTCTCTTGGTGATCTCTGAAGGAAGAGAGTGCATCTTTGGGGAGAACTCTATTGATTCCATGTTGCTAGTGCCAAGAAAAGGGAGAGCATGCCAGCTTTGAATCCAGTCTTGTCCTGTGTCCAGTAAGCTAAGAGTCAGTCCAGAAATAAGTAATAACCAGTGAGAAGACAGTTGCCTCATCAAAGAAATCATCAAACAGTGCAAGTATGAACTTTTAATCATTCAAGATAAAAATAATTAAAATGCCTTCTATAAATAAAAAACTCTAGAATATCTAAATTTAAATTCCTCAGATTTATAACTGCTCAGTAAAAGACTATCTTAAAAGAGGATGTATTTTAAAAAGACAGTGATATATATATATGAGCATAGTAAATTTTTTTTTAGCAAGTCAATCTATGTCATAACTTATTTTTCTAATTATTAACATACAAAATGTTAATTTCTAATTATTAATGGAACAAAAGTCTATAAATTTTACAAATACCACCTTTTATTATTTATTTTGAAATAAGCCATGTATATTTTCTTTAGTTATAAAAATATATACTTTATTGATTAATTTTATATATGCCAACTCAGCAAGTATTGGACAGATGATATTTTACTATTAAATCAATTTATGCATAAATTTGTTTGTTTGATCTCCAATCTTAAAGGGGAGAATGATAATTATTTTATAACTTTAAAGTAAAAAAACACAAACTTGAACTTCTTAAATCATTTGCCAATCCTTGCTAGTTAAAAAAGTCATTTATTTCTTTAAAAAAAAAGAGAGAAAATCAAATGTCTGAATTAAAACTCTCAGTCTACTCGTATATATGTAATTAAGCCAAAGCCAATACATTGTTAACAAAATTAAGAATAAATGAGTGCTAAAATCATTACCGATTTAGTTTATATTTGATTGAGATTCTTTATGACAATTAAAATGAAATAATATATATGTGCATTTATTTATGTGTTAAAAAATAATCATGCTATTTTTTTCTTAAATGTAAAATGGACAATATGACTTATTATGAAAGTATGTGTTCATCTCGCTATATATATATATATATATATATATATTTTTAATGACACATACATTTAGGAGAAAAGTACTCTCTCAGCAGTCGTATCTTATTGCCTCCTTAGCAATTTACAATGATAATTTGTAATTAAGTTTTATATTTAAACTCATGGGCGTTTTATAGTCTATAAAATATGTTTGTCTTAATTTTCACATTATTACTTGTTTTATTAAATTGTAAATACAGGCTTAAGAAAATATCTATACAAATATGAGTTAATGCCTTTTTGGGCAAATATATCAGTGTTACTTGGTAGAATGATCTGTGCCTAGGTACTTTTAATAATGAATATATGTCGAGTAATGCTATGCAAGCTGCCTGACAGATATTTTACCGGTCCTGGAGATAGCCGTGTTTTGAGCTGATAAATGGGTACTCTGATGATAGGGATTCATAGCCTAGGCTCAAGTTCTTACACATGCCATGCTGACTGCGAATGTGTCTTCATAGGAACATATCTATATATTTTATTGCTCGATAATGGAGATTGGCCTATCTAGCCAATGCCTATAATAATATAGCCAGCACAGGATTCAAACCCAGATACCACTGTCTTCTATAAGTAGATTTCTTAATCATGCCTGTTAGTAATGTTGTGTGGGAAAGATAAACCATATTTATCATATAATTGTTACTAATAAAGAGAGCTAGAATTGTGCTTTGTTCCATAACTCCTGCTGGGAATACTAAAAGTAAATATAATAATAAAAAATATATATACTTAACTTCCCCTATATATGTAAACACGCACATTAATTTGTTATATATATATTTCTGGCCTCTAACTTAAAATAATCAGGTACTGTGTTTACTCTTGACAATTGGCATATTAATTTTATAGTGGCATATTTCTTGATCAAATGTTATCATTATCAACATATATTTCTTTTGCTAATGCTCATACACGGATAGCACTGATATCTAAATATTGTTGTTGTTAACTTCTGGTTTATTTATAATGCTCACACACAAATCATACTGATACACAAATATTGTTGTCATTGTCAATCTATAGTTTCTTTGTAAATACTCATGCATGTATCCTACTGATACGTAAATATTGTGATCATCATTATTGACATATGATTTCATTGTAATACTCATACACTTATCATATTGATACATAAATACTGTTACCATTATTAATAAATAGTTCTTTTGTAATGTCACACACACATAATACTGATGTTTGAATAGTGTTGTAATTATTATTTCTGGTTCACTTGTAATGCCCATACACTATCATAATGATTCATAACTGTTGTTATCATTATTGACATATGATTTCTTTATAATAATCATACACTTATTCTACTGATACATAAATACTGTTACCATTATCAATAGATAATTCTTTTGTAATGCTCACACACATCTAATAACTGATATTTAAATATTGTTGTAATTATTATTTCTGGTTCACTTGTAATGCCCACACATGAATCATAATAAGATCCAAACATGATTATTGTTAATTTTATCTTTTACCAAATTTGTGTTAATAAATCAGGTATATTTATTTCTATACATTTGTCATGTCATTTCCTGGTTCACCACATCCACCCAACTATATCCACACTTAATTAAATAATCTATGTGTATATTCAAAACCTATGAAATATATAAAAAATGGTATTATAAGCTATATCAAAGTATTGGGTTCTGATGGGAGCTGGTGAGTATCTTACATTAATTTAGTAATTCTAATTCATGACAGGCTGAGTTTGAATCTATAGAGTCCTTGTTTTACCCTGACCACTGAGACAGAAAGAAAACGATTACCATTAGTAGTATCAGAAGTGTTGGTCGGATAGTGGAAGTTATGGAGCACTGGCAAATAAGTTAAAGCTTAGTATTGTTCTGCGACTACCATATCCTGAACATGCTGGGTTTGAAGTACTTTTGATAGGTCTCTGAATCTTGTTGGCTGATCACACGATTCTGACTGTTACAATATAAATCAACACATAAGAAAAAAGAAGAAAAGAAAACTATATGTTTAATTGATGTATTTTATCAGTGCATAGATATGAATTTGAAAATTGGTTGCATAATAGAATACATAAAGATTTCAGAACCCCATAATAAAATATGGAAAAAATTACAATGGCAATAACAAAAAGAAATCAAAAGTAAAATGTCATAAGTGAAAAACAATCAAGTATCATTGACATCACCGAAAGAATTAAGAAACTGAAATAAAATTGAGATGAACATGTTGTTAGATAAGTCAACAACAGATGTATATTGGGAGTCTTAAGGGGTGGATTCCAAAAGTTGTGATCATTTATGAAAAGGATGGGAAGAAAAAAGTTATGGATTAACTTTAGAGAAGCCCTTATTCTCTAATAGTTATACATTACAAGCAGTAGCTTTTATAAATGATTATAGCCATTTCATTTGTAAGAAGAAACTGATCTAGAAATTATTTTTGCAATGACTATATTATGTAATAATAATAATAATAATAATAAAACTACTTAAAACTAATGATAGCAATTTGATTTTAACGAATAAAAAATAAATAACACTGCAGATTATTTGAGTGAGCTAGAGAATGTGTTAATAAATAAATTTTTTAAATTTAAATACATAAAATTAAATTACTTTAAAAATTATAATTTATAATTTATTTTTTGCACAAGTATTTAAGTAAGTTTATGGGCATAAAAAAGTCTTACTGAATTTAAAATAAAATAAGTATACCTGTGGGACAGCATTATTTCCAAAAATTCCTTTCAATACTGCTATTGAACGTCCAACAATAACATCATCACTGACATTTTCCATAATAGCAGCTGCTTCTCCAGCAACTAAGGCAAGCAGAACAGGTGACTTATATAAATTCCAGAAAAGAAAAAGTTCTCCTCGACTAGCAGTTGTGCTTCCAACATGGCCAAATAAATTGGCATTAGGATCCCAAAATACCCGATCAAAACACATGACTACCTATTAAAAAATAAAATATATAATTGCATTATATATTTATCCAAACAAAAAAAATAATACACATAAAAGTAGCTAGCATAATGATAATATTTTTTTGAAAATCTATATCTTTATACATGGAGTCATGAATTACACTGTATCTAACCACATGTCTTCAATTATATACTATCCAAAAAAAAAGCAAACAAACAAACAAAAATGTAAATAAATAAATAAACAAAAAATATTAAAATTCACAAATTTTATATTATTCAAGCAGTCACTTTTTCTTCTTTTGAGTGCAATACAGGATCAAATTTTTTAAAAAAAGGAAAATTTGTACGTATATTTTTACAATATGCTAGTAGCTATTTTTCTGTCTCAGTATGCCATAAATGATTATATATATTAATAAAATTTCTTTGGTTTGATTTTGAAAGCATATACACTTTATTCTTTCTCTAACTATCCCTTTGTGAATTTCATGTGCATACAGTACTTTGCATAATAAAATATTTTCTAAAAGTTAATAGTGATTTAAAAACATCAAATCATAGAGATCCTAATTTCTTGATAAGTAAACCAATATTATATTTCTATAAGAAAATAAAGTTATTGGGAAAAAATTATCATCCAGAGCATATTTAATAATGACAAAAGCCAAACATTGTCTAAGTGAATGCATGAGTGAAGACACACTCAGTAAAATATATGTAAAGGTATTCTCTCAATTTATTACCAATAACTAGTATATTATTATTTTTTAAAATTTTGTTTGTACTGTAATCTTAATTTATATATGCATATTATAAGTACTGTACACTTGCAGTTCAATAAACAATCTGTATTCTATTTTAATCAATGTTTATCAACAAAACATGAACCATTTTACATTATATATATTTGTACACAAGGAGTCTTAAAACAAAATATAGTTTAGTTTGCAGCTTCACAATAATACCAAAATTAATGGACATTCAGTAATTACAAAAAAATTGTCAGTATAGTTAATCTTAATTTAAATACCTATTAAAAAACTTCTAAATCTTTCTACACACACACACACACATATATATATATATATACACACACATGTTCATGTAAGTTAAAACTGCCTCCAAGTAACTCACTACAAGATATAGGCCTTTCCAGCAGTCCTTTAAACAAAAAAAAATGATGAAAAAGGCACCACTTACTAAACATGCTTTATGTGTAAGTATATATATTGTAGCCTGTCCACACTGAATCACCATTTACAAACTGTACACATAGATCCCATCCTTAGCTTAGCTCAGATATTATAAAATATATAAAAACACTACTTTATGAGACTTAACAACTAACTAGAAACATATATTACATAACATACAAAGTAGATTTAAGAAACTGTTGCAATATAGTGGTTTCAACATTGGAAAAGCATGTAGAATATACTACTCAATGGCATAGCTATTGTAGAAATCTTATCCAGATATATTTCTTAGGAAAATCTCCACAACAGACAATGACTAACATAATCTTTCATTGAAAATAATGATTACTTTTCCCTTTGCTTATCTAATAAGTTAAATACAACACAGTGATATCAAATGTATTCTAAAATACTCTATAATAACTACTACTACCTTACAGATATTTCAAGGACAACAATTATTCTCTTATAATAAAATAACAATTACTATAAGATAATTGGATAATAGGAGGGATTTTACTAAGATCGAATAATCCTAATAATAACCACACTTAACATTACAAACACAAATTAAATCATTCTTAAAATTAATCTAGCTTTAATAATCATAATATAAGAAATTACCATTTATTATTTTCTACTTTTTCCAATAAATGATTTAATTATACTTGAATATCTCATATTTCATTACACGAACATTAATTATAACACCAAACTATACTTTTACTATCATCAGAAACTATACAAAACAATTATAACAGTCTTCCCCTTTTTAGTCACTTCAATGAATTAACTTAATTTACATATACTCTTTTAAATTTAATCTTAACATAAAATGTAAACCTGTTAAGATATTCCAACAACAATCTCTCTTATAAACTCCTATACCACCTTAAATTTATTCTAAGAATGAATTCAAATTATTTTTAAAATAAGAATAATGTGACTTCAAAGATTATTATTTCCAATTAAAATATACTTTTAAATAGCACTACTTAAGTAATTACAATTTATTTTAATAAATAATTCATTTAACAAGTTCTTCTTTATAATATTCCATATGATTTATGTGTTTTGATATGACTGTGATAAAAACTATTCTGAGTAGAAATGAAGCCATTAATCCAAAATTTATATCAAAATATTTGTTTATTTAAACAACAATAATAATAAATAACAAACTCTTAAATATTACATAATATAATTAACTATAAAACACACAAAATACTATTAAGATATCTGTACAATTATTTACACTGATAAAATAAATATCTTAATTACATACACCTCTTCAAATTTAACATTCCTATTGTGCAAGTATTCTATTTCTTAAATATTAAATTTAAAATTTTCAACATATATATTTTCTTTCAAGTTGTGATTTAATTATAACGTTCACAAGTTCTTCATATGGGTTTGATTTTGAGCTCTCTTCCACTGAATAATGTAATACATTATTCTTTTTACATCACTTACATAAAACACAATACTTTATTAAATTTTCATATTTTATATTCATGCAAACTCTATCAATAATTACACATAAAATTTAGATTTATATTATTGTACTTTTTAATATAAGATTTATAACATATTGAAATAATTAAATAAATCAAGATTTTATTACTACTAGATAATAGATGGACAATTGAAGTTTTATATTAGATTCCAAGAGATTTCAGACACAAACTATAAAATAATGTAAACTTTGTTTATATATATATATATATATATATATATATATATAAACAAAGTTTACATATATATATATATATATATATATTGTAACAATCCAATAATGATGCTACATTCTTAATTAATAGTACCATAGATTTGGGAGCCATTTTGTAACAGAATATAAATGAAAATAGGGGATGAGAATAGAAAAACTTTAGTATGCCTCAGAAATTGAGACCCATTTATAATAGTATAAGTCTAGCCTAAACCTGGAGTATCATTTTGTAACAGTGCCAAAGTTGATGATTCCCCTGTACATGATTATCATTGGCCAGCATTTGGGTAGCCATTCTGTAATGGTAATAATTGATCTTCTATTCCACTATCACTCTACATTGGTTTGGTCAGCATTTGTCATGAAACTAAAGAAATTGCCCTATAGGTTTTTACACAACCATTTATTACTGACACAAAATTAAATAAAAGGTAATGAAAAAATACTTTTATGATTTAAATATTATTTATAACAGAGAACATGCATCAATAAATAGTAACTCTGTTATAATCTATAAAAATTATCTAGCTCAGTCGTTAATTACATTATGTAATAATATTTCCAATACATAACTACTTAAATTGTCTACTACACTAAAGTAAAATACTGATGATAATCTCCATCTAACCCTAATTTGTTTAGGTAGCATTTAAAACAAAAGAAAACAAACAAGATCATCCCTTTAGATATCACCAAATCTATTCATTACCCCCCAAAAAACTACAATTAGCAGTGAAATCATTGTCTTAAACAATGATATATGCCTAAGATATCTATTTAATTTATAATCGAATGAAACCAAATTCAAATCAATAAACAACTAAGTTCTAATATACTTTACTAATCAAATACTACATATAGTAATGTAAATTTACATTAAAATTTAATGATATTCCCTAACTAAATAAACTAATTCCTAAATTAGTTATGATAACACTTATAGAATGTTTTATAAACTCATAATATCTCTAATGTTTAAATAAAACAAAACCATTAATTAGTTTTATATTAAGTTTAATGTTAAATAATATTTAATAATTTATTCACATTCTACTTTATATCAATATACAATCATTGCTTAAATTGCATTTTAAATTGAAATATTCTACAAGAACACATTATTAATAAAACTATTAGATAATCTGGAATTTTTTAATATCCAATTATATCATTATATCAAATATACAGTAGGTTTCTATAGGATATTTACCGAATTACAATCAACTAATATTATTTATCTATTTAAATTGAATGGCAAATGAAAATATATTATTAAAAATTATAAGGCACTAAAATTAAGAAAGAGAAAAATTTTCAAATGTCAGTAAAAATTTTTTATTGTTTACTGTAAATAAAAAAAAGCTTTTTTTTCTTTCTATATCATTTATAAAATAATTTAACAAATGAAGAAAATATTTATCAAAAACATGTTGTGAGAAATATATATATTAAATCGTCATTAAATCTAGATAAGAATGTTTTTTTTTTTTTAATAATCATCCTAATATAATTAAATAGACTATTGATTACATGTTAGATGCTTAAAAAAGGCCATATTGTGAGGTATAAATAGTTTTGAAAAAGAAAACAACAGTAATCTAATCTAAATCTTTGCTCAAGAGGAAAGCAGTGTAGAGTAATTCCATGAAGAAGAAAGAAAACATTGGCTTATACAATCTCCCACACAATAGTTTTGGATAGCTATGCCTTGTTAACTATTATAAAGTATTTTTCAATACTCTATCCATCTCCTTTATTATGACAACAGTAATAAGCAGAAACCTATTTAATATTGCTGGAAAGTCTGAGTTCAACTGAATATGGCTGGCAAAAAACTTTAATTGCACTAGTCAAAAGACATGAACCATGAAATTGTATCCAGAGATAAATGTTACAGAGAATATGACCATGTCTACTTTAAAGAAAAAAAACCGTCATAAAAAAGTGGATTCTGCTGTAATACCTACCATATACACTATCTATCATCACTAATATCTGAAGAAAATAATCACCTTCAGGACTGGATTGCTAAAGACTTGTATATATATATATATATATATATATATATATATATATATATATATATATATATATATATATATATATATATATATATATATATACAAATATGATATCTGCAAAAAAAAAATCATGGTTTAAAACTTTAAAACATTTGATAAAATCTTATCTTTATATTTATCCATAAGATGTTAAGTTATAATAACGGTATTGTTTTTTTCTTATTTTTAATATTTTGTATTATATTAATGTCATAGCAGTTGTAAAAGTAAAAATAATGATTTGATTTTTACAAATTTATTTATTGTAAATAACCTTATTTTTTTGTATTAACCAATTTAGCTCGTTTTTGCTTTTCAAACTCATTCCTAACATATACCATTAATATCTATGAATCCTCAAAAATCTTATAATCCACTGGGTGACATGTGGAGATAATAGTAGTAATAAAATGATGATGATCAACAGCTCTTAAGAATTCTATTAGTAGGTTTTGTATTTAGAAAGCTTGATGCCTGAAGATTAATTTTAAACTGAATCCATAAAAAAAAAAAAAAAACAACTTTTGATATAATTATTCTTAATCTTCAGTGCGGTCATCATCACCAGAGTAATGAATACAATAAATATACGTACATGATTTTGTTAACCATTCTAATTAAAATGAATTTACTATACAATTTTATCCATTACATATATATTTTGCTTTAACCATTTTACATGCACTCTTGATATATATATTTACTATGCTTTTATCCATTACAATATATATTATATTTAAAAATTTATTATTATAAGATATAATAAAATATCTATATATACAACAAAAAACATGAAAATAACAAATTTTCAATAGAAAAGCTTTTTTCGATACATACAATTTGTATCTTTTTCAAAATGTCTGCTGACGATTACCGTTAAATACATATAGCGACATCTATTCATAATAAACCCAACTAAAACAATATCAACATCATTATTTTATAAATATATACAATACAACATAAAAAATATATATATTCCTTCATTGAGTATAGGATATTCAAATATACTCAAAAACATATAAAATATATTAATATTGATATTTTGCCTATCTATCTTTCCATTCATCTAATTTTAGCCAATTATTAGTCAAATTAATTGAACCTTTATAAATGTTCATGCAATTATTATCATTATTTTTAATATAACTAGTTTCATATACTTTACGCCTATTAACATTTTTCAAGTAATTTAGTGCAAATATATTTTTAGTACAATCTATTTTATGACCATATTCTAAATAATGTATAAACAAAGCGGATTTATCATCTCTCCTATTTATTGCTGCGTTATGTTCTTTAGCTCTTATTTCTAATTGTTTACATGTATGTCCATAGTATACTAATTGCATGAACATTTATAAAGGTTCAATTAATTTGACTAATAATTGGCTAAAATTAGATGAATGGAAAGATAGATAGGCAAAATATCAATATTAATATATTTTATATGTTTTTGAGTATATTTGAATATCCTATACTCAATGAAGGAATATATATATATATATATATTATGTTGTATTGTATATATTTATAAAATAATGATGTTGATATTGTTTTAGTTGGGTTTATTATGAATAGATGTCGCTATATGTATTTAACGGTAATCGTCAGCAGACATATTGAAAAAGATACAAATTGTATGTATCGAAAAAAGCTTTTCTATTGAAAATTTGTTATTTTCATGTTTTTTGTTGTATATATAGATATTTTATTATATCTTATAATAATAAATTTTTATTGTTTAAAAATAACAACATAAAAGAAGTTTTAAATTCTTTTTATATGGATATTATATTTAATATTTTCACAATTTTATGACATAAATAAAGTATTTTTTGTATTAAACTGTGTATTATTTTGTTTATTAAATTTGTGATATTTAGACAAAATATCATTCATCAGTATCAAGATTAAAATCTTAATAAATTATTAGGTCTTAAGTAATAAAGACATTGAGTGTGAAATAAAGAACAATCATTCTTATATATATATTTGATGGTTTCTTATTCGGAATAGGTGGATTAACAACATTTTTATTTCCTTCAGTTTTACAATTAATTGATTTCAAATTGATTTTAGAAAAGAGAAACAAGTGGTTTACACAAGGCTGTGATATGTTGTTCTTTATCTGATTTTTTTAAACCACCAGGCATTTTACATATTTCAATAGATTCTCTCAGGGTGCTCACAATCATGCTTTTCCAAATTAGCAAGTATTCTAGCATTATCAAAATGAGGTGTGTGACCAATTTGTAAAAAAAATGAAAGTAAAAGCTGATATAATCAATTTTTTACTGAAAGTATTTTTATGGGCACTAAATCTGACATTAATTTGTCTGTTGGATTGATTTACACAGCTTCTTGACCATGGAATTTCATAGATACCTTGGTATTAGTTTAACAGAAAAAATCACTTTTTTTTTTTTTGCTAGTGGAAAAGATAGTCTTAATTGAAATTAGATAGCCTTCTACTGATCTTATCAGTGATTCCTTTAATATAAGGTAAAACAACTCTATAAGTAATCAAGATGTCAATTTTATCATCTTTTTTTCTTCTTAGTATCAGTGTTACATAAAGATCTATGTATGATGTTTTTATTGTAATCATTAAAAAATAGAATGTTTTTAATTATTTCTATTTCCTGAGCAAGATGATCTTTATCAGACAAAGTACATTCTCTCATCAAAATATTTTTTGCCACAGAAAATATACAAGAAGGATGATGAAGAGAATTAAAATTAAGATATCTGTTTGTATGGGTGGATTTTCTGTACACAGATATTGATAAAGAGTCATCAGATTTTCTAGCAATTAAAAGACCTAGAAAAGAACGTGTTTGTTATTTTCAACTTTCATGGTAAACTTAATATTAGAATGCCATCCATTAAGAAAAACAAGAAAAGAATTCAAGACATAAATACCATGAGGCCATATAACAAATGTATCATTCATATATCTGAGCCAAATAGAAGGTCTCTTACTAGCTGTATTTAATTCATTTTTAAAATTGTTTATAAAAAGATCAACAATCACAGATAATGTATATATATATATATAAGAAATAAAAAATCCGTCTCTTGAAGAGACTATTTAATAATGAAAAGTTAACACCAACAGTCATCCAACAAAAAATAGTAAAAAAGAAAGAACATTAATCAGCAGGCTAGGCGATTGGCAATAAATGTGAACAGACAAAACAGAATCAACATCACAAGGCAAATAATGATTATGTCAAATTATAAACATCCAATTCTAATGCTAGAATGCATCCATCAATTCAATGGTTGCAAAAGATATTGGGAATAATACATAATTCCGAATGCATGCTGTAATCAAATTTTATGAACACTAGTACTTTTATAAATTCTTAAGTCCCAAACAATTAATAACCATTTCTTTTTTAATAATCTTATTTAATATTCTTATAAGTAATATTTAAAAAAATGTATAATATACGATTTAAAACAATAAACTAAGTTTTACAACACCCATATTTATATATTAAAACAAAGCAAACAAAAAGAGTTTTTATCAGAAGGTAAGTATTGACCCATAAAATTATGTATGAACAGCAAATGCTGGACCAGTTTCAATAGTAATTTTGGATGGTTAGTAATTTTATGTTGAACTCGCAAAACAATGATTTTAAAAAATCGTATTTCTGTCTCACAATGCATACGATGTTAATCAAACTGATATAAAATATTATTATTTTTACAAATCCCTAAAATGAAAATAATTTTTAAATATCGTTACTAATATTTTAATAAATGATAGTTAATAATATATGATTGCGCTACTTTTTTTTAATGTAATAAGTAATCCTATTACATCTATATTTTAAAATGTGAAATGAAATAAAAATAGACTTATTGTAAGACAAAACTATATAATATTTACAAATACTGTGTATGGTTTGTTATTACAAAGGAAGTTGTAAAGCGACAACAAATCAGATATTTATTTTTGCAGATTGGAGGAACCGTACACTTAACGTACATTGTGAATCTGTATGTATGAGCAAACTGTGTTGCTAAAGGCAGATCGAGCAACGAAGTATTCAAATACTAGAATCAATAAATAATACTAGAATATCATAAATAATATTTTGCAAATAATTACTATACAATTTTAGTATCTCAAACTAGAGTTATTACAGCAATTTTAATAAGCCTTTTATATATTGTGTGTGTATAGGGAAACATCAATAGTTAAACTTTAGTCACCATATAATAATAAAGCTTTATGAATAAATAATTATTCGTTGCAATACAGTATATATTTTAACTCAACAACCCTGGTCTCCTCCTCATTTCACTTATAGAAGTCAGAAGTGTTGCAGGTTAGCAACTTTAAATAACACTAATGATAAGGATGACTTATAATATCAGAAAAATGAGGTAATAATTGTATATAATTTTCCTGATATGATTTCTTCCATCCAAGCAAAAAAAAAAGATATTTTAGACAAAACTATCTCCTTCTCTCACTTTTAAATACTCCAAACTTAATTCCCTTCAGAATAATCTATCATGCTTTCAATTACAGTAACAATCATCATTTATTAGTCTAAATCAAATTCATTTCTGACAATGGCATATTCTCTTGTGTCAAGCCTTGATTTGTTTCAACTCCTAGCAATCTAGAACAGGAAATATTTTCAACATTTAATGCAGAATTTCTTCCCATCTAAGCAAAATTTATTTCTCCAGGTAAATTTAAATATTTAATTGTAGGAGATAGGCACAATGGGAATCCCATCTGTAACTATAGAAACAATGATCGCATACGCACACACAAAAAAGCATATAAAATAAAAGAAAGAAAAAATTGCTTTAAGAAAAAAAAAACATGCTAGCTTTTCATATCAATGTTCAGTAGGATTTTGTAAGGATGGAATAGTAAAAGAGAAATGAAAAAAATAATGACAGTAAATTATTCACTATATATAGAAAATTCGCATATCCAATTAAGATTCTGATTTTCTCTTTACGCACATACAAAATCAAACATCTTAATCAGATTACAAACACTTGCAAAATAAGATAACGCCTTTAATTCTCCGGAGTAAAAATATGTATATAAATGTTACATTTAGATTAAAGTAATTAAAAACAGAAAGTACTTAATACAGTACTACAATTTACAATAAACCCTTGAAAAGTTAAAATAAGATACGAGTACTAAGAAAACGCAGTTTCAAAGACTAATCTTATTACCAGATATGCTAATTTAAAAAGGTGAAAGCTGTCTTTCAAAACCAATACTATATATATTGTACCCTTACTTCTTGATATATAAAATAGTTTAAAATACAACTAGCTCAGTTACATTATTATGCTTAATTAAAATTTGCATATCTATCTTTAATATACTTTTATATTATCATATCTTAATTAAATTTAGTATCAATTATCAAAATCAATATATAGTTTTAGATTATACTAATTAAATAAGTATTTAATAAAATTATGAGACTGCGAAGTAAAGTTACAAAGTAATAAGCAGATTTACACTGAGTCAATATCTCCCAAGATACTGTCTCAATGGCATAAGAATACTACCCCTACTTTATCATCTTATCACTACATCTATAGCATTCTTATGACTTTTAAAATGGAATAAATTATCTTTAACATTACTAAAATAAATACTAACTTTTAACTTAAAATATAATTAAATAATCTCAGGTTCTTCTTCTTAGTTGTTTTAAAATAATAATAACTCATGTAAATAAGTATGATGTGGGATTTTATATCAAACTTAAATACACCTAACTTATTTTAATAATAATAATAAATAATACTAATCTTAGAGTGTAATTTAATCTCATCTATTTCTATTATATAATTAATCATTGAATAAATAAACAATCATATGTATATCTTTTATTTCATATGGTATCTTCATTTTAAAATAGATCAAAAACTTATACTTAATAATCTGTGGCAATAAACAATACTGTATTCTTATAATGTGCATTATAATCATCTTATGACCATTGTAATATTTATGTTCATGTCAATCAATTCTTATAAAATAATGTTAAGCAAATATAGTATTCAATTCTAAGTAATAATAACAAATTCATTTTGTGCAAATATTATGTTTATTTCAAATTATCTGAGGTTAAAATGCTGTGGTGAAAAATAATGAAACTCGACACACTTTTAAAACAAATTAACAAATTTATTTACAATAACTTCAAATAAAATTTATTTACACTATTTACAGTTTTAGAATTTAAGAAAATAAATCAAAATAAAATAAGAAATTACAAATACCAGAAGTTTATATTGTTACTAATTCATGTGCTTAATAAGCAATTATACACTCTTCAATTACTATACTAATAATATCATAGTATGTTTTCAAAACTTAGATTTAAAATAAATGTTAATAAACTTCCATTACAAATAATAATATATGTCAAAATTATTTATGTAGCATGTGTAAACAATGAAGCTCTACTAATTAAATAGCTACATTAATTAAGTATTACCATTTATAATGTATTATCATATATTTACTTTATTATTAGCATTGCTTAATAGCTTTATAAAATTAATGTATCTTTGTAATGTAAAACAAATAATTGACTGTACTTATACTTTACTTAATGTAATTCCTGTTATACGTTTTATCAAATATGCATTACATATCTTTATTGTTCAAATATTATTATTTAAACTATTTATCAATTCTAAATTCATAAAGCATTACCTTAGATAAATTCTATGATTCTTTTCTGTGTAAAAATCATTACTTTACTTTATGTGTTATTTTAATCCTTTCTAATAAATTTCTATCTCTAAAACATCTTCTAAACTTATTTAAAATTTCCGGGAAAACAAACATCAACTTTAAATAAAATATTCATTATCTAAACTACCTATACTACATTGTTTATACTTAATAAACTTCAATCCAACTATAAGTTTTTACCTAAACGTAACTTAACTTACTTTATAAAACAAAATACAAAAAATACATATAGACTTTTAAAATCCTTTTCTAAATTGCAAAAAAAAAAAAATAAAATAATTATTAAGATAAATAATAAACATCATTTTAATACTAAGCATAAATAAAATATCAAAATTATTTACGAAAGAATCATATAATTATTTCTAAGCTTCTTACGTAATGTTGTATCATGTTGATATTATAAATCAAAACTTATGCATATTTTAATAAAGTTCGTTGCCAATATAATGTATGTGTTTTCATAAAATATCTATTCATTCATTCTACAACAACATAATATTCAGTTGATCTAAAGAAAACATATTAAATTCATTAAAAATCATTATACAATATTTTTACCATAATAATAATAATGTCCAATCTGCTACCCAGCATTCTTCGGAATTTGCAGCTTCATAAAATAAAAATCATTCACATTTTCACTCATAAACATTCATTAGAATATTCTGTGTTATATTAATTATAAAAATAAATTTATATAATTAATTATTATATTATTTTTAAGTTACTATTTAATAAATGTACCTAACCTACTTTTAAATAGTTTAATTATATTTTAAATTTTATGTTAAATAAATAAAATAAAAGATTATATTACGTATTCCAGCGACGACTTTTGTTCTACCATAAAAGTTCTAATAAATCCTATGTACAAAGTCAATAGAACACTATTTCCTGTTTCGTTGAATCACGTGTTTCTTGAAAGTTTATAATAAAATGATAACGTTCTTTTTTTTTAAAAAAAATAAGTTCCAATAAGAAAACAAATAAAATTAAAAAAAATAGTTTATAAGTTCTTTCTGGATCCAGTTCTTCATAAAATATTATTTTTAAAGTTATTATTTTTAAACTAATTTATAGTTTATATATTATTTTCATTAAATTACTTTAATCAACTTGGCTTGCTTGGTTTAGTTTAACTTGATTTGGACATCCATGTATTACTTGCGCATTTATAATTAACATATTCAGGTAAGAATTAATTTCTCCATCTATAACGTCCAGCGTTTAGATTACTTCAATATAGTACTTCTATTATATTACGATTTTAAATAATTATATTTATAATCTATTTGCTTTTTCAAATCGTCAATATTTAGTCTTTTAAGCACAAAGACTTAACAAGGCAAGTATTTATTAAAATTACTACTTCTTATATCTTTACTTAAGATATACATTTTAATCTTTTAAAATCTACAAAAATACTTTCTTTCTATAGAAGTATTCATATTTCTTTTAAATATCTATTTATAATAGACAATAGTAATTTAAATTTTTAAAACTATTTATAGTCCAAAATACTACTTTTTTCCATCTCGTAGTTTTATGTACTAATCCAGCGTCTATTATTTCTCTAGCATAAAGTTTCTGATATATTTCTCCGATACGTGATGTTTCCATGATTATTTGTACGTAAATTGAGTTTCGATATTGAGAAGACCAATAGGGAATATTAAAATATCTACTGCATATTCATTATTTAAACTTTTATAAAATTATACAATAACACTCTTATGATTTTAAAATTGATTTTAAGAGCGTTTATAAATTTACTTGGCTATTTTCTCAATAGCACGTTTAACTTAGAAAATTAATTACAGAGAGCCCCCCTCAACAATTGAATCCAGCTTTTATAGTGGAAGAGACTCCTCATCTGATTGGTACGTTTAAACAATCAAACTTTGCTTATTTACATATTTATCAACTCACTATTAAAAATAAAATAATGACTTATTTAATATTTAATATTATTACATTTTTAAAATAATCTTATCGTTTATTCAAATCTATCAAACATTTTTTAAAATATTCTTTCTCACTTGGCCTAAATTTTAACTTTTATAAGATCATTAAAATAAACTAAATCTTTTAAATACGTTATATTTTTAAAACAATACTTTTAAAATCAGATTTAATATTTTACATTAATATCTTTATTTTTATCTCGTGATAATTCACGTATCATTTATAAATTTCACCACATGATTTTTTTTTTGAAATAATTATGCAACTTTATTAGACAACTTCCACGCATGTGTGTGTAAATTTAACAAACATCTGTTCTTTTTTTTAACACAAGAAACGCTTCATAGTCTAAAAATAAACTAACAATTGCATTTTTAAAATAAATATTTATTTAAATAAATAAGATATTATAACAGATTTTAAAATAAATATTTGATATGATTAAAATCAAATATTAATCTCAATTTAAATACTTATAATTTAAAATATTTTTATTCACTTTTAACATATATTTTAAATTAAATAAATATCTTTGTCTAATTTTAACTTGTCTTTTAAATACTTTAGCTTCAAATATTTGTTATTAAATTTATTAATGCAGTATTACATCATAATCATCATCATTTTTTAAATATCTTCTCAATATCAACACAATTCACATATCAAATACTCATAGATTGCTTTAATTAAACTTATGGTAACATTACCACAAGCAAAGTCAACATCCCATATTTAAAATACTTCTTAAATTTAAAATTTTCTACTAGATTAGCACAAAACTTAAATGGTGACCCATACAAAAGGGCACAATATATATATTGTAGCTCATTTTAACTTTTCAATGGTTGACTGAAATAGTAAGCTGGTAATCAAAATCTTGATATGTCATATGAATTCATGTGCAGTTAATAACTTTTTATATATTTCGTCTTTAGAATATTAAAATTATAATCATTATTTGATCAAAATTAGCATAGTTTGAGATGCAATACTTTAAATAAATATGTGCTGATAATATCTGTTCACATCTTAAAAGTAAAAAAGAATATTTTTTTATATATCAGCAGCAGCCACTTGCAAACAAGTATGGCCCATTTCATTCCAAAAAAACACGATGAAAGACAAAATAATAACAACAACAACAACAACAACAACAACAACAATAATAATAATAATAATAATAATAATAATAATAATAATAATAATAATAATAATAATAATAATAATTATTTAATTTTTACTTTTAATTTCATTAAAACAAATAACCCTTTTATAATAAAAAAAATCATCATGCAGGGAACTTAACAAATATATACACATGAAAATTTAAAAATATAAAATTCTTACTACAATATAAAATAATTAATTACAAATAAAAAGTTTTTCATTATCATTAATTATAATCCAGTTCATTATTAATTTTCTAAATGTTTTTATTGATAAGTCATTGACATTAATTCCAATGATACTTATAAATATTTGTAAAATTTTGGGCTACTATAACATTATTAATAAATACAATAGGTTTTAAAATATATTGGTTCAAATAATAAACCAAAACATGATCTGGTTACCATTATTGTGGAAGAATTATTTTTATTGCTTTCCTTGTTTTTAAAATAATAACATAAAATATTACTATAAATAATTGATTGAGGATTAAAACTGCAGCAAATGTTTTTAAATCCAAAGGCTAACACAAAATAATTCTTAATATAAAATCTTGAAGTGTTTGCAAGGATTTCAAATAATATGCTGCAGTAACACTCCATAATTTTATACCTTAACATAATCTGCTTAAATATATATTTAACAGAACATATTTATGCAAACAATCTCTTATTCTATAGAAGAGCAAATTTAGTTTTCCTAATTTTACTTGAAGTGAAAGAAAATATTTATCCAAAATTGAACTAAGGTAAGATACCATTGTAGTTTTGGTAATTTTTTGATATGTGAGTTGATCCAAATAAGGTATTGCAATTAATATGTCTTTTACTGGAATATTTTTTCAGAGAGTATACTATACATTTACATTTATTAATTTTTAACAGTAATCTATTTTTTATTCATTCTTTGTGCAATTTTTAACAAATCATCATTCACAAGTTTTTCAAATAAACTAAATGAAACCACTGAAATAACCAAAACAGTATCATCTGCAAAACAAAATATGTTAGAATGTAGAAAAAGATTAAGCACATCATTAATATAAACAATAAACAACAGAGGAGCAAGGAGTGAACATGAGGAACTCCATATATGATTATTTCAGATTTACTCAAAATACTATTAATTTTAACAAATTGGTTTCTATTGCTTAAATAAAATTTAAAACATTCAGGCACAGTACCTCTTATACCCAAATAATTTAATTTAATTAATAATAAATCATGATGAACACAATCAAATGGTTTCCATAAATCAAAATAAATACCTATAGTTTTGTAACCTTTCTCTAAAGATTCAGTGACAATCAAAACATGTCCAGAAAAGGCTAATTCTGTAGATTTTCCTGATAAAAATACAAACTGCTTATTTGAAAATAAATCATATTTTTTGAAAAAGCAAAACAATTCTGTTCTTTATACATGTTTTCAAAATTTATGATAATGTTGATAAAATAGAAATTGGCCTGTAGTTTTCTAAACATTCCATTTTTTCATATTTATAAATAGGTATAGCAAAAGAGGATTTAAACAATCTGGAAATATCTCTGAATGCACAGAAAAATTAAATAAAATAGATAATATTGGTAATAGAATGGAAATATTTTCAATTAATATTTTTACAAAAATAAAGTTCAAAATCTTCAATCTCTTTAAAAACAAAAGAATTCAGGATAGGTTTCTCATATTCAAAAACATGAGTTCATAGGATTATTCATTAATAATTCTACACTGTGTACAAAATAATGATTAAAATGCTTAGTTTTGAATTCGAATCCAGGTTGGTCCATGACCTAAATCTCAGGCTTAACTGGGTTTAAATACATTTTTGAGTTCCAGCTCATGTTAGATGGATAACATGTATTGACTGGTACAATATATTCTTTAAAAAATTACAATATTTCTGAAGCTAACATATCACTATCATATTTTACAACTTCTCCTGGTAGTTCCTTATGATGTGCAGTCTTTCTCTTAAGCTGGATATCTTTGTCCTAATATTTTAATGATTAGATAAAATAGATATATTTCTAAAAGTTTTCATCTTTAATTCTTGTGTCATTATTTTAAAAATGATCAAAATGATCTCTCCCACCTGATAAAATATCATTGTCATTATATAATAAAATCTATTAATAAATAGATCTTATCTCAATCATATTTGTAAAAAAAAAAAACCACCTTGATGATTCATCTTTAGAAGCATCTACTATTCATGCTAAATTTCAGCAGGTATCTTAAAAGCATTAAAATTGCTAATTTGAACTTTCAGGATTATCATGCTGTTGAAGTACAAAACCATCTTAAGGCTTGAATTATGGATATAAGTAAATATACTCTTGAGTTCACTAAAAAGAAAAATCATGACTGGTTCTTTATGATTTGATTAAAAGAAAACACGAGATATTTTCTGTATGTTAAAATAAAAAACTGAGTATAAATCTTTGTAACCAATAGAAATTTAAATGTAGAAGTTTAACAAGTGACAATAAGGTTTAAAATTGGTTGATAGATTAAAATTGCAAAAGATAAAAATATTCATTAATATCAATTATTTTAGATCTTTTTTTTTTTTTTGATACTATGAAAGTTATGGACTTGAAAAATTTCCTTATATATGAGAAAAACCTTCCATCTTAGAAAAAGATTGGGAAATAATTAGAACAGCATATATAAAATAAAGTTAAATAGAATGGTTAATAATAAGTATGTAAATATCAGGAAATTTAATTTTTATTTCAAGGAAGAAAGAATTAATAAAAAAATATTGAAGTAGAGGAGAATCCAGAGAACAAACATATGGAGAAATAAATTAACTAATACATAAAGAACAATAGAGAAAATATCTTGACTAAGAAGTACTTGGGAAAGTGTCTATAGGGATTGAGTCATTTGCAGCTATAATATCCAATTGCACAACGATTAGGGCTATCCTCTCCTCACATTTTATATCATCCAAAAATATTTTTAAAAAACATTAAAATAAAATTAAAAACAAAGACTATGTATGCTATTATGCTCATAGGCATTTTTATTGCAATCTGAAGCTTACTCTTACTGCAGACACCCCTGTAGGAATTAAACTATTTTTTTTAGGTTTTCCTTAAAATAAATTGTTTTTAATTTATTTTATTTTTTCTAATTTTTAATGATTGAAGTTCTATTTACATTTTTTAAAATTTGAATTTAACTATATTAAACGAAATCTAATCTACTTTGATTTTTGTCTTATTTTATCTTACTTATATAATAAATAAATGACAATTTATGTAACCTTAATAGGTAATCAGAATTCAATATATTCCACTAAATAAATCCAAGAAATTTGTTTAATAAGCCCACAATGAAAAAAATAAATCTGTGGATACTAGAGATTGTTATATATAATATCCACTTTTGATACACACCCATACACGAGACACATTATAATTGTACAGGAATTTTTTAACATATATATACAAACACAAATTTTAAATAGTAAATGATGTCAGCAAACACATATTCGCGCATATATATATATATATATATAGTAAGAAAATGGATAACAAGTGAAATCAAAATTAAATTTTAATAGCAGAATAACCATAATTATTCTGTGTCACTATTTGGACTTCTAAATCGGCTGTTTTCATAACAGGATTTAATCCCATCTATCATCTATTGTTTATAATCTGGATTACATAGTTTTATTACTGCAGAATACAAAACTATAATTCATATAATAGATCATAACATATATATTGAATGCACAAGCAAAAGTTGAATATTTATAAAAGAATAAAAAATCACCCAATACATAAGTTTAAGATTATCATACCATTTCCAACATTCTTATACACTTAATAATAATTAGCAATGTTAAAATTTAAAAATGACATACACACATATTAAATACATATCAACATATATATCAAAATATAAATCAATATGCATCATTCTATACATCACTTCATTTGAAGAAAAAAAATTTATTATTTAAATAAGGTAAGTTGGAAAAAATTATAATGCACTTTGCATATTAAAAACTATACCATTCATTCTTAGATGAAAATGATTACATATTTATATACACAAAATAAATTTATAAACGTATAAAAATTTTAAGCAATATAATTATAATACATTAAATCATTAATAACTTTTAATAAAATAAAATTTTATTGAAAAGTATCACAAATTATATGTATATCTACAGTTACGAACCTATTTTCTCATTAAATTAAGATTTGTGCAACACATGTAAATATATACAATGAGCCCTAGAGCAGCAAACATCTAAGTCATGGAAGATTTAATTGTCAATTTAGTTCATATATCTGGTTTTATTTCTAGTAATGAAAATATTATACATATTTTTAAAAGCATTCTCTTAGGTGTATATGTTGTAATAATTTATGCCATGAGCAACAAAAACAGAATTTGAAAATAGATTAATGTTAATGTCACAAAAGATATAATTTTAAAGTGAAAATATAGCAAAAATAGCAAAAACCTAAGTTCTAAATATAGAATGATTTGTCATTGACTAACAAATGCAAGACTTTTCAGAAAATTGATTTCAAGAAAAGCAACATACATTTTTGCCAATTTTTGTGGGCTTAACACTGTTTATTTTTTTCTTCTACAAATTGGTTACCTTTATTTATTTATTTTTTTAAAAAAACTTTTCATATATATAATAAAAAAATTAATTTTAATCATGAATCAGAAAAAGAGGAAATTAATAAATACAAAAGTGAAAAAAAAGAGACCATTTTAAAAATAGAAAGAGATAAAACCATCAGAAAATCAAATTCAGATAAAGCACGATTCAGTAAATGATCAACATCATTACAAAAATAAGGATGAATTAAAAAGTGAACAGACAGCAGTATTTACAGTCTGAAAAATTTACAATACAGTATTATGGAACACATGCAAACTTACTATTGTGAATTAATCAAAGAAAATGATGGGTGACAACATCAATGTGTCTATCTCCTTTGTGAAAAGAACAGGAAATTGTATGAGAGAACATTAATTTATGCTTTGAAAAGTGATTTTTAATTTTCATTAAAACTGAAATATACAGCAACTGATTTTATATGTTTTTAATATTTACATTTTTGATTTTGCCTTTCACTCTTTCTGTTTAAATGTTTGGTTGATAATTTTGCTCTAGGTTAAGAGTTTGAAATTGATTAGCCCTAATTATATGTATTGCAATAAAATAAAATAAAATTAAATGGCCTTATCATCTTGGAAATTATAAGAAGTTTGAATGCCAAATATGATACACCTGGATAGAATCTGCACTCAAGAATCTAACATACCACCACGGGACCAAACTACATAGTGTATATTATTTCAATGTAAACGGTGACAAACAGATGGTATAACATTCTAGAACCAATTAATTTATTGCAGCAGATCCTACTGTATAGCTATACATTTACCAATAAATCATTCTCCTACTTTTAATTAATTTTATATGAATGAATTCCTTCAAAAATCTTTCTCTGGATCAGTTTCTGCTGACTTCTCTTGTCCATGTATATAATTTATTATTGCAAATTTATTTTTTCTTGAATGAATATGTCAATTTCATGAGATCTCAGCTGAATATCTTTAATTCACTGATGAATTAAATTTAATTCATGGGTGAATAAAGATTGAATGACCTAACAAGAGTTGTTCAGCAAGTCATGCTACAAAAATTATCAATTACTTTGATATAAATCATCTTCATGTCTGAGACAGGTTAAGAACAACATATCTCCTCTGAATATATTTCTGCTATTTTTTATAATAACTTATACTCTGTTGGACCTTGGTTTTGATAATACTGGAAATTCATATTCCCTTGCAGTAGGTTCTCTAACCTCTGATATACAAATGTCTTAAACATAGACTCAATAATAATTCCGACTAAAATCTTCCTTAAATATCTGATAATTGCTCGTGACTTCAGTTTTAACAAATATAAAGATTTCTTCCTCACTTTAAAATTAATTTCAATTATATTTTACTCTTCTTTGCTTAATTAAAATGTTTTTAAATGAATCTACAAATATTTTTATAGAAAAATTTATTTATTATACATCACATGTAAATTTATCTGATTTACAGACTTATAATTAGAAAAGTGGACTTAAATATTGAATTACAATGCAGATTTCAATGGGCAGTTATTGTTTTTAAAGACAGTTCCGCCATAGGGAAATAACTACTACAACTAAGTTAGTTGTATGTAGACCTAATTATTTGACCTAATTCATTGTTATGGAAGTAAACCATGTACATCTTACTGGCACAATATAAAGGCATTAGAAAAGTTTCATTTAAGGCTGCTCCATAAAATTTAAAAAAATATAATGAGAAGATCTCAATCAATATGTCTTGGAGTTTTCTAGAAGTGATACTTTTTGAGTCCACTATTGTGACATCACATCTTCATTGGATTGGACTTGTAAAACCAATGAACAATGGAAAACTTCCTAAAAGAGCATTTTATGGTGAACTTGGTCATGGCTTTTTTGGAAGTAGACCCTGTCTATGATTTAAGGATTATTTCAATGAAATTTAAAAAAGTGCAATGTCAATTGTTTCCATTGAAAAGATATGGCAGAGGAAACAGTACATTAGAATGTTATAATTAGACATGATGTTGAAGTATTTGAGTGAAAAAAGTTTACTGTTAAACATATTAAGGCAATATTGTAAAATATCAAGTAAACAGAAAAATGGTCCAGCAATTAGACATGATGTTGAAGTATTTGAGTGAAAAAGGTTTACTGTTAAACATATTAAGGCAATATTGTAAAATATCAAGTAAACAGAAAAATGGACCAGCATGCACTACATGTTGCTGTATTTGTGATTTACAGATTGATTTGTATAGCAATCACAAAACTTATTTGTAGAACAGTTTTTCTTCCTTCTCTTATCTTTTCTTGGAATGGCCAAACTTTTTTTTCTCAGTGATGAAAGTTTATTCATAAAAAAAACAAAAAACAGATACAAATACAGTTAGAAAAAGGTTTACAATGGAGTGATTATATGATAAATTGAAATTTCAGAAGCAACATGATAAGAGAGGAAGAATACATATGAAAAGGGAATGGAAAGTGGAAAGGGGAAACGGTGTGTAGTCCAGGCCAGTCCGAGATGCATGTCTTCATTGAGCAAGCACTGCATGGGTCACAAACATCTGAATGAATAAGTCATATGACATAGGCTGAGAGGATGGGAGTTGGAGGATTGCCCAAGTGTCTGTGAGGAGTTGAGGTGGGGCTAGTTTGGTATCTCTGGTTTTGAGAGAGCAAATTAGGTCCAATAGCTTTTGATTCTCTGGTCAAAAATAATGGCACATCGGAGCAACTAGAGTACATAGATGAGGAAAACTGATAATCTAATAGTTGCAAAGACCCCCATTTCTATGGATTCTTGAAGGTTGAAGATGATATTCCTGTACAAGGAAAGGCCGGAGTTGATGACATGTCTCACTCCAAGCAGAAAGGGATATTTAAGTAGGAAGTGCTGGAGGGTTTCATTGTCAGTTTTCAGAGCTGGCATACGAGAGAGATCTTGGTGAAACCCCTATGGCTGACCAAAAATTGATTTGTGGGAAGGGAATGAAGATTGTTTTTGAGGAGGAATGGCCAAACTTGTTTATGAATGGCTGTTTATTATTTACTATTATTAATTTTGATTATATAATTATGATATACAGATTTTATAGTTTAATTTAAATTTGTAGTCAGCATAAAACTAATATTTAGACTTATAAATTTTATTTGAAAAATTAATTTAATGAAACAGAATAATTTTATTTTATTACTTCTCATAGCTCCTTCACAAATAAAAAATTGAATCGTACATCCAATATTTATTTCTAAAAACATTCTAGTACACGGCTATATTGATAATCTCCACATTTTATTAAATTAAGATCTGATTAAATCCCCATTTCATTTAAATATAAACAGTTATGAGATATATACTATATGCAATGTGTATGTACATACCTGTCATATAAATTAAAAATTAAGTAGTACAAATTATTAAGTCGCGAACAAAAATATACAAAAAATATATACATTTCTATATGTATACATAAACCATAAGTGCATATGGCTAATGGTTGATTTTAAGCATTGGTTAACGTAGTGTGATCTTTATATGTATAGAATGTAAAGATATCTAAAACAATTCTTTAAAAAATATATTTTTATTACTTTAAATGCAATATTTATATTTAAGAGAAACTAGATTAAAATTTAGAAATAAGTATTATAGTTAGAAAAAAAAACAAAAAACAGAAAAAGAATTTAATGTTAACATTTAGAAAAAAAAAAAAAGTACTGTACAATAAAAGTAATTTACAAAACCCAACTAAAATTCTAACCTTTTCTCCAATTTTCTTGTAATGAAAGTTGATGCTGACAAAATGCAAAATATATAATATGTAATATTAAATTACTATTGGAAATTTTAAGCATATGGTTACTTTATAAAAAGTAGTCATTTACTTATTGGTGGCAAGTATCATTTTGCTATTACCATATATACTGCTTGCAATATACTAAAAAATTAATATCCAATCAATGTAATATATAGGGTTTCTTGAGCTTAGGCTTTCACATGAGCCTCACCTCTCCACACTATCTCATACTACTGATACACTTGACCACAGACATGTCTAAAAGATAAACTATAACCAATATACATATTTTATGCTAAATCAGCACTCATCAGTTGGTCCAGATTATCATCTCTACACATATATACAGTAAGTGCTCAAATTTACATTAAGATAGCCAATCTTCATACTTTAATGGACAGGCTTCAATCCAATCCACCTCTAACTCTTCAGTCATCAATCCTATTGAAAATCTGACGATGGAACAGTCAAAGCCCACAGTGATGAAATGAGAGATAAATAAGTCAGTAAATTTTGAGGACATTGATACCGCATTTCCATTGTGAATATATATATACACACACAAATGTTCAAGGAATTTTAAAACTGTAGAAATTAATACAATATAAACGCAAGTAGTCTAAAATAATTAGTAAAAATAAATAAGTAAACTAAAATCGAAAATAAATTATAGGTTATAGACAAATACAAAGAACTTTATCATATAATTAGTTAAAGTATTCACTCTAACATTTTTGATACACCTAGCAATAACATACAATCATGAGAATAAGAACATTATCATTATTACATCACATAAATAAAAGCAAGAAGATAATTTATCAGAACAGGCATTTTATTATATATTGGTAAATTATTTCAATTTGCTTTTTTATTTTTATTTTTCAATATTTATTTTAGTACATGATCAAAAATTATATTTCACATTTATAATTAGTCAAAACAATCAACAAATAACAAAAGAATCTAGGATCAGGCCAATAACATCTATAAACATAAACAAACCATTCAATATTTAAAAATAATTATTTAAGCAATGCAAAAGAATTTTAATGTAATCTGATTTGAAATGAGTAAAGTGCGAAAGTTTGGCATAGCCGATTAGGAGAATTCCTTTGAAACTGGACCTGCAAGTTTTATATTATCATAGATAACAATCAGAATTTGGTTATTACATATATTTTCATATAGTGAGCTCAATATTTGGCCTTTTAATGTTATGATTTGTATATTAAATATAATAATATACCTACACATGTAACATATATAAATCTTTTCTCCCAAGATTTAAAGAGAAAAATATATAAAACTAATAACTTTTTTTTCTTTTCACTTTATTTATATAATTCACTAAAGGAAAACCCGAAATTCCTCAAGATCACAGTCAAATTAGAAAAAGCTAACTCCTTAACCAGGACTTATAAAACACATAAATCATCTAAGACAAGTAAAATTCCTTTTTTGTGTGTGCTGAATAGGTTTTGATCTTATAAATATTAAAATAAATATTTTATAGATAACTGGAATCCTTATGCATAAGTAACTTGGTAATTAACTTGCTAATAATAACCTCCCATCAATTTATTTGAGCTCTCAAAGGATTGTAAATCATTTATGTATGAGAAACTTCTTAACTAGATCTTCCATCTCAAGAGATGAACTTTCTAGCATTAACTAATACAACTCAGTGAGAAAAAAGTTACTTAATGATGCAGTAAAATATGATTAAAAAAAATCCTATCAATTATTATGCTAGCAATAGTGACTTTCTAAAAAAAATCTCAGAATAATCTTTACATTAAAATAATAATAAATATATACAGACTTCATTTATATATAAAAATTCCTAATATATTTTTTTTTAAAAAAAGATATATTTATAAACTTTAATGGAAAAGATCTAATCTTTATATTTGACATAAGATTTTTTCTACTTGGTTCATAAAATTCAAATATCATTAATGACACTTAATGTATCTACATTCTTTGTATTTACTGGATTTTGTTTTCGATTACTATACTCATATGACAATAACTTGTAATAATAGTTTTTAGATAATGGACTGCTTCTGAATTAAGGTCATAAATGTGTTGAAAAGTAAGTAAAAGAAGAATGTGATTTAAGTAGAAAATTTATAGTATTTCAGATACAAATGCCCCAATGCAATGTACAAAAACATGATATCATTATGAAGAATAAAAAGATAATTTAAAAAATCTTTTATTAGCTACAATAAAACAAAATCAAGATAAAAATATTGTAAAGCAAATCAAATCTATTTATCAAAAGATTTAATATATAAATTAATCCTAATAGAGGAAGAAAAAAAATGCAGCTAACTAATGATTTGGATTCATCTTTCTATAAAATATGTAATGAACAATTTGATGTAAAATATTATTTTACAATACAGTTAATGTAATATATAGGGTATATGAGCACAGATTTTCACACGACCCACCACTTTCCACACTATCTCATAACACTGATACACTTGAACACATATGTTGAAAAGATAAATAATCACCAATATACGTATTTCATGCTAAAACAATTATTACATAGTAGAGATGTCTGCCCATCCCTTGTATATGTATTAAATGGATTATGTCCTGTACATGAGAGGTCAGATTGACCTTAGATCAACATGGGTGTGACAAGAATCTCGGCATCAGGGTGGCCTTTGAGCATTCCATCATCAGATTTTTCAATTGGATGGACGGTTGAAGAGTTGGAGTGTGGAGTAGATTGAAGCCTGTCCATTAAAGTATGAGGATTGGCTATCTTAATATATATATCTGAGCACTTATAGGATTTATGTGTGGAGATGGTAATCTGGACCAACTGTTGATTGCTGGTTTAGCATGAAATACGTATATTGGTGATTATTTATCTTTTCAACATATGTGTGTTCAAGGGTATCAGTGTTATGAGATAGTGTGGAGAATGGTGTGTCGTGTGAAAGTCTGTGCTCATATACCCTATATATTACATATATAGACACAGGTATATAATAAGCCTGTGTGTTTCAATTAATACAGTTAATGCTGAATAAACAAGTCATTGTTAAATGCACATATCAAAAGCAAATATATATGAATAAAAAACAAAAGGGCAATAGTGAAGCTAATCAATAAAATTAGAATAAATAATCATGTAATTAATTGCTCGAGAGGTCATATAAACATAATTAAAGCAAACAAGCAAATATATTTTAAAAAGTAAAGATTTAAAAAAGTACTATAGACTTTCTTCTATTTATTTTATTTTTTCTCACACCAGCTTCCTAATATCTATATTGGGTAGTAATGACTGTCAACAATATAATTTTTCAAGTACCAGAAAAAAAAAATCACAAACTACATTGAAAATTTTATGAATAGGCAGAATGCATTAATATCAAAATAAGATCATTTCCATAAAAGTGATGACATGCAAATTTCATTAATTATCAGATATAACATTTTCCACCCACTGAATAATATTTAAATATAAAATAAAAATTAATAAAACTAGTGGTAGACTGTGAAATACATATTAATAAAAAAGACTTAAAATCGAAGTTTGTCTTTTTGAAAGTAATCATCTAAAATATATCATGTTTATATAATATTGAAATAGCCAAAATTGAAGGTAAGATATAGACATAGAACTTTTATACACATATATTTATAATTAAAAAAAAAACTTTACTAAATATAGTAGACAAAATAATGCTGTGAAATAGAAAAGAAAGAATAAAAATAAATTGTTTTAAATAGTTACCACCGTTTATGCAGGACTTAAAGAGTATTCATTTTACTAATTATGTGCATTTATGAATTCATATTTAAATCCAATATATAAAATAAAACAACCAGTTTCAATTAAAATAAAATTAATGAAATAGAAGCTTAAAAAATGAATTGAACAACTGCATCTTAAATTAAAGATACTGTGAATTATTCCAGACAAGAGTTAATTCTAAAAAGTCATTTAAAGTTCGATCATCAATACTTAATTGAAAGCAAGTGTAAATACAAATTTTTATCATTTACTTATTGAAAAGAATATGGATGTACAATAAGCTTTTGATTAAATCAAACAACATTTTAAAATTGTCATGGAAGATTTTAATACTAGAATTAGTACATGTCTGAAAAATGAAAGTGCTGTGGGTAGATTTAGTTATGGTGAGAGAAATGAGAGAGGATACAGACTTATGGCATTTAAAGAAACCTTTTAATATGAATTCCTTCTTTGAGATGTTAAACAAAAATGGAAGCATCCAAATGAAGATACAGAAGAATTAAATTAAATTTAAAAAATGTGTATTTCAAAAAGACAATATTCTTAATAGATTCTACACAATAAAAGATCATTGGTTAGAGAAATGCAAAATAAAAACAGTATTCACCATTGATATTCCTAACCTTCAGAAACATTCAAATGAATTTAAGTTAGAACTTGAAAATCATTTTAAAATATTAACAGATTTTGAAAAGGGTTTAGATTTGAATGAAATCAATAAGAAGATAACTGCTACAACAAAGCAGCAATTTATCAAAACATTTTGTATTTGGAAACAATGTATGAAGCAAAAAATGAATATGAAAAGTTTTTTTAAATGATCCATTATGAATAATTGAATATCTAGAGTTTTGCAAAATGGTATAAAAAAGACTTGATAATAATATAAGAAAATAACAAGTTAACTCAACAAAGAAGTCTAATAATGAAACAAATTGTATTTCTTCAGAATGAACTATCATTTGCTTGGTTTTTCATATTACTTAAAGTTACATTCAACATTGTAAGAATAAAGTCCATCCTACATTACTTAAATAATACAACAGTCTAAAAGACATTTAGTAGTAGAACAATGATGTGGACTATCTAAAAAAAAACAAATTCAATCAAAAGGAATATTTAGATTTTTTCCAATGTTTGTAATCATGTTTGCAGTGTGAGAATAATAAGTTATAATTTAATATTTATTAAGACAATGAAGCCAATTACTCAAGGCCTTAATATGTTTGTAAATATAGATGATAACAATCAACCTTTAAGCTATCAACAATATCAATCTGTAGTCAAGGTAACCACCTTTAACAATATAGTACCACCTTAATTGTTAAAGGAGGTTGCCTTGACTTTAAGTTGAGATTGTTGATAGGTTAAGAGTTGATTGTTATGATTCAATATATATAATAGATGTTGCACTGATTTTGGGGGCAAGAAAGTAATTAATAACTATTACATTTTCAATGGAAAATATTGCAGTTATGACTTTTGATTATCATATTTAATTTTACTGTAATATCTTATATAAATGCAATTCATCCATGTTACTTTGAACATTTTCTAGCAAAATTTTTTTTATTGTATATATGTACACACACAATCTTATGTTTCACTTGTTGAAATGTAAGATTGTGTACGTATATATACAAAAATAAAACTTTTTGTTAAAAAATGTTCAAAGTAAGGCGGTTATATTGCATTTAATATATATAATAGAAGATTTTCATAGACTTAACAGTTTTTAATGAGATATTTTCTGTATTTTTTATTTTGACTTCAGCTAGGGTGTAATCATACACAAACAATTAAAAACTAGAGCAACAACCTAAATAAATATCACTCAATAGTATTTTATTTTATAGGGGATCGAGTTTTCAGGTTTGTTTGCATGGTAACATCATAAATGAACATAATATTGAAAGTTTGTATGTAAGAGTGTTTTATACATACATGGATGTTGATATATATATATATAAGAATAACCACAAATGCAATATTTTAAATGTAATCTTATGATTGCAAGCAATAGCAAATTACCACCAATAATATCAGTAATTATTAGTTCATTAAAGTAATCTATTCTAAGCATATCATTCTGACATATTCTTTTTTATTCTCAAAATTAATCTAAAAATTAATGGATTTCTTTTTAGAAGTAACTATTTGATCATCTGATAGAATCTCCACTTTTTAATATTAAATCAGAATTTTTTCCTAAGTCTTCTTCTAGTTTTCCATTCCATCTACTTCCCAAAAGCATTTTATGGGATTCATACTGTCAAAACATAAATAGATGTACATTGCATATCACACAAATACATAAAACCACTTCACTTAGTATTTAGAATGATTTTTAAAAATTAGAGCATTAAGCAAATCTGTTTTAAACAAAACTATTTTACCAAAATATAGAACTAGAAGAATATAAATAAAACGTTAAATTTTGAATAATTTAAAAATAAAATAAAATTGTGACTTTAATAAATTTGCTTTTAAATAAAAGTATGGTTTTAATAAATCACTAACCACCGCTATTTATCTCATTTCAAATCTATGTACAGTAATCTTGAGTAATAAATGAAGAGTAAATGACAGTATTATATCGACTTTCCCCGGATTAATTTATTACCTAATATGCATTTTTATAATTTTTTTTATTCCAAACTAATAATCTGACATTCATAAGTACTTAAGCTTTAAATTTAAGCCAACCTGGTTAAATAATTATATAAGTCCATATCTAGCACAATGTCATGTGGGGGCACAACGGTAGCTACTAAAATTCAAGGTACATGAATCATAGCCTCTGTTCTGTAATTTCTAGTGCTTGAACTGCTTATAAACTCCCAAGTGATAAATCTATTCAATTGTTAATTATTCGTTTGACCCTTATCCAGTTACTATATTTATTGGTTTAATAACTATATAAGCAATTTGATTTAATCTCAAAACTGACGGATAGTTTTGAATCTTAAATTATTAACTTGGCTAATATAAAAGTATACTAGTGGCCATAAATTCTACAGTATCCATAAACTAATTTCAGGATCATCGATATAGCACTGTTTTCTAGTGTTTATTAATTATCCAACTTTACAATAGATGCTTTAAATGAGGTAAATCCTACAAATTTCTTCTCCTAGTGTAGACGTTGAAAATAAACTGAAAAAACATGTGACCCTTTATTTGATTTTCATACATTTAATTATTTGACTGCCTATAATTTACTTTAATAAGAAAACAATCAATATCACCTTTTTCATAACGATCAATCAATAATAATAATGATATGGAGGGGAGAATGTCTTTCTTTCACTTAGAAAATTAAACTTTTAATAATTAATTAAAATAAACTAATTGTCAAATATTCATACATTTATATCATTTAAATTTATTTCCAATGTTTATTAGTAAAAATAAATTGTTTAAAATAATATGCTTTTAAAAAAAAATTCACAAATAAAAACACATATTAAACTACTAATATGTTACTGACATCATTGAAAGAATTAAAAGACTGAAGTAGAGTTGGTCTAAACATATTGCTAGAAGAGATGATAATAGATGGACAGTTGAAATTATAAACTGGATTCCAAAAGATTGTAAAAGACCTAGAAAGAGATTATGTGTGAAATGGATGAATAAAATTAGGAAGCATCCTATGTGGAGAAACTAGAGATTGGAGAAGATGAATTAAATTTGGAGAGACCTTTATCCTGCAGTGGATCAATAATGGTTGAAAATGATGATGATGATAATGAACATTAAAAAATATATAATTAAAACCTCATAATTGTATAGAATGCACAGGCCTTTCTGGCATCCATTGATTACTCTGGCTTGCACTAAGTGGCAATATGTACATAAAGTTTTGCCTGTTTTAATAACAGTTATAAGCAAGCATAAAAAATGGTGATCATGTGATGTTTAAGGATAGTGGTAGCTATGGTTATTAAAGAACCAAAGACACCAAAATGTATAAGTTCTGAACTGAGTTCAGACCTATATGACTATATAAGTTAATGAGCTTGGATTGAAAATATAGCGTTTTCAATTTGAGACTCACAGTTTTGTAGTTAAGTAGAGATAAAAGGTGGCTGCTGGGAGATTGCATTGGATTCTACGATCTAGGTGCAGTGCTCTCAGATCCAAGTCTCCTCGCTGATGAAGGCCACAAGCCAAAAACTAATCTGGGGATATTGGATGAGTAGGCACTAGCTGGGGATTTTATGCACAAGCCTCTGGCATCCATTGATTACTCTGGCTTCCACTGAATGGCAATATGTATGGAGAGTTTTGTCTGTTTTAATAGCATTTATAAGCAAGCATAAGAAATGGTGATCATATGATATTTATTGACAATACAAATCTACAATCCATATTAACATTTTTACAATATAATGATTAACACAAATGTCTTCTACAGTTCTAGTTGCAAATAGATTTGCATGATATTTCTTCGCATTAAAATTTTTTAATAAGATAATCAGTGACTTGCATGAATACAATAAGTGCTAAACTGCCTTAGGGGAAATCTCTTGCTATTTATAAATCATGATCTCTTACAGAACTATCACACTACATTAAAATTCATACACAAGATCAGTACATATTTGGGTGTGTGTTTTACATTTTATGCTTAAAAACAAGTACAGTAACTTGGTTATAGAATATGAAAATCTAGCAATAGCACTTGATCATTGTTCATGAAGTAAGTATGTATGTAACTGTACGTGTATATGTATAAAACCCATATAACTTGGGAACAATATATGTAATAAATAAATCACTATAACCTTTAAGTTTTAAAACATTAAATAATAAATAAATTGCAGAGGCACTTTCAATGTATTTCTTATTTAATGTTTTAAATTTTAAAAGTAATATTGATTTATTTATTATATACACAGCTTGTATGTAGTTTGAATATTATTATTCTGAGATTTTTATGCCTTTTTGGATTGGAAAATTTTATGGATTCTATTCCTCAAAAAATCACAAAAGAAAAAAAAATGCTTAAAAAGTACTTATATATTTGCTACTTTAAAAAGTTTAATTGAAAAAACAAAACAGTGTCATCTAAACAAAACTAGACATAGTTTATTAAAGAATATTGCTTTAAAAATATAAATTAAAAAAAAAATCATCATATTTATTTGATTATAATTTAAATACAAGCATATTTTATATAACTGGAGTCTAGATGTAGTATAGGGGATTTGAACCCAGACTTTCAAGCTCCCTTCAGCCATCAACTCTATCTCATACAACTGTTACACATGACCACACTCGTGAAAAAGATAAATGATCTCCAATATACGTATTTCGTATGAGCTAGGACTCATAAACTTTTGCACTGTATATGTGATAGAAAATATATTAATAAAAATTGGACCTTTTTATCACAATGTTCATATACTGATTTACAAATTAAGATCTTTTAAAGATTTCAGTATTGTTTTAAGAATAAACATTTTCTGTAAAATTTGCAAACTTTTTGCTTTATATTTTGTACATTTGAGAGAATCAATAGCATATTGACTGATCTGATTTTTTTTAGCAATTCAATCTTTTCATATAGGTCTTTCTCTATGTAAATTATAGACCATGATAACATATGTAAAAGTTATCAGATATTAGCCGATTTGCCATTTCTGCTTTTATGTTGACATTTCTTTTGAGGATAAACATTTAACGTAGATCTGCAAATGTTTTGCTTTATATTTAGTACACAGTTGGCAATCAATAATAAATAAACTGATTTGATTTCTTTTTTTATAAGTCAATTTCTTTATAAATAAGTTTGTCTTTATAAACTGAACTCTGTGCATGAGTTTGCTGCATTGTGTTAGTAGATATAAGTAACTGAATATTGGATTAACATTTTTCTTTTCTTCTTTTTTATTGACCTTAATTCCAAGAATAAATGTTTATCATATAATGGCAACTTTTATCTTTTAAATTGTAGATAGTCGAAAATCAATATGTACTGCAGATATTCACATAGCAAATGAATAATATGCTTAATCTGATTTTATCAATTTAACTTATTTATAAATGAGTATGCTGTGGAAACTATATTCTATGTGTATATTTTTGTTATATCATGATTACCCAAAGTTCTAATATTTAAGAGATCTCGAATAATACTATTCAATCTATATACACACGGTACCGAAAAGAGTGGTGGTGATGATATTGAGTGATGAGTTATAAGAAAATGGGTGCTTTTAAACTACCTACACTTTGTAAAATTCAAACTTCAGTTAATGAGATAATAAATAAAAGCAATGACTATTATGCCTTTCTTATACATACATTAAACCATAAAATAAGAATAATCTTATTAACACAGCCAATGATATTTCATGGGTGGAGCTCTTACTGGAAAGTCATCCTTAGTTTTGCAGCAGTGAAAGGTGCCTTTTATATTTATTTGGCCCTTTAAAGGCCTTATTTTACTGCTAATGTACTCTTTCATTCACTAAATCTCAGTTTTAGTGCATTTTTAACACAATTTCCCTATGTCTACCTTGTGCTTATCAGCATTTAACTACCTCACCCCCCTCCTGTTTGGTGGGTGGTTCAACTATTTCATGGACCATAAAGGGTTTTATTCCATCTTAGACTCTTAAATATTTCTCCTACTTCAATTCTGTCACTTAAAATGGGTTGGGCTCTTTGAGCGGGTTAGCCGCGTGTCTTTTTTTATCGGTTGACATGTTGTTTTCTTTCTTTACTGATGTAAAAAATATAAGCATGACATCAACCAAAATATGGGCATTTGATAGCTCAATGACATGGCTTTCCAAAGATGTCTACTCAAAAAAATCCATTGAAATTTGGATTTTTGGCTGCAGTTTTAATCAAGCAGAGTATTTAATTTTTTTTTATCAATTTTGTAATTTTCACAAAGCGATAAAGACAAAAAATATTTACCTGTCTTTGAACGGACATTTATCGGATGTTATTCACAAACAAAGCCTGCAACGGAGCTCCAACGTAAAGCACAACATCAGACTCGTTAAGTATAAAATTTTACTTTTTTTTAAATATTATTTTAATTTTTTTAAAAAATGATAATTTTTATTAATTTTAGTTCATAGTTAGTGTGTGTTAATATAAATTATATATTTATTTATGCTCATATAGAATTCATATCTACCATAATTTTCTAAAGTTCTAATCCACTTATTTTATAAAAATAATGATTTTCAAAAAGTTTAATAATTTATTATTTATTAATATGTTTATATAATATGCTTGGGTTTACAAGTAATGAGTTACAAAACTAATAATCAAATGTATAGAAAGACTGCATATGCAGGTAAATAATCAAATTCTGATTCTTGTTTATGCCTTTATACTCATGCTTTGGAGTCACTCTGATTTTGCTATATGTTTCATCACATTATTTTCAAATCTATAGCTAACAAATGGACTATATGCAAATAATTTATATCTATGTGATACAATAAATATAACAAGATAACATCACTTGTGTGCAGAAAGAATATAAACATCACTGGTGTCCATAAAGAATATAAACATTACTGGTATGCATAAAGAATATAAACATCACTGATGTACACACACACACACACACACACACAAAAGAGATGAAACTCATTTTATCAGTGATATAGACAGTAGCCTACAATTTCTAGTTTTAGATAGACAAGAAGCCAATTGCTATGATGATTTCTTTTGTATCTTTTATTAGGATGAATCTTTTTCTTTATAGATGCCTTTGACATTTGGAACTTTTGGGATACAAGATAAAAATAAAGAATTCATATGCAACTTCTTTTGGAGATTGTGAAGCCATGGATTATCTCAAGTAAGACATATTATACATGGTTAGAAAGATAATTTTGTGAGGAATATAAAGAAATTATAACTGAAGATGTAATTAATACTTAGTTCATGATGAATTTGAAATTATGAACAAACAATAAAGTAATAATTATTTTGGATGTTGAAATTTCTTTTTTCCTTATTTTTTTAAATGGTTATCATTATTTGTCTTAGACTTATTGTTTTTCTTAGTTTTTCTAGTTTCTATTAATTTAATTTTTTTTGCTCTAACAATTAAAACTGAAGTTATTGTGAAAATTGTGTCTCAGGTCAGTATTTTAAAAAATTCAATATGGCATCTTGGACCTAAACAGTTAAAACTTGTTTATAAAGTTTTTGTGTGTTGTTCCAGTTATTTAGGTCATTTTTAACAATCTTTTTTTTCAGACCCCCCCTCCCTCTGGTGTAACTAACCGCTAAAATTCCACTCGATTTTCTAATTACTCAACTAAAATTATTAATAACAAGTTTTCCAGTGGTTTTTTTGCTTTTACATCAATATATTTAATTTTTCCATTTCAAAATTGTTTTCTTCATATCACTTTTCATTCTTTCATAACGGTTTAAAGATGGCCACTGCTCCTAGCTGAAAAAACATGCAGAGTCCTAAACTACTTGAAGTTAAACCTTCAAAATTACCCAAATTTTATCCAAATCAAATTTCAAACAAAATTTAACTAAAAACATCATCACGGAAGAACTTATTTCAAAGTCTCCATCTCCTTGCCCTCTGGACTTTCCTCCCTTTCAGGCTATGGTTTGCTCTATCAAAGGTAAAAAGCAAGTCAAAAAGAACATGACCAATCATAATGGCATTCTAAGTACAATGGTGAAAACTAAAATTACTCATCTACAAAGGATAATCAGCCTGTTGCATCTAAGCATAACTCAGAAACCTCCTCATTCATCCATGAAACCTCTAAAGACATAACATATAGCAATTGCCTCAAAGTTAATGTCACATATGGATCCTCCTATTAATCCACCAGAGCAACCAAGCCTATCAATATTGCTCCTTACCAAAGACTCTTCTTTGCCTGGACTACACACCCTTTCCATATCCCTTTCCTATTTCATATGTATTCCCTTCCCCCTCACCATATTGTACTTGAATTTCATTTTGCCATGTAATCATCTCTTTATAAACCTTTTTAACTGTTGTGCATTTTGTCTTTTTGATGAATAAAAGCTTTCATCACTGAGAAAAAAAAAACACAACCAATGATTAAATAAACCAATAAAATATCAGCAATCTACTGGTTTATTTAAGCACTGGCTGTATTCGAGAAATAGTTGGCCATTTACTAGGAATGTTAATGTTGTTTGTCTTTAATGAGATTTGTTTTTTTTTTTAATTTTAACTGTTGCTACTCAGGATGGCGTACATGCTGTAAGCTGGTTACAGCTAAATATTTATTTTTATATTGTATATTGAGGAGTTTATATATATATATATATATATATAAACTCCTCAATATATATGTATATTGAGGAGTTTATATATATATATATATATATATAGAGAGAGAGAGAGAGGGGGGCAGGGGAGAGGGAGAGAGAGAGACTCTAAACCAATTTTGAAATCAATCATAAAATAAAAGCAATTTTCCATAGGAATTTTATTTTGTATGTGAGTGCAATAAAAATGTGATATTTTCTTTTACATATTAACGATAATGCACACATATTATTTAAAAACAGGATACATGGCATTAAACAAGAAATAAAAATTAGTTTTATGTAAATAATCATAAAAGAAGTTATCCAAAATAAAGATCTAATTTATTCTATTTACTTTACTCAGGATTTATTAAAATCTAAGTGACAATATTATATAGTCAAGTCTATTCTCTGGCTACTGACTATCTTTAGGAAGAAATAGAGTTTGCATTCACAAAATCTAATAATTATCTTTAATTCTTTTATTAAATAAAATAAAATATGTTTATTATTATTATTATTATTAGTAGTAGTAGTAGTAGTAGTAGTAGTAGTAGCAGTATTATTATTATTATTATTATTATTATTATTATTATTATTATTATTATTATTATTATATAAGGACAGTTAAATAAGTTATGTGAAATCACTTTAATATATATAATATTGTTTCATGGTTTATATTTAAAATGCTTTGAAAGGAATCTTCTCAGTAATCATAAAAGTATTTAATTGGGATAAACTTTTATTAAGTTTACATGAATGTTAGTTATAACTGTAAGAGAAATTTTTGATTTCAGTTGACTGCTAACTATTTCTAGTGTAAAGCTTGATATTGAACTCAAGTAAGTATTATAATCTAAAATAGCAGGAGAGATCTATATTTTGTTCATTTTTGATATCTAATTTTACGTTTAAGTTTTAAATATAAGTTTGTTTTAAGTTTTTTTTTTTTTTTAAAAAAAATACTGGACTACCATAACTGAAAGCGGTCACTTTTTTTTTTTTTTTAGTTTGAATATTGGAAAAATATTTTGTGAACTTTCATTCCGTGAAACTTTGCATTTATAAAATAGAAAAACCTGTCTTTCAACAATTATTTGATTATGATTATACAAAATCATGTTCAATATAGATATGAGGAATGCAGATTCCCTATAGTATAAACAAACCAAATCACAGATTAAAAACGGGTGGGGGGGGGATTTTTTAATATTAAAACAAAAGAAAGAGACAAATTATAAAGTTACATAAATCAACAAAAAAATAATATCTATTTTATTTAGAATCAATAATAAATATATTATTCATAAACAAAAGTATCTACATTTAAAAATACATTCGTTTAATATTTTAATTTTGAAAATAAATAAATAGTGTAATAAGATGACATCTCTATTAATATGTGCTCTAATCTCCTTGAATGATCTAGTAAAAAATAAACAGTGACAACAGTATTTTTAATTTATTTTCAAAATAATATATTAGTCCAAAAAGTTTACAATATTTGCTTACTACAGGGAATATAAATATTAAAACTTTTTATATAATCACTACACAGAAGCAAAAATTGAGAAATGTATTCTGCTTTTATCTTATTATTAAAATTTAATCAAAAGATATTTGAACTTCTTGCACTTACACCATCTTCTCCAGAAAAATATATTAAGGAATCGTTTGTTAAAGTAGAAAATGTCACAGCATTTTAACCACCCAAAACGTCATTTTAATGGCAAGAAAAATGAGAATTATACAAATTATGCATTCTTTAAAACAATCTTTACCACAATAAAAAAATAATCAGTAATAAAGATTTTACCATGAAAATAAATTCACGTAAATTACTTAGATTATTTGTTCTAAAAAAAAAAATGCAGTTATAGACAAATTTGGGGGGAAATATGGATTTTGAAGTCAAGCGTTGGTGGTCGAAAAAGTCACCACAGCTGCCTTACAAGCAGTTGTCCCGGGTTAGCGGGTTCACTTCCCGGCCGATGCTATGACACATGAAAAAAAATACGAATTTTGAATCAAGAATAGTTTATTAAATTAACACATTTCTTTTACTAAAATTTGCTTATTAAAAGATTAAAGTGTGATTTAATAGATCAACATGTTTGCAAACAGTAGTTAGTATGTTTTAGAAAAGTAGATTTGAAATATTAGTTGATAAACAGAAAACATAATTAATAAGGCACAGTGAGAATATTACCAACTGGTAATTAGAGCTGAAAATGTTTGACTGGAAATTGTATCATATAAAAAAAAAGATATTCTGTAAGCAAATGATAATGCAAATAGTAAATTAATTTAACATAATGCTGACATTTTCTCACTTTTAGCTATTACTAGTATTATAGTTAATAATCACATATTTACATTAATTAACAATTTAGAATTAAGGCAGTTTTGGTTCTTTAAAATGACTCTTCTATTAATATATCATTTGCATTTATTAATAAATATCCCATAATTATTTTCTATCTGATTTTGAACATATATTCAGCATGCACAATACATGGTTTTAATAAATACATAAACCCAAACATTTAAAAGAACTATAAAGATATTTTCACTAAAACCCAAACTATTTAATAAAATTAAATATTTTTTGGTGTTTGTATTCATTCATTTTATAGTTAAAATCCAAAGCGCATGTGCAACAGTTTAATGCTGTTTAAAATATTACAGTTTGTAAAACATCGCGCTATATAAAATAATTGACTTATTTAAATGATTAATATATATATATAAATTGATATTTGATTCACCTATAAATCACACATGACAAAAATGTGTCCAAACTTAATGAGAGATTAAAAATTAGAAAATCTTTAAAAGACTACAATAAAAATGCTTGTTGAAAACATATATTGATAAAAATATAGTATTTAAATTTTTTATAAAAAAAAGTAATTCTACAATAGCAATCCATATCCTATATAAAACAATATTTATGAATTTTGAATACACTAATTGCTGATTATAACAATGAAATAAAAAATTATAAGACACTAAAAATTGTCAATCTTTAAAATTAAAATAGAAAGACTTATTTAGTCAAAGATTAGGTGGATAGCAAATTTAAATAAATAAAATCAATTTTATAAGAGCAGAATAAGATAAAGGTTTTTTTAATCTCAAAATCTTTTATTTATGAAAAATAATGTTTACATGCTTATAAAAAATAGAAAAAAATTATGTTTTACACATCTTCAACAGTCTGGGACCATTTGTATATTGATTATCTTCTGATAAATAATAGTAAACTAATGTAGTTTTGCCATTCACCTATCATCATTGATGCAAATTGAATCTATTATTCATCTTTTGCTTAGCTACTACTGATTCGGTGGATCCAAAACATCAATTAACTTCCACGTTTCATTATACAAAAATTTTGATGCAATGATAAAATCTCTGTTTTTTACTTTCCTAATAGTGTTCATGAAAAGACTGACTGGATCCGGGACAGACACTATGAACAATAGCCTACATCTAACATTCCATATAGCAGGTACAATAAAGATGGAAAGTCTAATAATAGGAAACTGTTTAGTTTGTAAGGCTTCCCTTATAGACATGATTTTATAGTAATTCACCTTTAAGATTTGGTATATGGCTAAATTTATTTTACTAAATCCAGGGCATGAGTAGATTATATGGTTGAATGACTCTTCTTGCCTTTTACATATTTGACAAAAAGGGTCTATCTTATTGTAAAATCTTTTGAAATGAAGGAATTTATTTGTGGGCATGGCTTCTAAGTTTATTTTAATAATGAGATTAAGGAACTTAGGCTCAAGAGTGAGAAATTTAAAAATTGTTGTTAATTTGTAGTTGGTGACACCAAGATTTAGAGTAATTGTGTGATAATTCGGATTAATTATATTGTACACCTCCCAGATAGTAATTTTTGTAATTTTTGATCTATAGTTAAATGCTGGTTAGCGTCCAGAGCAGTTGATCAAGCCAGCACATTTTACTAGGCGGAGGACGGTCTGTAGGCTGAATTGGTTCACTGAAAGTTATTGATTCATGTTTTTTCATCAGGTTAATAATTAATGTAAAAGATTTTTGACAAAAAATTGCATCAATGGAGTGGAAGGACATTCCATTGAATTTACAATGTACTTGCATTTTGGACATACTAATTGATGTGGTGCTGTTCTTCCAGAAAAGCTTGGAGCATAAGCTATTAATCTTTTTGGAAAAAGCTTTTGAAATGGTAATGATCGGCAGATAGTATGCAATTTTCGACATGACCTTCATGTTGAGAAGTGCCATCTTTCCTTGTAATGACAAATAAACTTTTGAGAAAGTTTGAATTATTTTAGATGTAGAATCTATTAGAGTATTTTGTATCTGTCTTGATATTGATGATTGAGAAAGGTAAATAGGAAACCCTAAAAATCCTTGTGGCTTGGCGAGAAATCTTGAGGTTATTGTTTCTCCTGAAATAATTTTCCATGCAGAGGATTTCTTGAGGTTGAATTTAAGATGAGATGATAACGAGAAATTGTCAATTATTTGGTAAAGCATTGGTAGGAATTTTTGGAATGGAAGGACAACCAAGATATCATCCATATATGCGAATACCTTGAGCAATCTCTTAATTCTGGGTATGAATATTCTTGGGAAAGAATTTTCAATGTTTTATTTAATAACAGATGAACAGCAGGGCGCTGAGTGGGGAACCTTGTGGAATGGAAATATCGAATTGGAAACCATTAGTATAGCATCCATTCAGGGTGATGTGAATTTGTCTATTGTTAAGCAGATTTTCTATGATCTGGATAATTTGAGAGGGAATATTGATTTCACTTAATAGAGCAAGAAGTTTGAAAATGTTGACAGAGTCGAACACCTCTGATATATCGAATTGAACTGCAATAGGCTTGGACATTCACTTGGATCTAACATAATCAAAAAGTATCCTAACTTCACCAATTGCCGTCAAAGGTGAAGATCCTTTCTTAGCATATTGGGACTGAACAATGTGGTCAAGAATCGCCTGCTGTACTTTTTCCTTTATTACTCCTTCAATTACTTTGATCATAATGGGAGTCATGGAGATAGGTCTTATGTTGTTGATATTGGTAGAGTCTTTATTTTTATATATATATGGCACTAGTGCTATTGGGTATAGATTGAGTATTTGTCTTTTCCCAGTAGCAAGGTGGTCTACCATACCCATCATAATCAGGAGTGCAAAATTATTAAGGTGTGACATTAGGAATTTTGGTATGGCATGCATCCCTGGATGAACGCTGACTGGAAGAGCAGAAAGTCTGTTCTGCAGATCAGATGTAATTCCATAGTTAATAGCATCAGAGTGAGTCTGCCAGTTATATTTGGTTGTAGTTAGATTATTTTGAAGACACTTTTTAAAGTGCTGACTTTCGTATTCAATCATACATGGACCGGATACGCTGCTTCCATCTATTACCAGTGAGATAGGTGTAAGTTGTTTTTTGATAGCACCCATTGCCCACCACAGATAACCTCTGGTCCAGCAATGCTGGGCTGTGAGATAATTTTATGCTCATTTTATGGAAATGTATTCGGCGATGGCAACCTGTTTAACTTTATATTGATGTTTAAGATCCAAAAGACAAGCTGTATGTGCCGGTTCAGCATGTCAACCTTTTATTTTTAGATGAATATCATCTAGTTCATTAATCGAGTTGATGGGCCTTTTGTTTTCTTGGTGAAGTGTGCAATCAATGTTTGCAAAATTCCAATGAATGCAAACCAAGCCTCTTCAGGGGGTCTGTTTAACAGGTCAATCTTATGGAAAAGAATGTATGCTTCGGAAGGAATAGCTTCCATGATAGATGCTTTAGTTAGCAATCTGAGTGAATGGTTAAGATTGAATGTAGCATAGTTGCTAAGCTGTATGGTTGAAATAATAGCATGATGGTCTGAAAAGGCAACTGGTTGAAGCATGATCTCCAGGCCATGGTGTAGTTCAGAAGTATAAAAAACCAAATCTATCAGTGTTTGATATTTATGTGTGTAGAATGAATAGGCATTTTGTGGAAGAAATCCACGGCCATTTATAAATTTTCTATTTAGCAAGTGGAGGTATTTAAAAATAAATTGGTCATATGACATGTTGAAATCTCCCATGAGAATGGTTGGTGCACTATTGTTGGTAGTCACCATGTTAACAGTGTTAATGATTCGGATGAAATTGGAGTGGTTGTTTGCGGAGTATATGTAAATAGCATTGATGTTACTACTTCCATATGTCAGGTTGATGCTTATAATATTCTTGTCCTGATATGTAATTTTGGAATTTATTTGGGGGATGCCTGTCATTAATAAGAACACCAACTCCCTCTGAAGCAGTGAGGTTAGTTGAAAGATATGCATAACCAAGTTTACTAAGCTCTGAAATAATGTGAGGATTGGAGTTCACATGAAATTTAGTTTCTCCAAAGAAACAGATATGTGGAGAAGATGAGAGGAACCAGTGTTTAAGTGCCTGAACTAGAAGCATAGAAGTGATTCCCCTTATATTAAGCCCAATAATATGGCAAGACAAATTAGACATTAATGGATAATGAATTGGATTCTACCGCTAAATGATGGATTTCCAGGTGAATATTGACAGAGTGTGGGTGAAACAGGTTTTTAAAAGAGGGAATAAGGTTGAGATTGCCATCACCAGCATGCTCATCGGGATCGAGCGAGGAAAAAGATGACATTATCTTTCGCTTTTTTTTTTTTAGGCTTGTGAGCTTGAGATTGTTTTTGAAGGGGACCCATGATTGGTAGACTGAATAAAGAATGGAGCATTCTTATCTTCTAAATTTGACTCCTTTATGTGTGAAGACTTTCTTTCCCCTTGAGTGGATGAGCCAATCATCATCTCCATTCCAGACTCAATATCAGTAGAAACATCCCGAATGATTGGAGAAGGAAGAGAAGCTGGACAAGGTTCCAGACCACAATTCATTATGGAGGCACAAGTTTCAGCCGGGTGAGCATTGCTTGTGCTGTGACTAGATTGATTAAGGAGGCTGAATGTTGGTTGTAAATGTAATATGTCTTTGTGTCGTTTTTGTTGAAGAGAGATGCTGGTAGAATTCTCTTTTGATTTGTATTCAATGGAGTAGTTATCCCTTATATCACCCAAGGATGCTTCTGTAGTTTCACTGCCTTCAGAACATCTGAAATATGAGTTTATGTCTGAGGATATTCTTTGTTTGCTCATATTACTCAGTGTCAGATTATTCCTATGTGAAGCACTCCTAAAAGACATATTTGCAAGCCTCAACAGATCAATTTCGGTGTTATTGATGATTTCTTCGTCAGAATTCACTGTTGATTTTTTATTATGGACAATGCTAGAATTGTGCTGGTTGATTGGTACTTCCTTGCATTTATGTTGTTGGTTTTTGTTTTCCCCACAATGATTGCATATCCTAGCCAGGCATTCTTTAATTAAATGTGTTCTATGGCCACAATAGAAGCACTGGGGTCTTATCCCTAGGAATGACAATATCATGGATGAAATACGGTGTTTTCTAACTGTAGGTATGTCTGCTGGGTTTAAACCTTTCTTTAAACTCTGGGTTAATTGTTCATAGTTTATCTAATATGCTTAGCCGTAGTGCTAGACCTAAAGTTAACAAAGTGGGAGAAAATTATCCAACAGCAAACGGAGATGAAAGCATTAATTCATCAGAATGTGAAGTAGAATCTGCGGTTATTTCCACTGAAATTCCCCCCAAAAAATAATCAAATTATTTCTCACTGTTCAGATCAGTCGTTAATTAAAACAATAACTCAAAATATCAGCACTAATCCAATCAGATCATCTTCTATAAAAAGTTCTGAGAAGGATAAAGTAAGGAACCTAAATCTTAACATGCAATCAAATGATACTTACGTTGTGGATGGCCCTGACACTCTAGAAATGTATTCTAACTCGCCATCTTCTTGCCTGGAATACTTTAATAATGAAAATAATATTGTTTCCTCGCAAAATATAATAATGAAAAATGATATTGCGCTCGATTCTACAACATACATCTCGAAGTTTTCCGATTCTGAAATTCAAAACCGTCCTATAGAGGCGCTATTTTCAATGCCTCCTATAACCCCAAAAAATATTCAAAATAAAAGTTATAATTTAGCTGGATACAATTCCTCTTTCATTAATTCACAAAATAAAGGTTTTTTTGTTATTGTTTAAACAATCATTAAACGAAAGTGTGAAGTTATATAGTGGTGAAAAAATCCTTTTTCTAAAATAAATTATCAAGTTATTGAGTTTTTTAAAATGAACTATAAAGGTAAATATCATTTTTCAAGAAAAATTGGAAGACCTTTCAAATACTTTGGAAAGTCTTGAAGTTGGAATTCACTGATAAGAAGATTGTATTTCTGAAACTAACAAACTGGTGATTGTTCTTTTTTAACATTCAGTTAAATACATTTTCTCACATAATGTATTCATATTATAACAATAATCTTCTACAGTTATATTATTATATTATCAATTAACATTTTTTATTTATACTTAAAACTTCCTTTCCACTGCATATTCTTGAAGTACATGAATAAAACCATCTGAAAAAAAAACAACAACAAATGTTCCCTAGCATACTAAGTATATTATAAAAAGATATTACACATAGAAAAAGAGAGCTGAAACTGAGTTTTTATTCATATGTTATGTATAATTAAAAAAACAAACAAATGTGTATTAATCTTAAATGAGGTTTAAAGATTATATCTGGGCTAGGATAATGGCTAATCTAATAAATGATTAATAATAATCATTAATGTATCTATCTGAAGTTGTTGGTGTCAATGTGAAAATATGCAACGTATAAATCAAAGTATAATCTTCTATTGTATAGCTCAAGAGTTTCATTTCATTTTCTTTGGTCATAATAGTACAATAATAATAAACACTTTGTATATTTTCCACTACACATCAATTTTTATACTTATTATATAACAAAAACCATTGAAAGGATCATTTCTTTATGTCTATACAGGTTGCTAAAACAGTACCAAATTTTTCTCCCACAGTAGTATCACCTAGTGCTAAGCTTAAGTAATTAATAGATGCTAGATTGTAGAGCCTTATCATCCATATCCAGTGTTTTCACACCCAATATCCCCAGACTAATTACTAAACAGTAAAGAGCCTTAGATCTGAATTCAATGCACTTGGATCTTCAGATCTAAGACATCCCCTCTCCAGCATCCACTTTTTATCTTTTGTTCTTAATTATAGCACTATTAGCCCAAACTGAAAAACATACTGTTTTCAATCCAATTTAACTTGTCTATACAACCATACAGATCTGAAAACAGTTCACTATCTAAATATTTTTGTGTCCTTGGTTTTTAATAATCATAGTCACCTTATCTTCAGCTATGATTGATATTAAATCATTAAAACATCACAATTAACTTTTCATTGTTTACACAAGTTGTTTTTTAACAACCCCCCCCTACAGTAGCGCTACTTAATGCAAGATTTAGCAATTAATAGATGCTTGATGGTAGGGCCTTACAATTCCTATCTAGTAGTTTCCCACCCAATATCACCAGACTAAAAATATGTAGATATTGAACTGGTTTCAGACATGTATGATTTTATAGGAAAATTTTGCTTGGATTGAAAATATTAGTGTGTTTTTCAGTTTGGCCTAATAGCTTTATAATAAAGCAAAATACAAAAGGTAGATGCTTGAGAAAGAGTGCAAAAAATACAAAAATCCAAGTGCACTGCTCCCAAGTCAAAGATCCTCAATGATAAAAGCCATAATCTAAAAATAGATCTGGAGATATTGAATTGTAAAGCACTGGATAAGGACTATAGAGTATTACCATCTAGTGTCTAGTGAAAACCTAAGCCTTCATTAGGTGGCACTGTTGTGGGGAAAAAATTGCCATTGTTTTAACAGCTTGTATAAGCATAAAACAAAGATGATTATGTGTTATTTTAATGGTTGAATATCAATCCTAAACAAAAGATAAATATGATTATGCTTATTAAAACCCATCAACTGGTTTCATATCTATATAATTATATAGGTACACTATCTTCAGTTTGTGATGACAGCTTTATAGTTGAGCAAAAAGGTAAAAGATGGATGTAGGAAAAAGGGTGCATTATATCCAAAGATCCAAATACATTGCTCCCAGATTCAAGGCTCCTCACTGATTAAATTCATAAGGGAAAAACTAATCTGGGGATATTTGATGGGAAAGCATTGTATACATAATACAAGGCTCTACCTTTTAATATCTATTGATTATTAAAGGTTACATGTTGGAAAAAAGATTATGGAGATAGACCCACTGGGGAAAAGGCCCAGGGGCAGACCCAAGACCAGATGGATTGAGCGAGTGAAGAGGGACCTACAGGAGATGTCACTCAAGGAAAAAATGGCTTCAGATCAAGCAGTCTGGAGATAAATAATCTGCACCAGTAAGCCTACTTGAAGTGGGATTCAAAAGAAGAAGAAGATTAAAGGTTACACTAAGTGGTAGAATTGTGGTGAGAAATTTTGAATAATGAGCATGATAATTGAATTCTAATTTATTTTAAAATGTTGGTAAGTATATTAGAATGTTAATTATTAAAATATAAATCAAATATTTACTATCTAATAATATAAATGTATGTCATTTCAAAACTATATAAACTCTAAACAATAGTTCAAAAAATTAACATTCAATTACCAAAAGAAGTATTTATCAAACATTGAAAATAAACGACTATTGGAAATAAAAAACAATAAGTATTCTAAAACTTTGAGAAACAAATAAAAAACAATAAGTATTCTAAAACTTTGAGAAACAAGTAATGAGATGAAAAAAAAAAACAGAAATTTTAGATAGCAGACACAATGGAGTAAGTATTGGTTAGAATCAAGGCATATAATGCTAAGAGATATACCTGTGTATGTAATATTGAAGAAATAAACAACATGTATGAAGAAACAAAAAAGTACTCAAAAAAGAACATAATTGTAAATTTTATATGAAAAGTAAATATATAGTTATAGAAGATTATGAAAAGTAAAAACGAAAAGATTAAAGTGATAAATGTTAATAAAAATATTATTACGGGCGTCAAAATAAATTTATAGTTTAAAATGACAGAAAAGAAACTAAAACATAGAAAGCTTAACATGATGAGAAAAAATATCACTTAGATTAAATATAGATTAAAAAGGTTTATGAATTAAGTGCATAATATATATATGAACCACAATTTAGTAGAATTAAAACAGATTAAATTTTAAGGAAATAGTAATCGAGCATAGAAGAAAATGAATAAATACCTTCTTAAGAAAATTTGAAAAACAATCAGTCAAATTTATTAATAAATCAAAATAAATATTTAAAAATAATATTATTCAAATTAAAGATAAAATATAGATTTTCCACTGAATTCAATAATTTAGAATATATTTATTCAACTAATTAGTGACTTTAAAAAGTAATGCTTTGTATTTTTGAATTCAAGTCATTGCTAAATATATTGATCTAATTAAAAATGAATTATGCATTGATAATTTTTAAATTTTTATTATGATCTCTTTTCTCGTATGTATGTACGGCTAAAGCTTTCAATGTGAAAATGTAATTTGTATATTAAGAAAGCAGTTTATTAGATTTAAAATAAAATGGGAGTAAAAGTCATTACAATTACAAAAGAAAATTGACAGTTTTAAGAAAAATCATCAGTCATTCTGAAATGAGCTGACACTTAAGACAGGTCAAGTAGTCATTAAAAGGCCAACTAAACGATGCTTGTACCCAAAGCACAAGACTGTCAACTAGTGGTGAGCCAGCAAAATTTGACAGGTAACTATATCTAATCACGACAACAAATGGCAAAATGATATATTAAAGATTTAAAGGATCAATTATTGCTATAGAGACATTCTTATCAATCATTACAGGTATTCATAAAATGTATTTAATATATACAATCCTGTTATTACATTTGCTTTCCTTATTTTAATTAAAAACATTAAAATATTTTAAATACAAAATAAAATATTATTGTAATAATATAGCATATTATTTTCATAACAAATTATTAAATATTTATTTAGAATTCAAATATTTTAACAATTTTAAATGTTTTACCATGAAAAACGTTAATTAATGTATAAACATTAATATAAATCCTAATACAGAATATTTATATAATTTATCAAGTCATTATTAGTCACTTTCTTAAGTTTGAATTTATTGCAAAAATCATACTGATTAATCAATTTAAATATGATCAGATAAATATATAAAGAAATATAAATTATGGTTCTCACATCTCACAGACTAATGTCATCAGCTAAGCCAGCATATAATGCATGTATACAAAGGGTCATAAAAAACATTCAATAGTTCCTAGCTGCCATTCAAGGAGCATTTTTTATTTAGCTTCCTTTTTTCAGATAATTTTCAAGTGAAAAAAAATTGCATGAATTGAAATACTTCTCTAGTATTACATGGGGCATTATCAGAAATTTGTGAAGTTAGAAGGAAAATGAAAAGACGATTTGAAACCTGACCATGTTCTTCAATAAAGGGACTAACATTGAAAGGACAGGTGCAATTGAATTCATCACAAGTTAAAAACAACACGGATATTGATGTTATATCTGATAAAGTGACTAGATTAGTTAATTGATTTAATGGGTGCTATCAAATGCAGATAATTCAGATTTATGTCCCCCAGAGTTCTCATTATGATGAAGAAGTAAAGGATTTTTATTTATAAAAAATCTAGAATGTTTTTCATGGTCAAACAAAATTTTAAAATGACCATAGAAGAATTTAATAGTAGAATTGGAAAACGAATGAAAGATTAAAGTAAAGCTAAGAGAGAAATGCCGACTTTGAAATTGGAAAATAAAAAAAATCAGTATATTATGAATTCTTTTTTCTTTTTTAAAAAAAAATGCAGAAATAAACATGGAAGCATCTAAATGAAGACATACAAAGCAGTGTTGGATTATATTTCAACTATCAAAAAAATATAAATTTCCAAGACTATAATATGTTTAATATATCCAACACAGAAAGTAATGATAAATGATTAACAAGATCTATGATATATATGTTAATACAAAGTCAGAGAGATAAAAGCTATTAAGGAAGATGATATTCATCATCTTCAAAAATATTTCAATAAATTTAAATTAAAACTTGCAAATCATTATAAAATATAACTTTGATGATAATTCAGACCTGAATGACTTCAAAATAATAATCCATACTTTATTATGGACTGCTGAGAGATTTTCAAATAAGGCAAGACCATATATAAATAATAAATATGAAATTATTTTTAGACGACGCATTTAAAATATTTGGAAGACTGTAAAAAAAGGTTAATGATAACAGTATATATATATTATAATGAAGATTTTCATTGTTATATGATAAAAATACAATTTTATTTAAAAACTAGTTCATGATATTATCTGAATAAGATTTTATTTTCACACATATATAATTTCAAATACTGTTTGCGCTTTATAAATTAAATATTATTTATATATATAATTGTGAATTAGAAAAGAAAGCTATGAAAGAGAACTCTCACAAGCATAATATAGCATTTTATATTATATAAAAAAAATTGTTTCAAAAATAAATAAATACAAGAAATGAAAGAACAAAGAAACTGGTGTCAGAAATATATGACCAAATATTTAAATGATAAAGATAAACCAAATAATTGCAAAACAAAAAAGGCAATAGTAAGATTGATAGTTAAAAAATATGAAAAACAAAGTATTATAAATTACAGGCTTATTCATCTTTATCATTTCTATTCAAGATCTTTAATAAAATCATTACAATGCATCTACAGAAATCCTGGGATTAAATCAATCAAATAAAATATGGATTTAAAATTATAAAATTAAGAAAAGTTATACAAAGCATCAATGATATTGAGTTACTATTTTGTATTAAGTTTATAGATTATAAAAAGCATTTCACTCTATAACATTTCCATAGAAATTAAAGCTTTGGAATGCAGGGCATAAATTCAAGTTATAATAAAACTCAGAAGAATACTTATCAAAACTCAACAACAATAGTGATCAGACAAATGATAATACTAAAAAATATTAACAATAATAAGAGCAAAAGACAAAGAGAAAAAATAATCAGAAAAAAATTTGAATGAAGTGCTTTTGAAAAAGATATAAAGGTTAAAAGAAAATATGATCATGGATTTGAAAAGAAAGTTTTAGTAAATGAGCTTAGAAATGCTTATGTATAAATCTGAATTTAATATTTAATAAGAGAAGGATGTGAGATGAATAGAAAAGATAAGAAAGTTTTCTGGACTGATGTTGGAGAGAAAAAAATGGATTAGAAAAACCTGAATTTTAAATTTGAAGAATCCTTAATCCTCCAATGTTTTGATAATGATTAAAAATAATGATGTTCAAATTCATATATATGTCTTGTATATATTCCAAATTAATTCATTTCAAAAATTTATTAAATATCTAAGTTCTTTAAATCGTGGTTTTATTATTGAAGATTTAAACCTCAGAACCACAAGGTATTAATATAATTATGTTAATAAAAAGATGTAAAAAAGAACTATACATTTTGTTTTAGTGCATAATTTAATAAGTAACAATTGTCAAAATAATATACTATTAGTAATCTATTTAATGTGAGATTTTAAAAATAAAATTCATTACTCCAATGTATTGTGAAAAAAAAAAAGATTTCTTTGAAAAATTAATAAATTAGTTATTGACTTACAGAAATATATATAATCTTACCTCTCTCACAGTCTCTCCTTCTCTCTCTATATATATATATAATAAAATGAGGATCCGTCATAATTGAGAATTAATTGATCAATTTTGATGGATTTTTTTTCTTACATAAAGCACGAATTTCAACAAAAGTTTTAGTTTATTTAATTTTTTGTCTTTTTCAGCAGAGAAGTTCTAAATACATTGCCACATTGCATACTATGCATGAATTTTATAAGATATATTTATTAATATGCATCAACAATTTGCTATGTTAATAATCAAGATGAGATTTTTCTTAAATTTTAATGATTTTTTTAATCTTTTCACGAGGTAATTTTACTAATGCTATTTTATTTTTACTTAAATAAATTAATGTTTGTTTTAATGCCATTTCCTTTATTGGATGAAATACATACTGGTCATTTGACACTCTTGAAAATTCATTCACAAAAAATTATTCAAAGATTTTAAAACTATTTATTTTTACCATCTACTCCTGAGGTAAGTTGAATTTACTTTTTTATATGCGAGGAATTCTACTTTTAATTTTACCTTTCGTTTTTTTTCTCATGTGTCGTAGCACCAGCCGGGAAGCGAACCCGCTAATCCGGGACAACTGCTTGTAAAGCAGCTGTCGCTGACCTCTCGACCACCAATGCTTGACAATTTTACATTTCTTTTTGTTAAAAAAATTTAAAGAATATGACATGAAAAATGAGATTTTAACAAAAGTAACAATTTTCTATGTGACCATCTAACACTATTTATTTTTAATTTGGCTCCAAATTTGACCTTTAATAATAGAAAACTAAATCATTCACAAAAGCTCAAAAAAATTGTTTAAGAATATTTTTTCAAAATGTAAAATTATATTACTATTTAAATAAATAAATATTTAGTTGTCTGTACAAATATATTATTCATATATCTGTATATAAGAGCACACTCATTTGCACTTTAAAACAGAATATTGCAAAATCCTGTCAACCACAGAATGGCAAAAAAATGAATTTGAAAAAAAAAAAAAAAACCTTTAACCAATCTGATTATCAGATTAGAAATAATAAATAAACTAATTGTAAAGAATGGACTTGCAACCCAACATTATTATGAGGTATGTGACCTCTATATTGGTAGAAGTATATCTCTTAAACAATCATTATTATCAAAGGTAATTGGTACTTAGATCATTAAACACTACTGTGGCATCATAGATAATAAAAGATCTTGGCCATAATCAATATAGAAATTAAAATAAAGCACAATATTGCACCTTAGTAATACTTCCAATCTCTGCTAAACTCAGTAGCATCAAACTTTATAAATTAATGCTAACAAAGTTGTAACATTAAACTTGCCAGTCTTTACAAATTAATAAATTTAAACTGTTTTGTATATAAACCTTATTACTGATTAAAAAAAATATAGCTAACTACTTACGGCTTTGAATCTGTCAATAAATACAACTAGAAAAAAATGATATAGCTCATATATCATTTATAAATTCTATACAAAAAGAAATATACAAATAGTTTCAATTTTCATGTACAGGTGGCAAAAACTATTCTATATTTTGTCAGTCATATTGTTTGCCATGATATTTTAACTTTATGACAAAATCTAATATTTTATCTTTGCAATACTCAAATTGAAATTATTATGAAAATTGTATTTTGGAACAAAATTATAAAAATGTATTCTACTATCTCAAACCTAAAAAAGATTTCATATGATTTATAGTAAGGAAGAAATTTAAATATGTAAACAATTTTTGTATTCATTTTTTGTCACAGCACATACTTTTTTAATATTCACAGAACAGTCATAAAGACAACAATTTTTTTTCCATTACTATGTGATCATAAGAAATTACAGATCAGTTTTGATGTTTTTATGCATAACACAAATTTCAGGAAAGATATTAGATTATTTTAACTTTTTAGATTTATTAGTAGGAGTAATCCTCGAATGAAAAATTACCATGTATCATCATTTACATGAGACATATTTATTAAAAGGGCATGGTCCTATATTTTCCACATACATAATCAATCATGAAAATTTATTCTTATTAATTAACTTTTACCATTATTCCTGAATGTAAATAAATCTTTTTTTTTTATAGCGCGATGTTTGTAAACTGTAATATTTAACACGCTGTTGCACATGCGCTTTGAAGATTTTAACTATAAATGAATGAATACTAACACTCAACCACATGATAAAGTCTTTGGAACAGCATTACGCTGTTGCACATGCGTTTTGAAGATTTTAACTATAAATGAATGAATACTAACACTCAACCACATGATAAAGTCTTTGGAAAAGTGTTTGAGTGTTAGTATATTCTTTTCCAAAGACTTTATCATGTGGTTGAGTGTTAGTATTCATTCATTTATAATTAAAATCTTCAAAGCGCATGTGCAACAGCATAATGCTGTGTTAAATATTACATTATTCCTGAAGTAATTTGAATCTATTATTTATTTTCATATTACGTTTTTTGGGGGAAGAAAGGAGGGGGGGGGGTAAATTAATATAATATCTCCTATTTGCAACTTGAATTTAAATTTTTTTTCAAGCAATATTTTGAAAAGTGCAATTTTTATGAAAAACTTTAAATTATTGAATTATTTAGTCTTAATTTTTTTTAATGAATTTTGAAGTTTACACCAAATTAAATATTTAATTTACTTCTTTATTTTCATGCTACATTTGAGGGAGAGAGTAGATGTAACAATATTTTCATCATACAACTTGGGAAGCTATATATTAGTTTCAATAAATATTTCAAGTACAAAATAATTCTCAGGAAATGTAACCACTCTAGCAGCAGAGATCTTCTCATGCATAGAAAATTTTGAATAATCAAAATAAAAATATTTTTAGTGCAGGTTTGATAAAATTAATGGAATTATCAGTATCTCTATGTGGTAACATGTTCTAATATTAACTGTCTCTGGATAAATTAATTATATGTGGTACAATTACAAAAAATATTTAATGGATAATGCAAAATTAAGTGAGATAATACTTTATAGTCTATAATCCTATGATTTATGAACATTTATTTCTTAAGATGTGCATAAAAAAATAGCATGGCTAATTAATTACTTTTGTAAAAAGTGTATGATGGAAGTTTGTCAGCCATGTGTGTTTTAGTTATCCATTTTCCAGGGCTTCAACTATTTGTTTATATTTATTTTCCCAAAAATATTCTATTTAACATGTGTTACTTATTAAAGTTAAATAATATTAACAAAAGGAATTGCTGTTGCATATAAAAAAAATACTACTAAATGGTTTATAAATTCCATTCCACCACATATAATTAATAATTTTTTTTAATGTATATGATAGCACGTGAACATAAACACATCGTGAATATTGTTAGCATTATTTGATGGCATTTTATATTTAGTATAATATTATTTTCAAGTTTTTACTTTACTTGTTTTTTTTTTTTTTTGTGGAAATGAATAAAATTTGGGATTTTCCAATGACCGAAAAAACAAAAAGCACAGGGAAACTGCAAGATAATTCATTGATTCCTATTTAGCAGAATTTATGCTGCACTGACTGTAAAAAAATGAAGATGCATATGTGACAATGATGCATGCTATTAAGGATTTCTTCCTGCTGACATGAAGAACCCACATTTGTGACATATCTTTTGCTATATTTTCTTTGACTAGCCTTTTTATTTGTTATTTATATTAAATTTCCTTTAATTACAATCATTTGTAGTTTTGTGTATTTTCTTTTATTTTTTATAATTATATTTACAAAATAATATTAAATATGATAGCTTGTAGTCAGCCATATTGTTTGCAAGATATTTTTGATGCCTCTGTAAATGGATAATTAACACAAACACGGATGGCAAACTTCCATTATACAGCTTCTACAAAAGTACTGGCTAATTTTATATAAATATTTGATTACTGTGGAATTATTTTCTGTTTCATTTTCTAGTTAAAAACTTGAACAAAAAATAGTCCTGATAATCAAGAATTAATTTTTTTAACAAAAATATGGTCATGAAAATGAAAAAATCATGAATTATACTTTTTAAAAAACTATAAATATGATATAATAAGGCATTTATGATTTCTTACTCAATAATTTATATTCAGAAAAAAACAGCATGTAAATAATCCACTGCAGAGTAAAGATCTCTAACTCCAAAGTGACACAATACAAGGCATACTCATCCACAAAACTTCCAATTATTGTCTAGTAATAATTTTAGTGCTTTCAAATTTGTTTTATTTTCTAGTAAAAATGACAGATAAACAATTTACATTTCCTGGTTGATTATGAGTCAACAACCTAAAATAAAAATCCAGAGCCTGATTACAAACTAAAAAAATTTCAAAGTCAAAAGCTAAATTATGGGTGTTTCATGTAAGTACATTAACCATTATGAAACGCCTTATCTTATATTTCAAAAATATTATTAAAAAATATTTATCAAGTCATAAACATAGCCACCACTCATAAAGGAGTATGGCAGAAATAATTAACTATGATCCAAAGTTATACTTTCTGCATGTGGAGTGAAGCAGGAAAAATATGAAAAAACATAGTGGGTACATCAGTGAAGTATTTTATAGTTGAAATTCAAATTATAAAAGATGTCAATATTATATAAGTACTTACTATTGAACATATCATAATTGTATTTGATGATTAAGATGATAGCAATAAAATGTCCTATCACAAATACATCGATATGAAATTTGATGACTGCTGTGTGTGTAGAAGATAAGTAAACAAATAAATAGAAACGAATTGAGAAGGCAATTATGAACTGACCAATAATGGATGAATAGAAGTTTTCTCTAAGGATAGCATGTGGACTACAAATACTTGTTAGCTAATTAGCCCGTGTCTTCTTTGACATCAACATGCATATGGAATCTTAGTGAACTTGAACCCCACAGGAATTACCCAGTAGAATCCTGCTGAAGATAAAGAAAGAGGACATAAGTATGAAAAAGACTGCCCCAGTCTACATTATAATTTTTGTATGCCTTATGGCTCTAACTATAACTAATAATTATTATACTAATTGTTACCATTTATAATGCAATGTATTATTTTGTGGATACCTATTTGCCATATGTATAAAAGTGTATAAATATTCTATCAATTCTATTTGTATAAATTAATACTAAATGTTAGTAAATAATAATTAACTAAACTTGTTCACTTTTTTTTGTGCTAGATTAATAATCGTTATGGCAATTATTTAAAAGCAATAACAACATATATCTGAATCACATGAATACTTTTAGAATTTGTGGCTTACCTGATTATTTACTAGATATAAAAATATACACTCTAATTTGATCTAAAAGCAACCTTGGGTGAAGCACTCTCTCCCCAACTAATAATGAATATCATATAATACTACTACACATCTTATATTTTTACACCCATCATACCAATTCTCATCATTTAACCAATCCAGATTAGATGAGAATAAGTGAATACCCATTTACCAATCAGTCAGTAGTTTTGGCTAGGGGATCACACACACACACACACACACAAATCATAAGTCTATTTTACCTTTAAAAATGTCAAAATTCATCTAATCCAGATTCAAAACCTTAGATCATGAACATGGCAATTACAACATTACAAACATTATTTGCAAACACACATCTAACTATCTTTTTCTTAATTTTATTTCAAAAATGGAATGATTATTACTATAATTGTTGGTTTTTTTAAAAAAGAAAATTACAAAAGAGAGACAAAAAAGTTTTATAACTATTTGTGACTAACTGATTCATAATTAAGAACGAATGAGAGCATTCCCAATCTATCGACTTTGATGATAAGTACGTTTTTTTTTTTTTAAGAAATAAAATTAAACAAAAAATTCAATTCCTCATCAAAATAATTACTTTTGGAAAAAAATCTCTCTATGTTAAATGTTCGGCTTGGAGGCAAGTGAAATATGTAGGCTATGACGTTTCACAACAAATCAATAACACTTGATCACCATCAATAATAGTTTGCTTTTACTGACAACTATTCAACAAAATTTATTCTAATATTTAGAATTGCATTGTAAAAAAAAAACATAAAAACTTGAGGCATTTTTATAACAGAAAAACATTTTTATTTTTTTAAACTTTATTCACCTTAAACCTTATTCTCTTATGTCACAATGATAAAGAAAAAGTTTAAATTTAACGATTGTTTAAAAATTCATCTGGTGTTATAGGGCATTTTAAAAATGATGCCGCTGTTATGTTTACCAGAAAAAGTCAGACGAGTTTTATTTGATAATATTAAATATTAAAAAATTATTTATTATTTTTAAATTTTCAACTGTGTTTGCATACATACATGCACCCACATTAAAATTTAAATCTTTGAAAAGGATACTGAGAAAAATTTTGATGTTTTAATTTCTACAACCAGGTCTGCTGTGTGTATGTGGGGCACCTTTGTGCAAAATAAATTTCTGCGATCCTAGTCTCATGAACAGAGCTGGCCTGATTGCAATGCAATGGCACACGACCTTGCATTTATCAAGGCTCTAGATCTACTTGATGTCTTTTGTGAAAATTAAAACATTTTATCACATGGTAAATGAAATTACATTTCTTTTTTTGTGTCTTTAATTTGTAAATCTTACAATAAATATATATGCGAAGTAATACAATTGTAGATGTACTAATATGCAGTAATGCAGATTTTTCAGTTATGTTGTTTATCTAAATGTTTTGGAATATTCTGGTTAAGTTAATGTGAAATCAGCTCTTCATTAGCATTTTTATATATTAAATCAGAATATGCAAAAAATAATAAAATGGACTGACAATAAAATGTAAAAGAATTTTTTTTTTTTTGCACTATATGTATTATATTTTGTTTTCTCAAATATTGATTCAATAAAAGTGCGCAAAATCATATTTATAATAAATAGGCAATTATTTATTTACTAGAAATATTAATTTGTGCAAGTAAATTTTTTTATTTTTTCTATAGCAAAATGTTTTTATCATGTGACACCCTCCCCCATGAAATTTAATTAGTTAATTAAAACAATCAATTCTATATAATTTTATTTAACCAAAAACACAATAGAATATTAAAAAAATATAATTATTTACATTTTTACCTTTTTCTTTACATATTAACACTCCCAACGTTGGTGGCTGCAATGTAATAAATAGCAATCAATTTTAATTAGAGCGCCTCTAATCACCTTGTTTTTTTTACTCTTTGTGTCTTTGGGAATCTCAGTAATATAATTTTTTTTTTTTTGCATGCGTATTAGTTCTGTTTAAAAACTTAATTCACATGATGTAGTCAGATATCTAGGGATTTTAAAAATTTGCCACACATACATTGTTTATTTGATAACTTTTTAGAAGCTTTTATACCATGCCTTGCAGTTTCTTTTGTTTAATAATAAATTATAATAAGGGGGGAAAAATCAAATAATTGGATTCTTCAACCAGTACAAATAATTTTATAGGCACTTTCCCAATAGAGCAGTTACAAGTTAAGTTATATAGATGTTAAAATCATGCTATGTTAATGCAATGTGGGCAATATCTTTTTAAAAAAAATGTTTTTACCTGATTCTATTAACAATAACTTAATACAAATACATGTTTTAAAAATCCAACCTTTCACAACTAACTTCACATTTTCTTTTAACAAAAATAGCCTTTCTTATTTTTGCTCAATAATAAAATACACTACTTTATTACAGTACTGTATTTAATTTTTTAAACACCTATTAATAACCAAGTCATATTATATATATATATTATATTTTGTAATAATCAAAAAATAGTAATAATTCTTTACAACAGCTATATAATCAAATAATAATTTTATACATTAAAAAGCTTTTTTTCAGTACCTGCTTTGGTACATTTTTCAAATGTTACTAATCTATTTAACATTAACGAATCACCTGACATAAAATCAGCCAGTGTCCAATAATAAAAGTAAAACAAACAATAATAATATAAATAATTAAAACAAATCAAAACCCTCACATATAAATTCAATAATTACAAAACAATTGATTATATCAACTTATATAATTTTCCATTCATTTTTAATCAACCAATTATTAACCAAATTTGTAGAAGTCTTATAAATATTCACACAATTAGTCAAATTATTTTTAATATAAAGTATTTCATATATTTGCCTTCTTTTTGGATCTTTGATGAAATTTAAATACACCTGGGTCTCTTTTTACGTGGATTTATTTAACGCGATTCACATTTCTCCGGAAGTCGAACTCCGATAATGCGCTATTACTTTAAATAATAAATTTCGCATATATTGAAAGTAATAGCACATTATTGGAATTCGACTTTCATCTTAGTAATTTCAATATTTTCAGTGCTTTATAATAGTAAGATTTTATGCAATAATGAAATTAAAATCATGATTTCCACATTTTATGTATACACACACTAAATTTTACAAGATTATAATGTAAATTTGTTCAAACATTGTGCATGTTAATTTTGCATTTTAAATCACATTCTGTTTTTGCTTTTTAAAAAAGAACGTAATCAATTATTAATCATGTAGTGTCCGCAAGTTTATTTTTAAAAGGTGAGTAATAGCAGTGGGCACAATTAAAATTGAAAATTAAAAAATTAAAGACAAAAATAAGAATTTAATTTTTAGTTGTTAGATTAATTACTAATTACGTTGTCACCAGAAAACCATTAACACAACATGAGAGTGACGTTGGTGCTAGTTGTATTTCCTCTTGTGAAGAATCTGATTTTTTACCAGTTTCCAAACGAACCTGTTTATCGGCAAATATCGATAATAATTGAAACATGTATAAAAAATGTAAATTACTGTAAATTATGCATAAAAATATATTGTTTTAAATAAAATTAAATATTATAGTTAAAAAAAGTTTGTCTTGTATCAATTTTTTTCAAATTTGAAATTTTTTATTAGTCATATTTTATTTCCTTATTTTTTTTTTTTTGCGTGCATTTTAAAGTAATTTTACATTCGTGCTTTGCTTTTATGCAATTTTTAAAAAATAACAGTCCATATACCCCCTTTTTCAAGGTAAGTTAAGTCTATTTTTGCGCGATTTTGTTTGCGCGTGTTTTCTGAGGAACCTATCTATCGTGTAAAACAAGACCCAGGTGTATTTAATACGTTTTGTAGCATCTATTCTATGACCATATTTCAAATAGTGAATATATAATGCAGACCTATCATCTCTTCTTTTAATAGCATTGTTCTTTGGCTCTTACCTCTAATTGTTTTCCAGTGTGCCCAAAGTAAATCATTTTCCAAATTTTGCATATAATTTTATATACAATTCTTTTTTGAACTGTAAATCATCTCTTAACCTATAATTACCTATTAATTGAACAAGATTTTTACTATTTGACCAGCCAAAGAACATAACAATGCTATTAAAAGATGAGATTATAGGTTTGCATTATATATTCACTACTTGCAATATGGCCATAGATAGAATAGATATTGCAAAAAGTATTAAATATTTAAATTTCATCAAAGATCCAAAAAGAAGGTAAATATATGAAACATATTATATTAAAAATAATTTCACTAACTGTATGAATATTTATAAGACTTCTACAAATTTGGTTAATAATTGATTGATTAAAAATGAATGGAAAATTATATAAGTTGATATAAATAACTGTATAAAAATGCATGTAATAATGTTTAACATAATGTTATGATATAATCAATTGTTTTGTAATTATTGAATTTATATATGAGGGTTTTGCTTTGTTTTAATTATTTATATTATTATTGTTTGTTTTAATTCCATTATTAGACACTGGCTGATTTTATTTCAGGTGATTGGTTAATGTTAAATAGATTAGTAACATTTGAAAAGGGCACCAAAGCGGGTGCTGAAAAAAAGCTTTTTAATGTATAAATTATTATTTGATTATATAGCTATTGTGAAGAATTATTAATATTTTTTGATTATTATTTTGTGGAAGAGCAGCTTAAGGATTTTTATTCCTTTCCAATTTTGATATTATATTTTATTATACAGTTTGACAATTAAAGATTTAGCCAGGATTTACTTAAGGTAAGAATTAAAAAATTTTCTACTTAGATTGTTTTTCAATAAATTTTTATATGCCACCAAAATCCATTTGCATTTTATTTTGTTTTGCTTAGATTTGCATCTTAGTGTGGATTATAGACCAATTATGAATTTCTTGAGAGAGAACAAGTAAAAAGCTAATACTGCATTAAAAAAAAATATCATTATTAAAAATTGAAAAAGCTATTTAAATAAAACATGTAAAAAGATAATACAGGACAATAATAACAAAAGAGAGAAAGATAACACTATTAAAAAAATGTTGGACAACATAGCATCAAACCCAGACCTAACATTTATGGAACAAACACTCTACCAGTTCTCCCAAATGAACAACACCCCTAAAACATGTAAAACATTATGCAGAATTACTGTAATTATGAGGCAATATTTTAAAATAAGTTTTATTTTTGAATAAATTATTAATAATAATGTTACTTTTTATATAAATTGGGGTATTTAAATAAAAATGATTGGAAAATCTAAACATTTTTATTTACATTAAATTTTATTAATTACAGTGACAAAAAGGCATCATCCTGCTTAATTTTGTGCAATGGTAGTTTATATATAAAATATAGTTCGAGGCTAGAGCAACTGCCACAATAAGTAAAGAAATATTCCTCTTATGTTTAAATAATAAATATTTACAATCAGAATGTGTTTGTAGGAATAAAGTGATTCAGAAATTTAAACATTTACACATAACTTTTATAAATTATTACAACAAAATGGTGTCTGTCCATTCAGTTTAGTATAATGATAAGAGTATTTGTGTAGTATTTCATTAAAATTTTTTTTTTGTGAATATAAAAATTTGGTACTTCCATATTGTTCTGTCTCCCAAGCTTGATAGTCTTTTTTTTTAATTATACACTTTTGTAGGCATACAAGTATTCATTTATGGTTTTGTTTTCAAATTTATCTTACCAAATATGTGTTAGAAGTTAAAAAAAAACATAAAAAATCAATTATAAATCACATTCAGAAGGTTTATTTCAATTTTTTTAAATTTACTTATATTATAATGTTTAAATTCCAACATACTCTGAACATCATTATAGTTTGTTTACATTCAACATCTTTATTTTGGCTCATTATCATTTTAGAAAAATGATGAAAGTTTAGGATCTTCCTTTGAAAGAATATCATGGAGTGATTCCAAAGATACAGGATCCTGCCCTCACAAAAAATCTGCAATAATGGGTATGATATAACATTTTACATTTCTTAAATATTTATTTTTTATTAATAAGTTGAAGTTTGCATTAATGGGCACAATGGCATTTTATGTTCCTTATATTTCTTTTATATTTTTATATTAGTAAGTTGACTTAATAAAAAATAATAATAATAAAATGGAAATATTATAATTAATTTTTATAGAAATTTTTCTTTTTTAAAAATAACAATAAAAAAACCTGTAAATATTAAATATGACTACTTCTTATCAGCTACTTTGTTTTAAATATTTATTATGCCCCTGAAATTATATAAGGAAATGGGATAATAAGTAAATACCAAAATTTTTGGTGTTAAAAATTCTTTAATATATACCAAACAAAAAAAAAGCTAAATAAAGTAGTAATTCGAATTATAACAACAACAAAACAGATTCAAATTTATTTAAAAAAATCAAATTAAAAAATATCATGATAGTAATAATATCATCATCTGTTGAGTTTATTTTAATTATATACAGATTATTACTACGTTTTTCTTCACTAAGTTTATCTCATCGTTTTATTATTTCCAATAACTAATCCTATTGTTCATAGAATAGTTGTGTATATTATAATAAATTTATGTTTTTTTTAACAAAGTAAAAATCTGGTAATCCAGAATCAATTTTTTTTGATTTGGTTGATTTTTAATTCATTTAAAAATTTCTGACTGTCAGTATTTGTTATAAGAAAAATTGATTATTTGCCCCCCCCCCCTTTATTATGTACATTACACTTTAAATAAATGGTTTTAGTTAAAAGGAAGAAAAAATATTAAACTTTAATTAACAATATTAAATTAAAATAATTATCAAAGCAAATTAATTTAATAAGATTAACCAATCAAAGCAAGATGCAGATTAATGAAAGAATACATAAATAAGATTGTTAAATTGTGTTTAAGATTTTCAGCAAACCATAAAGATTTTTTTAAATATACAAATCACAATAAGAGATAACCAAAACCAATTTAATACTAATAATAACAACACATTATGATCAAAGTAAAGCAAAAAGAAAAAAAAAACCCAGCAATCTTTGCTCTATATTGATAATACTTAAGGCCCATAAAAATATTTAAAATAAATTAAAAATAATATTAATTCATACTTTTATTAAATTTCAGTGACAGTTACCACAGTTTTTTACATATAGAAAATAAGTTGCAACATTGTTGAGTCAGATTTTCATTTTTTACTTTATTTTAAATTACTTAGCATATCCACAAAAAATTATTGATTTTTTATTTATAATTAATCAGCAAATTATATGCTTAATATTTTCCTCAACAGAAGTAATGGTTCATTTTTTTATAGTAAATGTATAAGCATTTATCTATTAGCATTAGTTGAAGCTAACTTTATCCTCAAGATCATTATAAGCTAGGTAAATTTACAAACAACAAACATGAATTAGCTACATTCACAACAACCATTACATTAAAATGCTTTCATTTAAGTTTCTCTTTGGCATCAAATTAATAATAATAAAAATCACAGGCCAAAATGTTTGAGATTTTCACAGCACAGAAATTACACCATTCAAATGGAATGTTTGAAATAATAAAAAAACAACAACACTCCAGACATATAAAGTTGTGTGTAAATAACAGAGTTTAATTTTCAAAGTAAAATATTACATAGATGAATGTGAAAAGAGAATCAATCATGTTGCAGCTGCAAGAGAGACTCACTATGTGTGCAATGCATCCAGACATATAACGTGGTATAGAATAATAAATCTTAAATAGCCTCTGAGCAATGTGATCTTTCAGTATTTTCATTCAAAATAACCAAGCATCATCTAATAACATTTATACAAATTCATAATAGTTAAAAATTCAGATAATAAGCTATTTTAAATTATCAAATCAGAAAGAAAAAAAAAGTTATAATGAAATTGAACTCATAAAACTTAAATATAGGATCCGCAAATTATTTAAATATTTCATTTCTCTATATATTTGGATGACTGAATCACTAAAAAAAAAAAAAAAAGGACATAGAAATAAATTTCTATAATAAATTAATTTTTCAGTTTATAATTCTTTTCATATTTTAAACAACAATTTGACAGTGCTTAAAAATCATTTCATATATATACTATAAAAAAGTTTGTACTGATGCACGCACACACATTTCAAATTAAGAATGATTTTTCTTATTTTTCAGATTAAGCTTATAATTACACACTCACTTTAAGGAATGTTTTTGACAATTGACCTTGATATATCCCTCTGAACTTTTCTTTCTCCATTTTTCTTCATCTGACCTATTTTGACAATCCATTTAAATCCCTCAGAATCTTAAACGAAATCTTTCAATGCCAATTAAAAAGCCCCAACTGATATCTCTATGAAGACTAAAAAAATAGTAAAAACAGTTCTCATTAAACAAGATTTTGACTACCTGAATTAATACAACAGACAAATAAATATAGCTATAAAAAGCATCCATTAAAACATAGCTTTGGCATACATAATCTACCAAATTATTAATAACATGGTGTGTGTATGTATATACATACATACGTGAGTTGGCGAGAAAAAACAATTTTTGTATTCATATTAATAAAATCTATACAAAAGATTTTGATATTGATTATAATGCTAAAAAGCGTATATCCGGATTATACCATAAGTTGGTCGTTTTTAATTATGATTAAATATTCATCATTATCATTTCAATCATTATCAATCCACTTCTGAATAAAATATCTACAAGTTTAATCTAGTTTCTGATTTATAGTTTCTTTTCTTGTTAGCACCCTAGCAAGTTTTCTTATTAAATTCATAACTCAAGTGGTTCTTTACAATTTCCTGGGATCTAATTTAAAACTTTAATTGTTCATTTAATGTCAGCGCTTCTAACAATATGTTTAGTCTAGCTTTTAATCTTTTCTTCCAACAAACTTTTTCTATACTTTACTCTGTCATCAGAAGTCACTGTATTACTCTTACATTAAGTATCACTGTCTCATATCTGCTTATAAGCTCTGGTAAAATCATTTATTTAAATATATCCTTTCAAGCACACAGCTTCAGTATTAAGTTATCATTGCTAAAAAACACTTTCCAAATTTAAGCTCATGATTAATTCATCCATTATCCTTTCATTTATATTAATAATCACTTCAAAGTTTTGATTATTGTTAACAATCTCTATTTCATTACTATTAATTCTTTTTGAAAAACTTTTGGACATTAATATAATCATTTTTAGCAATTGTCATTAGGTCTAATTTCTCACTTTCATTTTATAATTCTTGCAACATTTCTTAAAGTTCTGAAGCCTTATTTATGAAAACAAACACATTTTTAACAAATTCTAGTTGAATTGAGTAATCAACCTTATTTATAATCCTTTAACTATATTTGGAGTGAAAGAATTTCTGTCACACCCTACTCAATGTTCCTCTTCTTGGTATAGTAAAATCATTACTGTTCATTTTGATAAATATTTTTTAGATTTGGATATTATCCTACATTTACATTTTGATATTCCAAAGCTTTTAATCACAAAAAAAAAAAACCTTTTCATAATCTATGAATCCAATGCAAAAATAATATTGTTTTCTTACTGGTCTTTCAATAGCTTCTCCTAACATGTTATAACTACTTTTAAATTCATATTGTTCATTTGAGTGGTTTGAAATCAAAGTTCTATTAAGATGAACTGTAATAAGTTTAGCAAAAATCTTGAACAGATCTGTAATTTATAATCTCTTGTTTTTGCGTTTTTTTTAAAATACTATCATCAGATATATTTTTATTGCTTAAATATCTGGTGTGTAGTTTTGCCAACAATTTTTCTATCAGTTTCTTTTAGAACATCATTGGTGCTTTCCCATTATTTACAGATTTGATACCACACCTCACATTTTCAATTACAAAACTTAATATTTCAAAATATATTATTGGATGGGGACAATCTAAGATAAAGATGATTTGAATGCCTTCTCTTGTAGTAGCATTTATCATAATAAAAAAAAAGCTTGTTTAGAGCATTAGCATGCTGTTAAGTTTACATATTGGTAATTGCAAGCTATATATTAGTTATGTGACATCTGACTTATTATTATTACTATTAATACTTTATTGTATTCTTTTTTAAATATTAATAATAAAAAACTTTGTTAATAACATAAATATTTACAATTTATATAAAAAAATATTTACAATTTATACAAATAGCTAAACAAACAATAACCAAAACACTAAGAAATTGAAATATTTCACTATTAAGACAAAAAGGCTCCAGGTCATTAAACAGTTAATTCCTACTCAAGGAGGTTGACCTGTAACAATGTAATAGAAGGAGAGTCTTATGACATCAAGCAAATGCAACTCAAAAGCGTGAAGCATGTAATAAAATGTTTGATTAGCCTCAGGAATAAGCGACCTAGTAGAATTCTAACTTTTACTCAAAACAAATGTTTATCAGATTATCTCACATAGAGTTATTCCAGGGCCACCCCATATTTGAGTCATCATCTTTCTAGGCAAGTATCTCTGACACTGATTGAAATAAGTTTCCCAATCACAATAGAGTTTTCTCCGCCAGTTGAATTTATTATTGTCAAATATCATAGTACATCTTATATACCATATTGTCTTAAGGGTATGCACCATTACCATTGCATTATGGGGGTTAAATTTCTTAAAATATTGACTAAATAAAAGTTTTAAGTTGATGATTGGTCTGTGGAATACTCTAGCTCTTATCTGTCCAAATGCTGAACATTCTTCAAATAGATGCTGGAAAGTTTCATCACCAGATTTGCACAGTAGACAGATCGGATCCAAGTTCATACATATGTAGCCTTTCATTTAGAACCTTAGCTGTTGTAAACAAGCCATTCATCAGTTTGAAAACAAATTTCAGGTAGGACTGAGGTGCATATATAGCGTGGAACTTTTTCAACATATTTTTTATTGATATATCCAACCATGCATTATCATGACTTTTAAAATGATTCACTACGTCTTTATATTTAATACCTTCCAAACTGGGCAAATTTAGATCATCCTGGAGATCCCTATAAGCAATGAACAGGCCAATTTCATTAAAAGAGCTAGCATGATCAACAAAAGGTCCAAGAAATTGACTTTCAAATAAGTTAATAAATGTACTTGCCTTGATGTAAGATATATATAGGCCAGGATCAATCAGGCCAAGACCTCCTTTTTCTATTGGCATTTGCAAGGTTGATATTGGAATCCATCTTAAAGTTCTACCCCAGACATATTTCTTTGCAATCTGGTTTATTCGGAGTTTAGTTTTGTTATATAGGGATACCCAGGGTGCATAGTATGCCAAAATTCCTGAAACAATGGAATTAAAAATTGATGCTCTTGTAATTTCATATAATTTAAGTGAAGAAAATTTACTTATTTTATCCTCAATTTTTGTTATAATTAATTTATTTAAATAAGAGTTCATCTTTGTCTTGGACATATATAATGGTATGCCCAAGAAAGCAGACAAGAGAGTCATAAAGTTAGCTGGCATTTTTTTACCAGTAGCTAACTGCCAGGCTGCAGACTTTACGGGTTGAATAACTGAGCCGGTTTCAGCCTGAAAATTTTCTAAAATATTCATCACAACTTGGATATTATAGCTGTTTTGAAATATTATTATAATATCATCAATGAAAGCTGTAACAGCTACCTGTAAACCCAAATGTGGCAGATAAAGGCTGGGAACAAGGTTCTCAATCTTACGAATGAGAGGATCTATATAAACTGCAAACAGAAGAGCTGCCAAGAGAGAACCGTGTGGAATACCCCTCTTAGGGATAAAAAATTCAGATCTTCTCATAAAATTTTTAAGAGAGATTCTACTATTTTTAATATAATGTTCAACGGCATTCACCAACTACATGTAATCTGGAATTAAAAGGCAGAGGGACTGAATCAAGTATGACCAATTGACCATGTCAAAAGCAGTTCTAAAATCTATTTGAATAGCGTAATATTGGGTTAAGTTTAAATCCCTGGTATATTTAATAGCATCATGAATTTTTAAGGCAGCATTAACTTCACGTCTACCCTTAATGGCATGGTGCATGGAAGATATTCTAGTATTAATAAAGTGATGTAATTTCTTCAAGAGAATTCTAGCCAAAATCTTCGAGTCAATATCTTCTATGGAAATATGTCTCTAAGTCATCAACTGATGGATTTTGCACTGATTTGTCTTTTTTGAGGCTAAAAATTACTCTGTCGCTCATAAAGGGGCACTCAATTCTCTCATAAGACAACTGGTTAAAAAATCTCCATATTGCAAATCTGAGAGCATAGTCAAGCTGTTTATAAACAGCAGCTGGAATTGAGTCATTCGCCATTATTGATTGTACCTTGAGGATATTAATCTCATCCTGAATATCTTGATTAGAAATATACTCTTTCTGTTCCCCAGTTATGATACTACTGAATTGATCAATGAAACCTGTGCTAACACCAAATTTCATTTTTAACTTTTCAAATATATAATTATCAACATAGATTCCAGAGACAATGCTGTCATCATCTTTGGTTATACTGGCAATACCCCTAGAGTGGGGGATGTATAATCTAGCATAATTTAACGTGGATTTTGATACTTTACTCAAGTTAGAAATTAATTTCCTGAGCCATATTGTATGAGCATCTTGATGCATAAGCTGATATAAGTTTTTGTATTCTTCTTGTAAATTATTTATTAATTGATGATTAGGTCTGAGGTTAGTAATGTTGCATAAAACTATCTGAATTTCAGAGATTCTATTTTTCATTTGATTCATTGATAAAGTATTCTGCGCATTCTTGTAACATATTCTAGAGATATCTTTTTTAATTTTAAACCAAGCAATACAGGGTGGTAAGTCTGAACATTTTGTATAATAATTAATGATAGTTAGGATAACAGATAATTGGTCAATCGAGGATAGAACACGATCTTTTATGTTTCTCCTAATAGAAAATCTATATTGATTTTTGATTTGACAATAATTATCAAGTATTAACTTTACACAGAGGTGATCTGAAAAACCAACCAGTGATGTATTTATCTTTAACTCATTGAGCTTATGCCCAGATACAAAGAAAAGGTCTATAACAGAAGAGAATCTGCTATTGAAGAAAGTATATGCATTATCCAGATATTTTTCATGCAATGGATACAGTGAAATTTCATTCATTTTATTTTGTAATGCACTAGGAAGAGATCGGAATGTACAATTAAGGTCACCACCCAGTATTATAATCCCTGGTTTTTGTAAGGATTATATTTACAATATCATTACCCTTAGCTACAGAGTATGCAGCAATCAGATAGTGCAAGTTGGCCTGATAAACAAAGAAAAGCACAATAGTTTGTTTGTAAAAACAATAACTGAATTCTTTCAATCTCAGAATGCATATATATTAAAACCGCTGCACCTTGTGCGGGTCTATCATTAGGTTTAAATAGTAAAATATTCTGTTGAGATAATTTATCGATAATATAACCGGGTGTATTATGATTAATTTTAGTCTCAGTTAAAATTACAATTTCATATTTTTCTTTAGATAAATAGTCAACAATTTTATCAACCTTACCTGGGCTATTTAAACCTTTAATATTAAGAGTCAAGATATTGAGGGATTTGTTCATAATTACTGGAATTAATTGATTCTTTATCCACAAAAATATCATTTATAGTGTCATTAATCATTTCATCTGTATCCCTGTGATAGTCTATTTCAGTATTAATCTCAGAGTTACTACCAAAATGATTTAGCATCGTAGGGTTCTGTATTTATTCTATAAATAGTATTGCTATGAACACACTCAATAAGGATATCACTATTGATTTTTATTCCATCACCGATATTTACATCAGAATTTACGTTGTTGGAAAAATGCTCAGTCTCACTGGGGAAAACCTCATCAACCTCCAGAACAAAATTATTTACATAAGATGATAATTCAGTGTACTCAGAAGATTGGTTTGGACTGTCACCAATGTCATTACTATCACAAAAATCATTATCAATATTTTTATTATTACTATCTAACAATGTCTGCCCAGTTCTTAAGATTATTAGTTGCACACAAATGATTGTTTCTATCAAACTTATTGCATTTTGCACAATTCCCAGTAACACACAGTGCAGCTATATGACCAACTCTGTTGCATTTAAAGCATGGGGGCGGGGTCTCCCTTTCAAAATAATCGCGATTGACATTTGGTCTTTGATCAACCTATGTGGTATTTGATCTTTCATGATATCTTTTTTCAGCTTAAGGACAACTTTCCATGAGTTCGAAGGAATTTGGAAAGAGATTCCAGGGGTCATCTCTCTTTCCAATGTAATTACTTCCGCATAATTGTTTAGCTGGGTTTTAAAGAAGTCAACGTTAAAGCTAGGGGGAGTGTGTAAAACTCTACCAAATACTAAAGGATTAGGATCTTTTGATACATAATATATCTTATGACCTTGTACCTCCTTTATTAGACTCTCTGCAAGATCTTTCTGTTCCTTGTTACAATATTCTATAGAAATAAAGCCTTTAGCTGGGAAGAACGCAGTGTGTTTAATAGTTTGTATTAAACCATTATTACTCAACAAGATTAGATATTCATTTAAATCAGGCTTCTCTAAGATATGCTCACCGTTTTTGTCATTAGTTTGTATAATCAAACTAAAAATGGAAATATTAGGGGACATGCAATTAATAAACATTTTTTTCCAATATGAGTTTAACTTAATAAACGTTTTTGAGGGTAGACACGATAACTTTTGAGCGTGCGATAAATTATCATTCAGCTCATCAAATTGTGTCGGTTTGTTAATATTTTCGGCTGATCTATTCAATTCTATTTTATCATCTAAAAACCTTGTGTTATTGCTAGCTTCATATTGCTGTTAGGTTGATTTTCATTAATCAAAGTTTGAGGTTGAATATCGTCATTAAGGCTATCAGTTTTTCTTTTTTTTACTCTGAGAGATGACGTTCCAATCAGCGCCTTGACACGCTTCAACGTTACCATTTAAGTTCATAACCTCCGGGAGACCAGCACTCTCAATAACGAATGCAGTAGCATATCTTGCTTTTTTAGAAATTATTTTTATATCTACATCATTTTGGTAAGTATTAAATTCAGAGTTGCTTATTAAATCAGGGTTACTAATTACTTTTCTTAATTTTAGCTTAATCTTGTTAGTGTTAGCAGAAGGCTGCTGAAAGTTTGAGCCACCATTTTCTTCCATGCTAACGTTGGCTTTTTTGTTCGAGCGAATAAATACAGATTGAGCTCCCTCCTTATTATCTTTATCTTTTAATGCACTCACCTTATCCTCATGGATCTTCTTGCCTTTTTTTCCCATTGGCAAATTGTGCCGGAGTAAATACAATATAACAATTTGTCAACTTCTGAAACTTAACAGCTTGGTGAAACGCTGAGCATGCACTCTTATCCATACTTTATTGTATTATTTCTTATTACTATATAGTTCTTTATAGAACTCTTCTATACCTTTTAAGATATTTTTTTTAGAATATCCTTTTTTTTTCATATCATTGAAAAAACTTTCCTTCCAATACCAAGATTGTTATTTTATATATTTGATACTTTTCTTTTCTTTTATAGCTTTACATGTTAACTCACTGTTATATTTCTTTATGTCAGGATTATTTGTTTTACCATTGTAAAGAATTCCATAAATTGGATTTTTTAAATAGGATCACTTAAAAATATTTTAATATATATATATATGTGTTCCATATATAGCCTATATGTGGAGCAGTTCTTTGTAAAGAATCTTCTTGATCTCATTCTAGCCCGACTCATCTTTGAAATTGTTAATATTTTAAATTGATTTACAAATTCTGGTTTAAATTCAGTGAAACATTTCTCAATGTCAGAGTTATGTTTCTTAATAGCTTTTTTTCTAGCTTACACCAGACTAATTGAAGATCATTTCCTGAATGGAATGCATCCATATAACATTAATCTATGAAAATAAATATTTTCTGTTGGTCAAAATATAACTCTTCATTAGGATGCTTCCATGTCCTTTTCAGCTTTGGATTTTTCTAAAAAAAAAAAAATGTAATTGTCTTTTTATAATAATTTTACATGTCTGTACTATCTTGAATTATGATAAAATATAGAAATTAAAATGCTTTTTAGCAATAATTTCTCCTGTTAATGTATTAAACATGATTGTTATAAATTTTGCTGAAATAATATACTTTTGCTGAGTGAATGTATGCACCAATATTGTTTCTGACACGTTAATGGTCACACAAATCAAACTCCTATTAAAAGATTTTTCAATCAATGTACATCCAATTGCATTGTACTTGGAAGTCACACAAAGTAATGATGTTATTCTTACACACACATAAACATTCAAAAAATAAATAAATATAACTATCTTAATTTCATTTTGAATATTAATATGTATATATCAAAAAAAACTAAAAGTCCATAAATTATTACATAATCAGTTTAAAAAGGAAAAATTTTTTTATATTAAGGAATTTAAAAAACTAATTGATTTTTGTAGATGATAAGACTGTTTTTGAGGTATTTTATCTAAATATAATTTAAACAGAGTGGTTTAAATAGAAGTTTAAATTGTAGGTTTTTTTAAATAGAGGAAGGTAATGTTTTTATGTTTTATATTAGATTTATGTTTTTAAAAGAAAAAATTTTTTAAAAAGAATTTTGTGAAGATTTGAAATATATATAGGGTTTAATGATTATATAATGTTTTATTTTATTTATTTTGTTATTTTTTTGTATATTTTAGTGGCTTGAAAAAGGCTATAAGGATGTAAATAGTCGAAACGTTGCTCTTGAAATTAAAATTCATATAGTCATAATAATTAAAAAACAAGTTTTTTAAAGAAAAATTGGTTTGTTATTTTATATTTTGGTGAATAATCAGTTTAAGATAATAATAAAAATATTTCGAATAAAGAAACCAATAACAAAATTTCAGATTAAAAAAAAAATTCACTCCACTGATGTTGGCAAAATAAACTCATTCATTTACTAAGATCATACTTCTAAATATCAAAATGCAAAAATAAATAGTGCTAAATAAATCTCAAAAACAATATGCTATATAACTCATAGTCAGAATTTAATGAAAATCAAGTAACCAAAACAATGATCAAATACTTCTTGTTTCATAATATACTGCTCACTGTTAAAATTACTTTCGATTTTTTTCCTGGAAGAAAAAATCAATAATTAAATATTTACATATTCAAAATAATTTATGTTTGTGTTTTGCAATTGACCCTTAAATCTCAAGAATTACAATAATAAAAAAAAACTTTTATTATACTCAGCTATATATATATTTGGGTTAGTGAGACTTTGAACCATAAATAAATGAATACACAAACCAAGTCATAAAAATAAAAATGATGTTGAATAAAAAATTATTACAAATAAAAAAACTGTAAACTATTTTAAACATAAAACTATTAATGGATTAAAAACCACTCCAAGAATGACAATTAAATACATGAAAAGAAAATGTTATGCTGATTTGATAACTTGTGTAGGCCATCAAAATATCCAGAATGATGTAATGAAGATAAAATAATGCTTGAGCACAATGAAAAGTGTATTGCTAATAGCATTTTTCATATACTTTATTATTTTAAAAATAAATTATTTGTCAATATTTTATTAATGTTATTTAATATACTGTTCACTGTATTTTAGATATTGATATGGGTTTTTCATATCTTTGTTATTTCCTGGACAACTCTATACATTATACATTTAATACAAATTTCAGATTAATATTATTACAAATAATGTAAGGAAAGCATATAAAATGAAGTATACTACAACAAACAAATCTACAGTAAATAAATTTGACAGTGTGTGCTTTTTATAATGAAATCAAAATTCTAAAACAAATGCAAATGTTATTACTAATGTAAAAAATATTACAAATCAAAGAAGCATGCATATGTGTGTAATGTTTCCAGAGCTATCATGGCCTGATTAAAAGACATTATTTTGGTTATGGTAAAGTTCACTTATCAAATTTAGTTAAATTATTTATCTGAGCCTTTAGCAGTGATTTTTTTTTTTTAAATAAAGTATTCTGTTACATATATATGTATATATTGTACCAACATTGTATTGGCACATAATAATTTTATCTAAAAAATTATTAAAATAAAAATATTTCTTAATAGAAAAATGTAAAATTAAAGGTTTAACTTTTTCGGTGATGTTAGCGTTAAGTGCGCACTTCATGTGCTCATTTGATGACATGTCATTTTCTTTCTTTACTGACATAAAAAGTATAACCATGATGTCAATCAAAATAACGTCATTTTATAGCTCAATGTTTTAGCTTTCAAATGATCTTTACCTCAAAAAAATCAGCTAAAATTTGGATTTTTGGCAACAGTTTTAATTGACCACAGTATTTAATTTTTTTGTTTTTTTGATAATTTTTCTACTTATCACGAAGCGATAAAAGACAAAAAATGATTTACGGGCTGCAAGTGAAAATTTATCCGGTGTTATTCACAAACAAGGCCTACAATACAGTTTCAACATAATGCCGTAAGTAATATTTTTAAATTTTTTTTTTTATTTTTTGATAAAATTATCTTTTTTATTAATTTTAGTTTGTAATTAGTGTGTGTTAGTTATATATTATTTATGCTCATATAGAATTCATATCTATCAAAAAATTAGTGTATTAGATTGTAGTTATATATTTATGCTCATATAGAATTCATATCTATAGTAATTTTTTTAACGTTCTACCTACACTATTATAAAAATAATGTTTTTCAAAAAGTATACTAATTTATTATGAAAATCATTAATTATGTTTATATAATATGGTTTACAAGTAATGTGTTATAAAACTAATAAACAAATGTATACAGACAGACATTGCATACACAAACATATAATCAAATTCTGATTCTTGTTTATGTTTTTGTTTACTCTTGTTCATGCTTTGGTTTTGCTATATGTTTCATAACATTATTTTCAAGTCTATAGCTAACAAATACACTATATGCAAATAAATTATATCTATGTGGTACAATAAATATAATAAGATAGCATCACTTCTGTGCATAAAGAATATAAACATCATTGTGTGCATAAAGAATATAAACATCACTGGAGTCCATAAAGAATATAAACATCACTGATGTACACAAAAAATATAAAATGAAGAGATGAAACTCATTTTATCAGGGATATAGATAGTAGCCTACAATTTCTAGTTTTAGATAGATAAGAAGCCAATTGCTATGATGATTTCTTTTGTATCTTTTATTAGGATGAATCTTTTTCTTTATAGACGCCTTTGACATTTAGAACATTTGGGGTACAAGATAAAAATGAAGAAGTCATATCCGAATTCTTTTGGAGATTGTGAAGCTGTGGATTAACTCAGGTAAGACATGTTATACATGTTTAGAAAGATAATTTTGAGGAATATAAAGAAATTATCACTGAAGATGTATTTTCAATTTTAGTTAATGTTAATTTTCAAATTATGAACAAACAATAAAATAATAATTATTTCGGATGTGAAAATTTCTTTTTTTCCTTATTTTTTATATAGTTATCACTATTTATTTTATGCTTATTGTTTTCCTTAATGTTTCTAGTTTCTAGCAATGTAATTGTTTTTGCTCTATCATAATTAAAACTGAAGTTATTGCGAAAATTGTGTCTCAGGCCAGTATTTTAAAAAATTCAATATGGCGGCTTGAAGCTGAAGTAGTTAAGAGTTTTACTGCTGTTTGTTTAGTGAACGTAAAAGTTAAAGAGTTTTTTGAAATAAAAGTTAAAAATAATTAATTAAAAGTGGGAAGGGGGTTCGCTTTAGAAATGTCAAATTAAAAGAAGTTGGTTTTCAAATAAGTAAAGAATTCCTTTTATTATTGTTGTTAGTTAAAGAAAATATTGTTCATGAAAGTTATAAGTGATTGATTAAAAAAAAGGAAAGAAATTAAAAGTTGATTTTCAAGTTTAAAATATAAATCTTTTTATTTAAGCTAGAGAAAAAGGTAATCTTAAAACTAGTACTGAGTCTAGATAAATTATATATGTGCGTAAATGATTAATATAAGTTTGTTAGTAATATATATATATGTGCGATTATAAATACAATAAATGTATCCGTATTAAATAAATAAAAAATAATAAATGAAAGTTATCATTAAAGAACACAACGATGGCTACTAATTATAAATATAAAAACAACACATTTGCATGGCTACTAATTAATAGATCTCCAAAAATACGTAATTAAAATATTATCAAAGGAATTTTGACAACAGATATAGCTGGAGGATATCAAAATCAAAACACATCTTATGCATAAATAGTCAATTTTTCATCGGACAATCAGATAACAGTTGAGTTCCGTTCAGAGAGTTAAGAGTATAATCTAGATCATGCAGTTTATTATGAATCAATCAAGAATGCAGTGTTAAAACCATGGAAAACATGCGGCTGTCTCTGTCCTGAAGTCCAGTAAAACAGCAAGACCTGCCCATGAAAATAATATCTGCATAACAGCTTGAAGAATCTCCATCAATATCTAATTGTCTCCAGGAATTATCAGCATCAAATCTTCACAAGGAAACTTCAAATCTAACCGGTCAGATAAAATCTAACCGGTTAGATATACTTCATTAGAAGCAGCAAATAGCAAGATGTATCCACATTCAAAATCCTAGGTAAAACATTTTCTTATATTCATTTCTAAAGTAGCCATCACATTCATAAAACCAAGAGCCAAGTTTAAGAACTCTATTGCATACGTAAAATGAACTATTGATATGTGTGTTTAAATTTCAAATACTATTAATACTTTATTATGTGATATTATAGTGTGTAAATTATAAATGTGTGTGTGTTATACTAGTTAAACAAGATATTTAAAATTAGGTTAATCAAGTGTAAATTATAAATGTGTGTGTGTGTTATAGTAGTAAATAAGATTGATAAAATATTTAAAATTAGTTTAGTAAATGCCATAATTAAAATAAATTGTCTTTAAACTTAAAACTTTATTTGTCAGTCAATTCTTTTCATCAATTCTTTTCACCACTATTATGAAACAATAATTTGTTATTGATTAAAAATAGACTGAGCTAGTCATGGGTAGTTAGGCGTTGAATTAGTGGCCATTGTTCAAAGTGCGTTACTTATCTTCTGGATAAATAGCTGGCACCGTGTTTATACAAAACAAAAAAGTACTTTGTACATAGAGTTGAATTCAACAGTCAAGAAGAAGTTATGTCCTGGAAATGTAACGCTGGTTATATATCTTATAGCTATCGTTTGGACATACATACTCTCCGAGTATGTTCTTCTCTGCCTAAGAGGCCGGTGTTTCGAATTACTCATATTCGAACCCGGTACAATATATATATATATATATGTTTTAGTCAACAACTAGGATGGAAAGGTTAATTAACATAGGCTACTAAAAAAGTTAATTTAAAAAAAGACAATAAAAAAGATAGTTTGTTTTTCACAGGAATAAGATGTTTTATTATGGAAAGTTCAATTATAATATTCACCATGGAAAGATTTTTAGAAATTTACATGTACTGTTTATAAAAGTTAAATTGATTTTATAATGTTTTTACATGTAATTTAATTTTGCATTATATTTTTCCTGTTTGACTGACTGCATTTAAGTTAACTTTATTTTAGGTTATGAGCCTAGAATGGATTTCCCCTAATATTAAAAAAACAAATGAAAGCTATAATAAATAACATTCTAGAACTAGCTTTGTTTCTAATATAATCTATTTAAAATATTTATTACTCCTACAATCACCCCTACATATATTCAGAATCAAATTAGTTTTTATTGTTTAATTTCTTTTGTTTCAGTCCATTTTAAATCATCAAACATTTATATTCTCATTAATTTTTGGCTTGCTTATATTGAGATTGTTATATGCAATAATGCTTTCTTTAATTATTTCTTTTCTCATTTGAAAAAGACATCTAAATTGCTGAAGATTAAATTCATTTTCTACTTCTTCATTCATAAAATTTAGGTGTTGTGTAATTATAAAGTCAAGGGATTTAACCATCTTTCTTTTTTCAAAAAAATTTATGTCAGCAATAATCTTAGATTTAGCCGAATTTATTATTCCTCTTTATATATATTATGAGAACAGAAAACCAGTATTATTTTTAAAAAAATATACATTTCATGGTTAAATATTTCCCGATTGAATTCAGTTAAAAAGTTTATTTATTTGTTGTTGTTGTATTTCTGTTTATTATATATTAAGGTAATAAAAAATAAAACTAAGCACTTTAATCATAAATAAAAATAAATCCTTCTAATTAAATTTGTCATTGTTAAAATGGAGAATCAATAAATATATAATTATATAAACTGTAGAAAAATGCAGTAAAGTTTGTTTCTTTTCTCTCCATGTATTCTTCTTTGGTTGTAGCTAAAAGAACTTGGCTAACATTCTAAAATCTTGGAAGAATATCTTTTAAGTGTCCATATTTTTTTAAAATAAATTACAATGGTCATAATAAATACATAAAGTATCTAGACAGATTATTCCTACTTCCAAAATCATTATTAGCACTGTGTGATGCTCTGCTAACATACACATAAATAGGGGAGGAAAAGTAAAAGAAGAGAAAACTTCATGGAAAAATTATTTGTAAGTTCTAATTTATCTTTATTCAGTATATGTTAAAATTGAAATATTATCATAAATTAACCTATAATTTTGCTTATTTTTGTTAAATTTAATTGTGTCATACATTATAATATTAAAAGTTATTTTTAAAGTCAGCATTTACTTTATCCACCTTTATCTTTCAGAATGTTATTTTAATCTCATTTTCTTAATATTTATTTATGTTAAATTAAAACATAATTTGGAATCAAAATATATGTACTACAAAGTATCATATAATTATACATCATGACCTTTATACATTATATTTAATTATTTTAATTGTCAATAAAATAATAATAAAAAATAGCTGAATATTCAAGATTTTGAACCCCACATGATGTTTTTAAACCATAGTTAAGCTATGTATTTCTATATCTTAAATTTATGCTGTTACAAACAAGCAAATTTATTTCTTTACTTTCAATTTTAATAGTTGTTATTCACATTTGACCCAAATTAAATGACAGTACTTATTTCACTATAATTGCATTGGGAATTATTGAATACCCTATGTTATGCAACCTGCTACATTGTATCTTTATATTCATTTAAAATAAAATATCTTTATTCATACGATTTATCTTCAAACTATTTTGCTGCATGTATTTTGTAAAATATCAGATTTTATCCCAAAGAAAAGAAGAAAACCCCTAAGTCTATTATTCATAATTAATTTTGTTAATTCATTTCACTTATTTTCTATTTTGTTTAAAATAATTAATTATTTGCCCAGTTAGCAATCTTAGAATTTTCAAGATTTTATTAATTATTTATTAACCACTTCTACAAAACAAAATATTAATTGAAAAATTAATCAAATAGCTTATTATGTTTAAGGACTATTTTTATTCTCATTAAACTGCTTACCCTACTTGAATCTTCAACTTATATGTAAAATTCATAGTTCTTCACCTACATTTTCCATTGTTGTGGATTTGATCAATCCTCTCAAACCAAGACATTTCTATTGTTACACCTGGTGGAAGTTTTTGAAACTGCTCAACTTTCCATTTTTGAACAAAAATGTATTTTATATTAACATGTAATAAACTGGACTTGATTTCTTTTTAATTTAATTCTACAAATGAAATATATTCTAAAAAATCACATTTGAACTTTTCAAATATTGAAAAAATGAGTTGTAACTTAAAATTAAAGATATAAAATGTCAAACTATGGTATGAAAGTAAACCATTTTAAAAAAAATAAACACATTCTTATTTTAATTTTTTTTAATGCAAACAAACAAATAAACATCACATGACCACCACTTCTTACACTTGTGTATAATTGTTGTTAAAACAGGCAAAACTCACTATATGTATTGCCACACATAAAAAGATAGAGTAATCAATGGATGCCAGAAGGCTTGTGCATAAAATCCCCATCTAGCTTGCTGTGTGTGGCAATACATATAGTGAGTTTGCCTGTTCAAACAAACAAATGTGAATTTATGATAAATCTAACAAATTCTGCTTTGTAATTATTACAATATTTGAAAAGATTTTGATAATATGACTATTTTGACAAGTAATGATGTTACATACATTATGATTTTATTTGTTAATAATGTGTCAAGTTTATGAACTTCTATTTTTAAAAATAAAACATAAATGAATAAAATCAAGGGGTCACATGCATTATTTTCATTTTAAATAATTATCAACCAATTTGTAAAAATAATATTTAATAAACAAACAAAAAGCCATATTTTTTATTCTAAAAATTTTGCACAAAAACAAGACTACAATGAACACCTTGAAAAGGTGTTTTCTTGTGATTAACAATAGAGTAAAACATTAGAAATCAGCTGATTGTAACATTCTGATCTTTTCAGATTTTTTAAAATTAATAAATTAAAAAAAGCAGATTCACAGAAACTGCATTAAAAGCCCCTATGCTATTCAGTTATGATAACAGTAAAATAGTGATCTAAAGCTGCAGCATTACTATGCTATTTCTGAAGTAAACAAACCATGAAAAAAAATTAGCATAAGAATACCAAATGAATATTTAGCAGATTATTGCTTTGAGATTTTGTTCAATCTATAATATAAAATTAGTCACTTTTCAAAAGTATTTTCTGTAATTTATAAACCAGAAGAAAGATGTAATATAGCTCAAGATACATCTGATATATATATATTGATTCTTTTTTTACTTATCATTAACATTAGTACTTAATATTCAGTAGGAAAAGAATGAATGTCCCTGGAATTTTGGATATTCAAAATGTATAAAATGAAATATAAATATTCTTTATTGTCTTTATTATTTTTGTTTGGCTATCAATATTATATTAGAAAAAGACAATAATTTCAGACATATTTGAAAGAGTCCATTATAAATCAAGTAATATTCAAGTGCTCTATTACTTATATATATATATATATATATATATATATATATATATATATATATATATATATATATATAGTATATATATATATATATATATTACTAAAAGAGAAATTCATATAACACTACAACACTAGCCAAAACATCAGAATTTTTATTAAAATTCTTACACAACTATGGTTCATCCATTAACAAATAGATCTTCTCAAGTAAAATTCAACTAAATGTACAACATATATAAAAAACAAAATACTCTTCCCATCATTCACCAAAACCAACTTCCTTTCACATCAAAGGATATCTTCATGAGATTGATGCCCTCAGATTAAAAAAAATATCATCAAAGTTTCTTTTACTCTTCTTTTCAATTCACTTTTTCCATAAAAAATAACCTCTACATTGTCAAATAATATTTTATGACCTGCATTCAGTTCATGAATATACAAAGCTGAGTTTGATATCTATTTTTAATTCAGCTTTGTATATACATGAACTGAATATTAGTCATAAAATATTATTTGACAATAAAGAGATTATCTTTTCATGAAAAAAAATGAATTGGAAAGAAAAGTAAAAGAAATTTTTTATGACAAAATTTGTTGAATGTGTGCCTCATGAAGACATCCTTTGATGTGAAAGAAAGTTAGTTGTTGAAGTGAATGATGGGAAGAGTATTTTGTTTTATATATACATGTATGTTTAGTTGAATTTTATTTGTGAAGTCTATTTGTTAATAGATAAAATCATGGTTGAGTAAGAATTTTAGTAAAGATTTTTATTGATTTGGATAGTACTGTAGTGTTATATGAATTTCCATTTTATTTTTAATTGTTAGTATAGTGTTATGCAGTATTTATATATTATTACTATATTATTTTTTTAGCAGATTTAGATCATCTTATATAGTAGTGACATTTTGAATTACACTCATAACTATTTATCATATAGAAAAAAGGGTATTTTAAGCTCAGCATATTCTAATCTGTCATGAATGTAGTAATTCAAAACTTTGTTTTACTTCAACAAAAAACTCCAACAAAAGAGGTATTGTACTAAGTTAATGCAAAAATTTACTTAATCTCAGGAATTGTCAATTAATAGTAATTGATAAAAATGGGACGCTAAAGGAGTGAAAGTAAATGTAGATTATTTAAGTCATTTAGATTTTGCAGATGATGTAGTTGTTTTTGCAAATAATGCTTTAGAGCTGCAGAAAATGTTGCAGGAGTTATCAGATGAAAGTAAAACTAAAGTAATGTTCAATAGATTTTCTTAAAATGTGAAAATAAAGATTGATTATGATGAGTTAGAAGAAGTTAACAGCTACAAATATCTTGGTCAGATTATTAATACAGATGGAAACATAATGGATGAAATAAATCATAGAATTTAACTTGCTTAGAGTGCTTTTAGTAGAAATAACTTGTTACTAAAACGAAATATGTCTATGTGTTTGAAAAGGAAGGTTTTTCATAAATGTGTTTTACCAGTTCTTACTTATGAATCTGAGACTTGGTTACTTAATAGAAGAACAATACAGAGACTTCAGACCACTCAAAGAAGTATGGAGAGATGCATGTTAGGAGTAACAAGAATAGATCAAAAACACAATATATGGGTAAGAGAACAAACAAGTGTTACTGACCTCATTAAAAAATTAAGAGAGTGAAGTGGAGTTGGGCTGGACATATTGGTAGAAGAGATGATAATAGATGGACAATTGAAAGTTAAAACTGGATTCCAAAAGATTGTAAAAGACCCAGAAAGAGTCCACATATGAGATGGATGGATAAAATAAGAAAGTGTGCAGGGATGATGTAGAGAAGAGAAGCTAAAGATCGGAGATCGATTGAACTTGGAAAGACCTTCATCCTGCAGTGGATTGATAATAGTTGATGATGATGATAGTGTCTTGGCAACATCAAAAGCCACAAGTTATCTTTGTTACATGGATATAATCTCTTTATTTCTATTATTTATTATAATAACAATCCATTGAAATATTTAATTCAACACACACACACACACACACACATATATATATATATATATATTACTTCTAATATATTCATGGTTAAATGATTTCATATTATTATATATACACACCCATAATACAAGAGAAAAATTTCATTCATTTAGAATCCCAAATGAAAGCAATTGCTTTTAATTATTACAAAATTTTATATTCTATTAAAATACTACATACAAAAAAAATATTATTAAAAAAACTATGTTCATATCAATTTTAAAAAAATACTTTGGGATTTAAAAAATATGCAAATTTCTTACTGTAAGATTTATATATTTGACTAAACTTACAATTTTAGATATGTTATCTGAAGAATATATTTTCTAGTTGATAACAGTTTGTTAATATCATTAGGATATTTGATTTTAGCTGAGACTGGTTTAAAATCAAGGCTGAGTCCATAATTCTGGTGGTAGGTTGATAGTCAACATTTTATTCCAAGTTGCATCTCCAAACTTTTTTGATTGATAGATTATGATCATAGACAAAAACTGCTTTCCATTTTATTACCATCTAATATAAGCTAGGGTAATCAGTGATTATCAGATGAATATATAATTCTTACCCTTAATATGTGAACCCATATGCATCTGGAAATCACTGATTAGTTTACATTAGATGGTCGTAAAGAAGACAATCTTGGTGGTTAAATTGGGTATTTGGTGATATTTTTTTGAATAATGAACTAATTTCAAACAACCCAAAGATTGATCAATAATAAAAGCAATGCATTTTTTGCTACTGTTACTTTTATTATTTTTGCCCCAAAAATCAAACCATGTGTATAGTGCTTCTAGATGTTCTAAAACTATTTTTGATCTCTGATTACTCATTTATAGCCAATAGAAACTTATTCAATAAAATCCTTGATTATTGTAAACTTTGCTGTAGTGAATAGCACAAGATATTCAATGATAATTGTTGCTGTTTTGCTATAAATTAGCTTTTGAATAATTTTGAAGCTAACATATCCCCATCATATTTTAAAACTTCTCCAGGTTTCTCAATGGTGGCCTTTTCATTTTCAAATTTATAAATAGGTCATTTTATCTTCTGTAAACTGAATATTTTCATTCATGTCATAATATTTAGCATGGATGTGTCATTAAATGTGATTAAAATACTCTTCCTGTTTGAAATATCATTATCACATAAAAACGTGTCATTAATTATCCTCCATCTCACAACCATCTTTAAATATAAATACAACTTCTCTACATTAGATAGGACGATCTTTTTATTCATATCACTAATTTACTGAAGAGCTATTTAGTCTAAGAATAGCAAAAGATAATTCCTATAAACTATTATAATTAATTTCTAACAAAATTCCTTTTCTTGATGAAAGTCAAATGTCATCGTTACCAAAAAGATTTCTTTTATTACTCAACACATCAACAATAAAAGTGTTTAAGTTGGAATAAAGTAAAAAAATGGGATGAAAATAAAAGTGTGATCCTTAAAAAAAAAAAAAAAAAAACAATAGAAAAAAAATTAAGCTTGAAAGATAGAAATAATAAAATGTTTACTATGAAAACAGGAGGAAAACAATCTAGATATTAAAACAAAATTGCTGATACCTTTTTTGATGGTATGTAAATAAGAAATAAGCTGAAAGGAAAAAGAAATAAATCTATTAAAATTCAATATTTTTTCTCTTTTGGAAACTACAATAGTTATAATGATTTGAAGAGGTGGGCAGAATGAAAAAATACTTTGAAAAGTTGTATTAACAGTTATGAAATTGGTAAAAAAGTTTTTATGATTAACCTTACCTGTGAGACAAAATAGTGTAATAATTAAAATAGCAATAATAATAATAAAAAAAAAATGAATAAAGAAATTCTTTAGCAACATATCATAATTAAAAGTTGATAAAAAGTTACTAAAGTTTTATTAAAAATAATTGAAATGATTTATAAGTGTGTTTAAAAAAGGCAAGAAGCTACATCAGATTACGTAATTTTTAAACATCAGACAAAGAATTAATACTCTTTCTAAATACACTACGGTCACTTTTAGGCAACAAAAAGCTATATATTTGAACAATTATAAATGAAAAATCAATCCTTTATTAAAAGAAGACGCAAAAAATAAATAAATAAATTATGAAAAGCTTAAACCAAAACTATCAGAAAAAAACAAAAAATTTTTTTTCCTAATTCAATTTTTCTTCTCACTTCCAATCTTTTGAGCCATTATTATTATTATTTTGTTAACTTTAATAAAAATAATAAAAAAAAATTCCAGAAGTTTAAAAAATAATTAAAATTACTAGCAATTTATTAATATGTCTGTTTTAGAAGTTTATGTCTGATTCTATTTTATTTAAAACTAAATACAAAATATATCCTCTAATTATTATCATACAGTGTTAAGAAAAATCCTCACGGAGAAATTTCAAAATATATAAAGTTGAGAATGATGATCCTCATTATCATTTCCAATCATTATCGACCCCCTACAGGACAAAAATCTCTGTAAGTTTAATACAATTTCTCTAATCATAGTTTCTTACACACACTACTACTTCTTTACTTCATCCATCTAACAACATACGGTTTCCTTTTAGACTTTTTACAATTTTTTATGATTTATTTTAAGATATCAATTGTTCATATATTATCATTTCCTCTAGAATTTAAATAACAATTAACATTCCAAAGTACTTTTTTATTTTTCTAATTAACAGTATGATTTAAGCTACAATATCTGCTTTGTATCATCGTGTTTATTTTAAGGAAATCTATAGTATATTTATTTGAAATAGTTTATATAATTGTCTGTCTTATGTTAAATGTAAGTATAAAAAAAACAACAAATAATTTAAAACATTGCTAATATTATTACAATGATTAATGTCAATTAAATAGTAAGTCACTTTTTTATAACTTAATTATCTGATAAATAAAGTATTTGATCCAATTCAATAACCTTGAATTCTTTGATGAACCATTTTCTAACCAATACTGATGGTTTATTGGGTTGCCTATAAGTCAGTTAACTGAAGAAAAAAAAATCTTATTATGACTGGAATCTCTAAAAATTTTCAGTTTTAACTAAACTTGGATTTGGACCACTTATCCATAAATATCACGAGATTCTTGCATAAGTTTACATATATATCTATAAAACATGTGGCAAAATCAAATCAAGTCAGTAGTACAAAAGTATATATATATTGTACATATATAAAATGAAAACTTTTTTTCTTTTAAAATAGAAACATTCTACAATTTAAAAAAATATTGAGTACTAAAAAATAAAATTATTTCTGTTCTATTTAATATATATATATATTGAAAGACTGAATAATTATAAAAATAACTCTTAAAGATATAGAATAATTTTAGAAGCTTATAATGTAGAAAATACTGAGACGCTAGAATAATAAAAGTGTTAGAGGTTAAGATTTAGTGGCAAACTACTACTAATAATGATTAAGTGTTATCATTTGCTCATAATATCGAAACATCTAATTATATCGTAGATAATTTAACAATTATAATTTCAAAAAAAGATGCAAAAACATGGAAAAAATGAATAATACAATCTAATATTTGATATGGATCATGCTCAAAATAAAATAAGTTTAATCTCACACAAATGACACATTATTTCTATTATATTTTATTGAAAATAATAAAAACAGTTACAATTACATTTTTTTAGTTCTAAAAAACTTTTTTGAAAAGCAAGTTTTCAATTTATTTGTGAATAATTTTAAACATTCTTCAACCTATTAAAAGAAAGGCAGTCTCATAATAATAGAACATCTTTTTAAAAATAACTATAAATTCCCAGTGTATTATCAGTCTTAATCTCAGTTAAGGTTCATTGTACAACATATTCCATCTTCTAAAAGATTATTATTTATTAATAATTTATCATTGAATAAAAATAACCAAATGGTTTATTGCTTGGTAATACACAAAAAGTTTGCAAGTGGCAGATCTGGAACTACAATCAATGGATTTTGAGCTCAATTAACCACCACACTAAATGAACTCAGGATTGTGGTTACAACTCCATCATTCTAATACTCAAACTTCTGAGCTTTGTAATTTTATTCTAACTTCTTTTCCTAGCTTCATTTGTTTCATATTCCATAGTATTTTCTACCTTCAACAAAATCTTTATTTTTCCATTTTCTTCCTTCAACCACTTTATTCATCAAGTCATTATTAGTTCAAAGTTGTTGGTAGTAAATTTATCATCTTTTTGAGCTCATTCACAGTCTTAAGATCCCATATAAATAATCTTTCAATATTTTTTGTTGTTGTTTAATTCTAATGACATTTAAAAAAACATTATTATTACTAATATAATCAATCCTGAAAATGTTATCTTCACTGGAGTAGTTTCCATTTTCTTTTCCAGTCATGTTATCTCTTCACAATACAATAGCAATAAATTCTCTATTAAAGCAAATATATACACATATTATTAACCACTGGAAAAAAAGACTTCAAATTCCTTAATAATTAACTACTTTTCCAACAGACTCTTTATTATCTAAAGCTGAACTACCAATTAGTGAATATCTAACTAGAGATCGTCCTGATTGAATATTGCCCAGTCAGTTAATTTTTACATATCAAAGTTATTCCATTAAACACTTAAACTGCAGACACTTCATTATGAATCAGTTATTATTTTTCTAACACAACACATTGCGTAGGCTATAACCCTTTATACTAGTAAATGATTTCTTTGGGAGAAAAAGTTCTCTATCACTTTCAGAACATAATCGAAAAAAGAGGGTTGTATATAAATAAATGTGTGTGTCTATTTGAATTGAAATATATATTCCTACACAACTTCAATAACTGTTTTAGTATAAAAAAGACTTAATGCAAGCGAATACTGTAATTAAAATATCAATGATAGAGGACAATTCTTCACCAAAGCTTTTAGAAGATAGTATCACAAATGCTAGCAATTACTCTTTGAAATTTAGTTTTGATTAGAACAGTTTCTTTCTAGAGAATATTGTTTTGCTCTAATCCATTAAATTTTCAGTTCTCTGTGAAAGTTTCTTATTAACAAGTCTTGATTGAGTTGAGCATGTTTTGCTTTAACTTCAAAACATGCTTTTGAAGTAGAGAAAAAAAATACGAAGATTCACATAGAAAAAGAAACAGATGTCAGTTAATACAAACTACTAAAACTAGTTTATATATGTGTAAATAATTTTACAAATAAAACGAATGGAAATAATTAATATATAATATGCATTAAAGTTAAAAGAACACATACACATATTAACAAAAAAAAGTTTGTAGATATAAAAATCATAATGAAATACTTTGGAAAAGGTATAATTTTTTTTTTACAATTATAAATATGTTTAAAAAGAATTAAAAGTAAATCACCACAGACACACATACACTAATTCCATTTTTATTATGTGCTACATCAATATTTGTCTGTTATTTTTAAATGTAATAAAATGAAATGCAGCATTTAGAAATACAAGTAATCAAAATACATCGTAAATAATAAAAAGCTCATTAAGATTTTGTGATTCATTTTAAATATTTGAATTCAATATGCTTTTGGAAAAAAATAAAATATTATCACATATATTTTATTTGCACCTTTATTCAAATACTTATAAAATTCTCATTTTGGTTTTTGCATTTTAACAAGGTTCGCCCCAGAGTGCCCTCTTGTTTATAGTTTACATTGACCCTTTACTAAAAGCCATAGATAACCAGCTACCTGGAATTCATTTACTAAAGTTAGGCACACAAATTAAGTTGGTGGCTTCCATGGACGATGTCCTTATCTTCCTGCCATCACCGAAATACTTAACATAGCTATACACCATTCTAGATCAATTCTCAGATAGCTCCGGGCTTAGCATAAATCCTTCAAAATCGGCAGTCTGGAGGATCTGCACTGGTCAAAAAATTGACACTAAGTTCAAAGCACAACCACAGAAATTCCTTGGGTTTTCCATCTCCAGATCTTATACTGATTTATCCAGAGAGATTCAAAAAGATATTATTCAATCTACTGACTGCCTCACCAAATGCTTATCCAAGATCTATCTTTCATTCCACGGCAAGATCATGCTCTTAAACATGAAGATTATGACTAAAATCAGCTATTACTTGCCAATAATCAAGACTTATCAAGAGCTTCATTAGGAAAATCAATTCATTTGCTGCCAGACTATTTTGGGGAGGCAACGTTGCCTCAATTAGTATGAAGAAGATGCAGCAACACAAAAAACACAATGGGCTATCATTCCACTCAATTCAAACCATTCTATTCCAGAGATCTTTCAACTTTATCAGTATGATGATCAAAGCATTTGGATACAATCAAATCATTCAGCCTGTGACTCCTACAGATAGACCAACACCCAGATCTATCAACTTCCTAGATCTAACAATAGCCCTTATCCAAAAACACATGGCCATCATCCAGAACACCTTTAGCAACAAAGTTAAAATCTGGGAGGCCTACTCAATTATAAATCCAGAAAACAGTACAACTCAACCAAAACTAGGCCTATCTAATAAAAAAATCATCTCTCTGTTTAAGTTTTGGAGCATGGAGCCCAAATATCTGGATTTCGTTATTAAAATTAATATGAATTCTATCAGCACTAACTGGTTTCTCACCACCAAGAGAGGCATTGCAAGGATTGATTTGATCTGCCCTCTGTGTCAGAGAGAGGAAGAGACTTTTGATCATCTGATTCATTCCTGCCCTGGCCTTTGGATAATGAAGAAGTCAATTTTCAAAAGGATTAATACTGAATATTACTAAAGGAAAGCATTAAGACAAGAGTCTTTGCAATGATAAGGCTTTCTATTTTCATCACCTACTCTATCTGGACTGCCAGGTGCAAAAAAATATTCAATTCCACCACCTTTCAAGAGACTAACTACATCTTCAAAAAACTCGCCAAATTAAAAAGAAGAGATCAGCTTATCACCCCAAAAGGTAGATTCATGGATACTTGGAGCCTAATTACAATCCCAGATTAGTAATTCAACCCCAGATTAATGACCAAATAACACAGTATTCAACACATTGGCACATGCTTGAAGTTAATCATATTTGAACTGGCATCTTCTGTTTGTCCAACAAATCACTTTCATTGAGGAATTATTTAGATTGCTAATGATCACTGTTTTGTAATGACTCTAACATTAATTGAAATATATTAGCATGAGATTTCTCTTGTCAATTGACTGTATAGAACCCATTTCCTTCATTGTAAAATCCACAAATTTTGCATATAATTATTTTTGAAAAATTGCTCACATCTAATCAAACTAATGAAATCGCCTTTGTAATCTTTTTTCATTGAAATAAAGTATTTATTATTTAAAAAAAAAAAAGGAACTTTAATGGTCAATTTGACATCAGTTTCAAAATAACAAAACCTTTCAGCATTTTTTGTCATCTTATACTTATGGTCTCTTTTATCAGACTCAGCAAAATTACTTTCTGACACAAATAAGTAGCTACATAGAGCTGCACTATTAATAAAATTAATAATTATATTATTTAACTGATATTGTTATTAAATAACTAAATGTGTGGTTTATATATGTAATAAGATAAGATATTTTACGGTAATATCTCCACACTAAAACTCAATATATATTTATTTATATTATTCTATTTATTTCTATACTTAGCACTTTCGAAGGAACGATGCCTTCATTTTCAAAGCTATAGATAGATAGTTCTAATAACGATGTTCAATTTACTTTAAAACCAACAAATGCAAATTATTCAAATCAGGTCTGCCATTTCTTAGAGACTGCGTAAAACGTGTCTCTTTTATTTAACGAGTTTTCATCTAAATTAATGAAATGGGCCTCCTTAATTTTTCTTCTTATCTCATGTTGTTCACCGCACATCACTTGTGGATTGCCTGGTATACATGAATGGCCTGTAGCGGTTTTGTGCTGCGCAAAAATGGAAAAGTGGGAAGGATCTGCAAGTGCCTTATTGTACGCATATTTATGCTGTAGCAACCTTGTATGAACAGATGCTTTAGTCTCCCCATAATATGCAGCATGACAATTATTTTCTGGGCAAACTATTTTATACATGGCCTGCTGGGTATCTATTGGAGGCAGCTTATCTTTGGTACCGTTGATACATCTATTGAAATTAAGAGGGGATCTGTAACATATGCTAAAGTCTTTGCAAAAAATTGTTTGTAAATTTGTATATATGTTTTTAATGTATGGCAATAAAATCCTAGTTTTGTTCAGCCTATCCCCTGAATTAGTAGGGTCTTTAAACCGCCTAATTATCTTGTCTATTGTTCTTTTGTTATATTTGGCATTTATCAAATCGTCCCTAAAACTTTGAATATTCTTATTCTTATCAGCCTCAAAACTACACAATCTGGCATTTCTCTACAAAAATATTTTTAGGCCTGCCAGCTTGTACATATTGGGTGTGTTAGATTGATGATGAATGTGGCCTCTTATATTCATAGGTTTAATCAACATTTTATGCTGGAAGCGTTGATCCACAATTCTCACATGCAAATCCAAATATTTAACACATCTACCAATTTCCTTTTATGCTATATTAACTGTAAATCCTGAGGCAGTTTTCAATTTTGTAATTATATCTTCCAAAGTTTTCTCTGAAGCCGCCATAAAAATGTCATCCACATAGCGGGTGTAAATTATTAGGTCACTACTTAAGTGTCTGGGGATAATTATTTGCTCATATGCATTAAGAACAATGCTAGCTACTATCCCACTCAGTGGAAGACCCATAGGCCAACCACTGCTCATGTAGTACCATTCTTGGTTGAAAACTGCATACATGTTTTTATCTAGCCATCTCAGAACTGCCGCAACAAACTGTACTCAATGTTGATTCATGCCTTGCCTTATTAACTCTTCTTTCACAATAGTTATAGATTTTAATCTATCAATTGAGCCATAAAGTTCTGCAATGTCTAATGCTACCATATGTGTATCCTGTGTTGGAGAAACATTGTTCAACTTATCTACAAATTCAAAAGATGAGTTTATTGCAAACTCTTCAAAACTTAATGTCTGTATGAGCCAATTATTTATAAGTTTGGCTGCCTTATGGTAATGAACTCCAGACCATTCATGTATACCAGGCAATCAGCAAGTGATGTGCAGTGAGCGACATGAGATAAAAAAAAAATTAAGGAGGTCTATTTCATTAATTTAGACGAAAACTCGTTAAATAAAAGAGACATGTTTTACGCAATCTCAAAGAAATGACAGACCTGACTTGAATAATTTGCATTTGTTGGTTTTAAAATAAATTGAACATCGTTATTAGAACTATCTATCTATAGCTTTGAAAATGAAAGCATCGTTCCTTCGAAAGCGCTAAGTATAGAAATAAATAGAATAATATAAATAAATATATATTGAGTTTTAATGTGGAGATATTACCATAAAATATCTTATCTTATGATATTGTTATGTTTTTATTCGATTCTCTATAATTTGTTAAAAATGCATACCTTTCTACAGAGTAATGTAAATAATTAAAGCCACATATAACTGATACTTGCACACTTATTCTACACAAAAACAATCAGTGTTATCACCACATCACTTGATTCTTTTATCTTATAGTAAACAAAAATATTCTCCTTTCTTTACACTAGTTACTAATTATTCAAGTTTAAAAAAGATGGTACTAGAATAGAGAAAGAACAAATATAATCAGTCATAAATTTAAACTTTGTCATTCTAATTAATTTTAATATATATGTTTTTAAAAAAACTTTTTTGCCTAGTGACTTTATAAAAATTAAGTTTATTTGTATATGTGTATAAAAATTCAAATTAATTTATATTCAAATTTTTACCTGGTCGATAAGTCAGTAACCTAACATTTTTATGTTAAACCAACCAATAAAATTGGGGGAGAAGATGTATATGAAAACATAATATTAAACATATTTTCATATCATATAGTAAAATTTCTGGTATACCTGAATATTCCACACAACCTCAAGAATGTTAAAATTTGTGCATATAAAAACGACATAGTATATAAAGGCTATACTAGAGAGTCTATGTTAACTTCAATAGTAAAGAACTAGTTTTTCCAATACATTTTATTTAGTAACTACAATATACTAATTACTGAAACCACAAAATTTCAATCTATTATAAAAAAGTCTACAATTATCCAACAAAATTACTAGTATATAGAACTGTTATTCTCTACAACTGACTTAACATTCTGAAAATATGATGAAAGATCCTAAAACCAATCAGTAAATTCTTCAACTTTCTGGATATAATACTGAATTTTAAACTAAAATAATACACCTTTATTGAATTTGACATGTGGAGAAGCTAGAGAATAACAAGCTGTCTAAAAAAATGTCATAACATGTAAAATAAAGTGAACTTGAGCATGGTTTTATGGAATAGACCTAACATTCATGTTATGCAGATTATTTCAGAGATAATCTAAGGAAGTACAGTAAAGATTGATCTCATATGAAGAATATAGATGAAGATAGAATTCAATGTAGAGCTACAATTAAATAAATAAAAACATATTTTAAATAGAAACATTTTATGCAAAAACAAACAAACATTAAAATTAAAATCAGCCTATCAAGATGTCATACAAAAAATAAAAGATTAGCAGGGGATATATGCATATATATTCACATTTTCAACAGATGAGTTTACAGAGGCATTGATAAACTCACCTATAACTTTTAACTCTTTTTTAAATCTAAAAATATCAATTTCATTTATAAATGGCTGCTATTGGCAATGCTTGAGTATTAAACAAACAAACAAACAAACAAAAAAAATGTACATTTTTATTGAATTTTTATTTTTCTTACATTAATGGCATCAGTATAATTATATATATCAGACAAAACTATAAAACAAAACATTGAAATTAACTGAAAAATTTTCAGTATGCCAATAAATAAATGTTACAGTTGCCATAAGGTAGCGACTGCATATATTTATTTATTGTCATCTATTCCAGTATTTTATTATATATATATCAGGAAATGCAGCAAACTGGACTATGAGATTTCTTTATTTTAAAGAACTGAATACATATGTTTATAAAGATTATAATTAAATTATTAATAATTTCAATATATATAAATTCATTTATCAATCAATAGTCATAAATTTAAACATTCTATGCTTTATGTGGTTTAGCAAAATGGTACAATAGTGCATTCAAAAGGTATAAATTCTTGACTCAATTCCCAACTGACTAAATAAACTTAGTCAAGTAAATGGATGCACTGTGTTCAGTTTGTTCCTCAGTTGTTTAAATTTCACATAATTTTCACAGCAACTAACTATATGATTATTTATTTAACATTATGTTTATAGTATTTAAATGCTTCCAGATTTTAAAATAGTAATTATTTTAAAATATACTGAAAAAAATAGATATTGATTACTAAATATGAAAATGACACATAAAAAAAAAACCTATTTCTATTGTGGCAGTCAATAATGCACAATAAAATATTTTATTCTGAAAAAATGATTCAGAGATTTCAAATAACAATAAGAGTGGAATTAATTATAAATTCCCAATTCTTAATGGAAATTATAATAGTATTTAATAGTAAAGATCTTGTCATTTAATGAGAGATCATCCAGTGAAACTTTGTTTATTTTCCCTACATTTGTATTTTCATTTATCTAAGTTTATATATTGAAATATTAAGTTTGTTTAGAGCTGTTTTCTTTTTTTTTTTTTTAGTACTCTAATTTTTGGAGAGCACGGATATGAGAATGCAGTGACTTTTTTTAATTCTTTAAAATGTTTTGGTTATTACTTATAAACCATTCTCTAAATTAATAAGTTTCTCTAGAATGTTTCTACACTACTGCTATTCAAAACTCACAAACTCAAACCATTGTTCTTTCCAAGATTTTGCAGAGCAGTCAGTCAACATGGAATCACAAAAAAATATATACAAAGACTCAACTGCATATAAAAAAAAATTGAATTGTTAAAAAATTATACCAAAATATATTAATCTATATGCTGTGAAAAAACTATGTGTATACTGATTCCTTACTCTACATGGCATATAAAAAAGTTTGCAATTCTATGCTAAAAGTTCATTTTCAACAGGAGAAATGACCAATCAAATATGGTGATAGAAATCATGTAATTAAAGTCTAATATCCACATTAACAAAATGCAAATAAATATCAACAGAAAAAAATCTCAAGTATAATGATAACAGAACAAAGAAAACTAATTTTTATTAAATATTTTTTGCTTCATATAAATGCAATTTTCCCCCCACAATCAAGTGAAATTAAATAGATAATGAATTTATTATTATTTCATTAAATTAATTTTTTAAAGCAATATTAATTATATGAATAAATTAAATAACATTTGCACTAGACATTTTTTTTTTTTTTAGTTTATTTCTTATTAAATGAAAATGTCTAAACGTGTATTTTCTAACAAATAACAATTAAATTATGCTAATACATAGTATTTAATTTATAAATATTTTCTATTTTATTATTGTAATTATAGCTATGTATCTGAAAGATTTTGTTCATTTAAGAACTTTATAAATCTTAAGGAATTTGATTCAAGGTTTTCTGAATAATGAATGGGTTAAATATGTACATAAGATATACAAGTAATAGAAGGTGTAGTAAGAATTCTTATGTATTATACATTGTTTCATGTGTACTGGATTCTCTCATTTATATTTGATCATGTAAACTTTGATTCTCAGTAGTAATATTAAATTTAACTAATTCAGAAACTGATGGATTATGAAATATGTATGTAAATAAAATAAAATGTCTATTATAAAATAAATTTTGTAATAAAATTATAAAAAAAGCATAATAATAATAATATATTTTATAAATAACTATAATAAATTGCAGAACTGCTTTCAATTAATTTCTGCAGTTAAAGAAGATTAAAAAATTAATTGGAAGTACTTCTGCAGTTTATTCTAATTATTTATAAAATATATTATCACTATTACACTTTATTGTTTTTATTCCAATTTTATATATATAGTAATAAGAGAATGGGAAATAAATTGTTTATTATTCCAATTTTATATATATAGTAATAAGAGAATGGGAAATAAATACTAAATAACAATTAAATCTTATATTGGTTGGCCAAATTAAAATGTGATGATAGAAAGTATTTTACTTCCTGATCTCTTTACATATTAGTCAACTAAATTAATTGTAATTTTAATTCTAATATAAAAAATATACTCTTACTTTTTGCAAGATTAATTTACTATAACATGAGTTATTTATTGATGATGATAAAAATTTGTTTACTTTGAAGTGCAGAGAGAGAAATAATTTTATACATTTTAAGATACAATAAGATAGATAAATGCTGTCACACTCATTTGATACATGAAAGGAAATTTTATAATATCTTAATTACTAAATCATTATAAATCATGATATAGTTTAAACCTGGTTTGTAAAAGTATAAATGAACCTTTATTAATTAACTAAATTTTAAATCAAATTACCAAAACAATTGTTTTACTTAAGAGATATTAATGTTTCAAGAGTAATCTAACTTTGTAATGAGTTACACCTGGGTCTCGTTTTATGCGGTAGATAGGTTCCTCAGAAAATGCACACACAAGAAATTGCACAAAAATAGACTTAACTTACCTTGAAAAACAGGGGATACATACTGTAATTTTCCAAAAATCGCATAAAAGCCAAGCAATAATGTAAAATTACTTTAAAATTTGTATAAAAAAAAATAAGAAAATAAAATATGACTAATAAAAAATTTCAAATTTGAAAAAAATTGATACAAGACAAAGTTTTTTTTACTTTTTTTATTAACTACAGTATTTAATTTTATTCAAAACAATATATTTTATGCGTAATTTACAGTATTTTTCATTTTTTCATACATATACAATATTTTAATTATTATCACTATTTGATAATATGTGGATTCATTTGTAAACTGGTAATAAATCAGATTCATCACAAGAGGAAATACAACTAGTGCCAGCTTAATTTTTTTTAATTGCTCTTATAGTAGACTCACCCAAACTAAAATGTTTTCCAATTGCTATTGATCCTTCCCATTTCACTAAGTGATCTAAAATTGAAATTTTTGTTTCCAAAGAAATTCATATTCTTAGGTGTTTTTTCCTCTCCATTAGGGTAAACTAAAAGTTTAAAATAAAAATAAGAACTTAGATTTATGATAATAAAAAGACACCTACTCACCACTGTTGGGCAAAAATTAATTAAAACTAACAATTAAAAATTAAATTCTTATTTTTGACATTAATTTTGTTTAAAAATCAAATTTCATCATTTCACATCACATTAATTTCAGATCACATTAGTAAGTTTTAAATTGTTAATTACAATTAAAAATTAATTTTTAATTGTCAAATTTAATTGTGCCCACTGCTGTTACCCACCTTTTAAAAATAAACTTGTGGACACTAAATAATTAATTGATTATGTACTCTTTTTAAAAAAAGCAAAAATAGAATGTGATTTAAAATGCAAAAACTACAACATGCATAGTATAGGCATCTATAACGTTTGAACAGATTTATATTATAATCTTGTAAAATTTAATGCGTGTATATAAAATGGGGAAATCCTGATTTTAAGTGAATTATGACCTTCTTTATTGCATAAAATCTATTACAGTACTATTATAAAGTGCTGAAAATATGAAATTATTAGATGGAAGTCAAACTCTGATAATGCACTATTACTTTAAATATGACATGCGAGTATGCAAAATTTATAATATTTAAAGTAATAGCACATTATTGGAGCTTGACTTCTGATCTAATAATTTTTATCGCATAAAAGAAAACGCATACAAAGATATTAAGAAGAAATATGAATCACATAACTTCAGAATCGCGTTAAAATAATCCACATAAAACGAGACTTGAGTGTATATTATATTTACCCTTTACCAAGAGTTTTTTATTCTCTCTAGCCAGGTGACACCATATACTTTCCAGTCATAAAAGTAGATTAGGGCAGTATAGCTAGATTTAATCATTATAATATAACACTACTATACATTTTTAACCACCATCCAAAAAGAAACAATTGATACTTTATTACCAGGAAGCATAGATAGTAAAACAAATGAATCCAATAAGTTTACAATAAAAACAAATATCCAGACATAAAAACAATTTCATCAATTTGGGTAGAATATATTTTACAAACACAAGAATATTTTATAAATTTCTGTTTAATTTGCCACAGATGCTTTGGCTAAAAAAAAAAAATAATAATAATATAATGAAAACTTTTTCTAGAAATTTATTATAAGAATGATAAAATGTATATGCTATTATTTTAATATTTATTCCAAATCTTATCTTTCAATATATTAGTGCAGAACATACATGTATGTGTCTGAGAAATATATTAAAGCTAGCATAAGAATATGCAATAAAGTGCATCATATCAAAATATGTACTATGATGTATGGCTGCCAAACATATTAAAAATAAAACATTTCTCACAAACGGTCCATGATAATTTAAAAGATTGCCTTGCCTTAGTATCAAAAAATATAAAATATTATGAACACAAATATTCTGCAGATTCAATGGTTGAAAAAACATTCTTTTAAAAAAATATAGAAGCACAATAAATATGGTAGTAGTGGCAAAAAAAAAAAAAAAAAATCATTTTTAAAACATTTCAATAGTAATTTGTGGCAGCATTACAAGCCCATTCCTTCTAAAGTTTAAATTACTCCTTTTTTTGTTTTCTCATGTGTCATAGCATCGGCCGGGAAGTGAACCCGCTAACCAGGGACAACTGCTTGTAAGGCATCTATGCCGACCTCTCGACCACCAACGCTTGACTAAATTTTAAATTACATCTTTATTAGCAAAATATATATGTATGCACTTTTTTCCCCCAGTATTATATATATATAAGCACACAAAAACGCGTATATTATACGTATATCTATAAGTTGCATATATAAAAATTAGTTATGTACTATATTTAAAAATAAATAATACAGAAATAAACGTTTTATGTATATAAAAACAAATGATAGAAAAAAAAACTTTTTTTATCATCATGCAAAAATATATAAAACATACTTTAATTTTTCTTTTTAAACAGCTACATGTTATTACTACATACATATATTGAATAAATAGTTATTTTTCTTTTCTTTTGATTAAATTTTTCTCTCCTCTTCCTTCCTCAATAAAAAAACATATAAACTGTTTAAGTTTTTTTAATACATATAAAAAGATATTTATTGTAATTTGCAAGCAGCAGCTCAGTTTTAAAAGATGTTAACTTGGTTGTTTTCAAAACAATAATTGATTAAAATACAACTATCCAACTTCTGAAATAAATCATAACAGAATTTTCAAAAATATCTCAAAATTAGCTAGGACAAAAATATTACATTTAATAAGGCAAAGATAATGATGTAGATGTATTTAATAATAAATTCACATGCAAATGTATATTTTTGTGCATATTTAAATATACTACATACACGCACACATATATATATATATCAGTGGCAAAATCTGAAAAAGCACTCTGTTTACATGAAATTAAATGTCAATTTATTTACATTAAAATTTAAACATTATACTTACATCTAAACATAACTATATGTGATCTATTTTTAAATTTTGTTTATTTTAAAGATTCATTTAACAAATTATAAAAGTTATACAAGATCTTTAAAAATCTCAACTGTCACAAGTTTGCTACCCCTTAGTATTTAATCAAAAACATATAAAAAAATTTTAACATCAAGAAAAAATGATAATAAACTTTGACAGTCAACATTTTGACGCTACTTCATCTCTTAGCACTATACTATTTCTAAAAATATTCTGCAAAATGCAGAAAAAATATATAATTTTTTTTATATTTTGACATAAAAAGATTTGTCAAAAAACTATATACATATCACAAAGGCATTGGGAAACTATAGAATAACTTTTTTCATTACAAATTTATTATTGATAAAACAGTTTTATTGAAATACAGTACTGATTACAGCAACTAAACCTAACATTTCCTTTATTAAGAGAAATTCAATACAAACAAAAAGTCTATTGTCTCCAACTCTTAACTAACAATAGAAATAACAAATTTTTAATTAATATAGCAATGAAAACCTAATAAAATTATCAAAACTTCCAGGGTCCTATACAATGATATGGGTATAAATAGACTGGAATTCTTTAATACAACTCAAATACAAAATTCTAAAATATTTATCTGTGATATATAGTAACAACATATACAATAGATTGTTAATTACATTAATCACTGCTGTATTGTACAGCCCCCTTCCCCAATCAAAAATATCTTTTATGATACTGAACACTTTGTTATATTATATATTACTTCTGATAGTTCCAATTATTTAAAAATAAATGTATTAAGAGATTGATCTGATAATAAATTAATTTGTCATTAAAAAAAAAAACATTGTGGTTGGTAAAAAAAATTATCAAAATATATTAGCAAGTTTGAAAAAGGTTTATTTAAGACAGCATTTTAATAAGCTGACACTAAAATAGAAACTTTTCATACAGAAAATGATTATTTTTATTTTATTTTTTTAAAAGTATTCTTTATCTTCTTTGAGTAATCACCCGGTATTTTCACTTCTAGAAATGGATTGCATCAGACTGTTATTTTATCTAAAGCAAAATGAAGTGTCATATGTTTATATATATATATCATTATTACCTATAATTTAATAATTATAAACATCTAATACTTTAGCAATAATCTATTTCGTAAAACTATTATTTTACATTAAACCTATCTAACTTTATACACAATATTATTACATTAGCTTCATTTTAAAACTGTTTGCTTACTGAATCAATTTTCAAAATTCAACCTAAACACTAAATGCTTTGATTGTTATTACTTAAAGCATTTCCTAAATTGGTTATGATATTAATACCATATTTCAAAATGTAGAAGAAATAATCTAGGTAGTAAATAAAATGGCTTATTCTTGTGGGTTTAATTGATGGCAACTACTTCATTCTATGAAGCCTCCTTAGGAACAATTAATTTGCATTATGAGCAATCTGCAATAGCATCCTAGTTGCCAATAAAAATGGATTCATCTATTTCTTCATCTCTCTATATAACAAAATTAACACAATTTAATTTTATAACAAATATGTTTGAAAAACAATTATTAAGCTTACATCAAATGACTCATAAAAAATAATACTTCAAAGTTATAACATGCATCAGTTAATTAGTATAACTATAATTACACTTTCATCAATCTATAAAAGAAAAATAGAGTTAATAAAAAGTTTATAATATACTACTCTATACTGATTTTCTTTCTCTCTATATGAATGTAAATATAATTAAGTCATTTATTTCCAAATTATGTTTATGAGTCAAATTTCACCAATTCTTGTCAAGACTAAATTATGTATAGATGGAAAATGGAATAAAATAGTTGTATCTGAAACAATGAGAAATAATAGAACGGAATAATAAATTAAACAAGATTATTGTAATTTCATTTCAGTCAACTTAAATGGTTACATTTCAGAATTAATATTTATTCATTTTGACGCTTTGTAAATATTTAATTTAAAGCTACTTGGAATGAAAATACCTCAATATTTGCTTCAATACTTATCATCACCTGAGTTATGGTCTACTTAAACAACTTAGATATAGATAGAAATTTCCATTTATATCGATACTTTAGCCTTATATAATGAGCATGTCAATACAAGATAATTAAATTCAATCACATCGTATATGACTTGATTTCCTGGCAACTAATTTATTCTTGACTATAGCTGGCCAGATATGGCTTGGTGTGATAATATAGTTTGGATATGAGTGACTTCATTACATATGCCAGCCAACTTATCTGTAATGTCTCTCATTTTATGACAAGCAGAATACTAATGACATATACATATAACATTTTAATTCATCTTGCTCTCATAACATGTGGATAAAGGCATGTGTAAAAACAATGATCCTCAAAATGTATTTCTGACAGAGTTTGCATTCATCAGTTGACCCAATCCTTTCCCACACATGTCATCATCATAGCTTATTATTTGTCTATAGAAAACTACTACAATTCAATTTATGAGTGTGACACTACTTGAATGGACTCATTTTTATATTTTCTAAGATAAACACTAAATATAATTTACTAATTATTTTTTAGACCAGACAAATAAAACCCCAATATCTGCCACCCTTTTTTTCAAGCCATTCTCAAGTATATTGTATGTCACACATAACTTATTTAGCTTTGATTACAATACAATATATATTACTTACTTATTAAAAGTTTGCAATACTTTAAACAATACACATATATAACTCTGATGTTTTTCATGTATGCAGTATGCACATACAAATTAAGATTGTAACATAAACAAAATTTTAATAAAATAATAATGGAGACTTGTTAATAATAAATTGAGAACATTTATGTATATGTACTGTGTATATATTCACTAATTCACCTTCACTGAAAAAAAATAAAAACCATACTATATATATCTTTATTAATTAAAAAACAACAACAATAAAATGACCAGTGAATTTCAGATTTTGACCCTTCTGAACTGTCTAGTTTCATCACAATTAAATACTCTCAGTAGATATACTTTTTTCTTTACTATCCTTTTTTCTCTATGAAAATGTAATAGCAGTCTCAGTATCAGTAGACACAACTTCTCTAATTGTTTTTGAGATTTTTTAAGTTCTTATTAACTTCAGATTCTATACAGTTAACCCTTCATGCTGTTACCTATTTCACATTTTCAAGAAAAGTCTTTATATAATTTTTAAAATTTCTGATGTAATACAATAATGTAATAGTAGTTTCTTTTTTATGACAATTTTAATTTTATTACTTAAAAAAATACTTTACAAATCTTAAATTTTGTAAAGTTTCTAGTTTTATACTTGAAAAATGTTTTATTACTTGAAATATTGAACCACATCACATTTTTGAAAGAAAAAAATAAATAAAATGTATGAGCTTTCAATTGAAAGAAATGTTATAATAAACATGACCATGGATGTCTGAATTGTAACATTTGAATTGAGAGAAAGTGATCTTCAAAAAAAAAGAAAAAAGATTACTGACATATTGCAAAATGTATTAAATTTATGAATTTTAATGTTTTTATCTTTCATTTATTTGCATTTTTTTTTGGGATAATATATAATCGAAGTAGTGCATTTTGATATATCATTATTTAATATTAAATCCAGATATAAACTTTAAGTTTAACACCTTCACATTTTTGTGATCAATGCATAATATATTCAGTACATAATATAATTTCTAAATTTAACTGTTCTTAAATAAATAAAAAAACTGATAAAGACTTATGTAAAAAGAAACAAACTCAATATGGTTTTCAGAGAGAACCTGCCTTCATTAGTCAGTCTAGATCTTTGCTTATATATATTTTTTTATCATTATAGTTTAATATTTACCCATATATAGCAAGCGATTATAAATTAATTTACATGTGTAATAAAATATGAATGCACTTATTTTGGCAATATTACTTAGCATAAATATTAAAGATTATTCATTAACCATTAAGATTATAAATTATTATAAAATTTTTTAGCAGATATAAACTTTAAAATCAGTTAAAAATTAATATCATCATCATTTTCAACCATCAGTAGTTTTCTGAAAAATGAAGATCTCTCCAAGTTTAATCAAATTTTTCTGATTTCTAGTTTCTCATATTCATATCACACCAACACACTTTCTAAGTTCATCCATGCATCATGAGATTTCTTTCTATGTCTTTTAAATCTCTTGGAAGCCAATTTAAGATTTCAACTGTCCATGTATTATCAACTCTTTTAAAAATATGTCCAATCCAGTTCCACTTCAGTATTTTAATTCTTCAATAATGTCAATAGTACCTATTTGTTCTATCACTCATGTACTGCTTTTGGTCCTTTCTTTTTGCTCTTAACATACATACTTCCATACTTCATTGAGTAATTTGAAGTCTCTGTAATGCTCTTCTGTTGAGGTCCTCAAATTCATAAGTAACAACTGGTAAAATACATTTATTAACAATCTTTTCAAAAATATAGCCACATTTCCTTTTAATTTTGTTATTTCTATCAAAAATATTCCATCTAACTTTAATTCCAAGATTAATTTCATCCATTAAATTTCAATCTGTATTAATAATATGACAAAGTTATTTTTAGTTGTTAACTTCTAATTCATCATTATCAAACATTATTTTCTTCTTTTCAGAAAATCCATTAAGCATTATTTTAATCTTTTTAACATTTGTCTTTAGACCTATTTTCAATCATCTGACAACTTTTGCAATATTTCCTGAAACTCTGAAGCATCATTTGTAAAAAAAAAAAACAATCACATTAGCAGCAAAATTTAAATAACTTAAAGTAATTTCCATTTTCTTAATATATAACTTCATAAATTCTAACATGAATGTTATATTAACACCTCCCTTTTTTGTGATCAGTGCCTGGTATATTCAATACAGAATATAAATTCTAGATTCAATCCATCCTTAAAATATATGGATAAAAATATATATAAAAACATGATTTCAAAATGCTTTTCTGTCAGAATCTCGATTCACCAATTGGTACAAATCATTGCCCATAATATCATCCTGATTATAATAATTTTCATGCTGGACTATAGTAAGTGATATATTAATTTTTAACTGATATGATAAAAATTAATCTTCAATGATTATTGTAAATGATATGGCTAAAAAAAATACATCCAAATAGTTTCACATTTATAAATTATAGCTGCTTGCTAAGGATAAATAATAATTATGATGATGAAAATATATGTGGGCAAAAAATTGGGCTAACTGATGATGGCAGATTTTGCCTGAAATACATTTTGAAATCATTTGCTTTTTACACTCACATTGAACAGAAAAAGTGGAGGATATTAAATGAATAATATTCATGATGGGATTTAGTAAAGAATATATTAATGTTTAACTGACTTTAACGTTTATACCTGTGGTAAAAATTAAAAAAATAATTTATAGCCTAAAACGATAAGTAAAATGAGTGCATACAAATATGTGTTGCATACATAAACTGAATTTAGAAATTATATTATGTATGGAATATAAGAATTATCAGAAAAAAGTAGGAAATGTTAAATGAATAATATTCATGCTGATATTTAATAATATATTAATTTTTAAATCATTTTAAAGTTTACATCTGAGTTAATTAACAATATTTTATAATCTAAAAAATGATTTATAAATTTATCTGTAATGTTTATCCTAGATCATGTCATCAGAATTAGTATATTCAAATAATATTGCATTTATAAATTTAATTGCAAAAACAGGAAAAACTCTCCATACAGTAGTGCCACTCAGTGCAAGCCAGAGTAATCAATAGATGCAAGAAGTTTTGTGCATAAAATCCCTATCTAATGCTTACTCAAGAGAGTTTTGCCTGTTTTAACAGCTTGAGCAAGCATAAGAAATGGCGATCATGTGAAATTCAATTGTAGTTGTAATTATATATGTGCATATATAAAGAATGATAAAATGCATGAATATGCAAAAAAAAAAAAAATTTTGTGTGTCAAGCGTTGGTGATCGAGAGGTCAGCACATCTGCCTTACAAGCAGTTATCCCGGGTTAGTGGATTCGCTTCCCGGCCGATGCTATGACACATGAAGAAAAAAATTTTTTTTTTATATATTTTGTATTGAAATAATTTTATTTTGTAAGCAAAATAGAATACATCAATTCATTTGATATAAATATTAATAAAATGAAAATTCTTTTAAAGAATTATATACTATATTTAAATATATAAAAAAACTGCATCTGGTTGTTAATAAACAATTTTAAATGATATATAAAAAGAATGTGGATTTTTAAAATTTAATCGGAGAAAACAAGAAAATTCAGCATGTAATGACAATAGCGGAATGGTTCAAGCTGACAATTCCTACAAACCAACAATCTTAGTGGTTTTAAAGAATGCACGAGACAGTTTTTCTTACAACAGTTGTGAAAACTGACTTCTCTGGATTCCATTGCTTATCTCCACTGAATTGGATATTCTGATATATTTTCAGTAAGAAAGCTCCAGTTTTAATTGATAAAGAAGTCTATTTGGAGAATAAAGAATTCATTAGCTAAATGGAAAAAAAAAGGTTCCATCAATTATTTGCTCTTAAATTCTGAATTATTGAACCATCAATAGAATAATTACAAGTATCTCTCATTAAAAAAAAAAAAAACCCAATCAAAAAAAGATAATAAGAAATAAAAAATATATGTCTATGTCTATATAATCAAAATGGAAGTTTGGACTAACAATTTAGATTATGACTAAGTCTAATATAATATTTTTAAAGTAATCTATTGTTCATATTCCTTCAATTTACCATTTGTTTAGAAATCCACATAAAATATATAAATAATTATCAACATTTATTTTATTTATCCTTTTTGATTGTAATTCCTACATGAACAATTTTATACTACTATCATCATCATCATTACTTTCAAATACTAATGAGTCAAAATCTCTCCAAGTTTAATCCAGTTTCTCCGATCTCTAGCTTCTCTTCTCCACATTATAACAGCATATCTCATTATTTATTTATCCATTTCACATGTGGTCGCTTTCTAGGTTTAACAATCTCTTGGAATCTGGTTTAAGATGTCAATTGTCCATATTATCATCCCATCTAATAGTCTAACCAGCCTAGCTTCATTTCAGTCTGTTAATTCTTTCAAAGATATTAGTAATACCTGATTGTTCTCTCATTTATGTATTGCTCTTCTGTTAAGAATCCAAGTCTCAGATCCAGAAGTAAGAACTGGTAAAATACATTTATTAAAAATCTTTCTTCTCAAACATATAAGCATATTTTATTTTTATATTAAGTTATTTATATCAGAAGCACTCCATCCAAATTGAATTCTATGATTAATTTCATCCATTACATTTCCATTTATATTAATAATCTAACTAAGATATTTGTACATGTTAAGTTCTTCTAACTCATCATTATCAATATTATATAATAATATCATTACAATTATAAATCTGTTAATATTTTGGTAATTTTAAAGTTTTGAATAATAATATAAAAGTTAAGCCAATCTTATCAAGTCTAGGATACAGAGTCAATTGCTGCTTAGATATTATAATAATAATTATAAACCTTAATTTAAAATATGTATAGTTTTCTTTTTCAATTATCTTAATTATAAATAGAATATAGTATAAAATATGTGTCTGAATGCTTGATTTACTGACTTTATGCCATACTATAAAACAGATATTATTTCTGTATTATAAAAATAAAATAAAACTGCTGATAATATTTCAGGAAAGTAACAAAAGATTATCAATTCCACAATAGTGTGAGCTGATTTTATAATTACAATATAATTCATGATTGAGATAATCTTGAGCTATTATTATGTGATTCATATATACACCTATGTCTTGCTTAATGCTGGAGTTTTATGTGAGGATTCACCATAATTAATTATCATCAATTTATACCTACTAATTTGATTTACAAACCAATTATTTGCTATAACAATTGTAAAAAAAAAAAAAATGATTTTTTTTTTTTAAAAACCCATCATTTTGAAAATGGTGGCTATTTTGTAAAATTGATGTCTATATAGGATAGTGCCTTTATGTCATCTGGAAAAAAAAATGGCAATATTCATGCTATAAATATCAATGCATAGTTTATACATTATACACAGTATAGTATATAATATTACACTATGCAATATTTTGATTAAAAAATTAAAATATGATCAATATACAGTACTTTGGATTAATTTTTATTCTGTATCCTTGCATGACAACCAATACACTCCCTCTTTAAAATTATATTCAAAGTAAAGCTTAATGACTACAAATGCAACAATTTTTTTTTACTTCATTCAATACAATAAATAATCAAATGCCTATTTGATGCAATACAACAACTGAATGTATTAATATTATATTTTAAAATGTGTACATTATCTTAAAAACTGTATATTTACTCACTTTTATGGATTAAAATCTTATTAATGATATTTTGCTTGTGGCAAAAGTTATGATCATTGTAATTAATATTTACTAAGGCAATAAATCTCAAGAGTGTGCACTTGAAAATGCGAAGGTAGGGACCTCTACAGATCTTAACCACAAGCTTACGCTTTGGAAGAAAAGAGGGGAACCCTCTTTACTTCAGCCTACTTTTTAGTTACTATAATTGCCAAATTATTTGAGGAAAAAATGATTTTGTGCATTGTGCAATTAATAATCAACTTTACATGATCAAAGTTGCTAAGTACATGTAAACTATTATTTTCTGTATATTATTTGTTTAATTTTAAATCATAATATTGCTATTTGTTTCAGATATATACAAGCCATAGTAGATATTATCACAAATAAAAAAAGATACAGTGCCAAAAGCAGAGTAAAAATCTCGGCATAAAACAAAAAATACATTTTGGTCATATATTATACCATTAATAAATAATTTCAAATTGTGTACTATATTAGCTAAAATATTCAGTCAACTAATTTTGAATTAACATTTCTCAGTCATATTAAAAATGCTAATTGTAAATCTAAAATATTTTCATTAAAAAGATGGGGGAGGGGAAAAGAAGAAAATGATTTTATGAATTATGCAATTAATAGTTAAATTTATATGATCAAAATTATTAAATCTAAGTTAGAACTAATATTTACTTGCCAGATTTTAAATGATAATCTCATTATTTGTTTCAGACATATCCAAACTTGAAAAATCAGAGTACACAAAAAAAAATATAAATTTCATTTAACATAAAAAATTTTTTTGGTTGTATACTATTACTTTTAAATTGTATATTGTATACATATGAGCTAAAATATTCAGTCAAAAAATTTTATAATAGAACTTTTATGAATACTAATTTCAGTCAAATCAAAATTGCTATTATCATGAACATATTTTCAGTGGAAAAAAAAGATAGGAAGATCATTTCATGTATTATTGAACTTCAGCTGTAATTAGAGGAGATTTAAACACAGACTTTCAAGTTCCCTTCAGCTATCCACACCACCTTATATAAGTAATATACATAACCACATACATGTGAAAAAGATAAACAATCTCTTATATACATATTTTGTGCTGAACCAGCACTCACCAGTTGGACCAGATCATTATCTCCCACATAAAATCCTCAGCCTATATTAAGGTAGCAAAACTTCAATGAACAGGCTTCAATCACATTTTCAATAATATGGATGGCTGAAGAGATGGAGGGTGGAGAAGAATGAAGCCTGTCCATTAAAATTTGAAGATTTGCTGTCTTAATATAAAAGCTAAGCACTGATTGTATATATGCATGGAAGATGATGATCTGGACCAATTGTATATTGAAGATTATTTATCTTTTTCATATGTAAGTGGTCATGTGTATTGGTTATATAATATGGAGTGGATAGCTAAAGGGAGCTTGGAAGTCTGTCTTCAAATCCCCTCTATGATGAAAATGGAATTCTGATAAATTGAAGAAGTTTCATTCTTTTACTTTTTATTTAAATGGCCCATATTTTTGCCACTACAGGTAATGTATTATTTGAAAAACTGTTAGATCATTTCAAAAAAATTGCTACTGCATGTAAAGACAAAGTACTGCTTATTTAGATAAATATCATACATACCATAATTCATTAAAAAATTTTTTTTTTCTTATGCAACTGTGAATTCGACTTTCAAATGCTTAGACACTTGTAGGATATATAAATCTCCCACAAGGATAGTGAACAACTTCTAAAATAAAATTAGAACAAACCTGCCAAAAGATGAGAAGCCATAGACACTGATCCCTTATATTCCATGTATATCAAAAATCTAATCAAAATCTGTTCACAAATTCCATTGAATAAGCTTTCACCTTCTGCTCACAATAAGTGAACTCATAAACAATTCAAAAGATAAACTCCCTATTGAACATACACTTCACACCATATATAAGATTACATGTACCCAAGATGTGGATGGAGTGCAATCTACTACAGTGAATCAGCCAACGTCGCCAAAAGACTATCATGGCATAAATATTTCTATAAAAGAGCTACATCCGGAGCACAAATCTATTTTCCTCATGAGTATCAAAAACACAATGGGCCACACATTTGAGCCCACAACTGCGAACATTGTGTGCATCAAGTAAAATGATATCAAGTGCAAAATTAAAGAAGCATGGCATTTAGCCAACAATCCCAACTCTATTAATAAGAAGAAATCCTGCTCCCCCCCTATCAAAAAAATGAGCCATATAATTTGAATACATTTGAATAAACTTATTGTGGATATATATACAATCTCCCACTTAACGCTTGATGCTATGAATATGAAGTCATAAGTAGGCTTTGAAAATGTTAAGCTAGATTCAAAATGTATTTATTATAAAATTTTCCTAACATAGCATCCAAGTGCTTGAAAGATGAATTTGTGTACTGTAAAAAAGTCTTAAATATTAATTACAATATGCAAACACAGAATGCATTAGATATATATTTTCTTTTTTAATATATCAGAATGTTTACTTTTTTAAAAATTAAATGTGTAATTATGTTTTGGCAATGTACCATTCTATAATTTGGCTATCTTAACATTGTAACAAATCTGTATGGTCATACCAATATAGTTAAGACTACAAATTAAAAAAAAAAAAAAAAACTCCAATATGATTTTTTTTTTTAGGCAATGATTAACAATTTTGCAGACGAAAACAAAAAATTGCAACTGTTTGATTTCTCTCCTTTTCTTGGTCCATTTTTCTATATGCTTGCACAATGAAATCCCACCTTTTTTAACAGCTACATACACGTTTAACTAGAATCATATCAGTAACTAATATTACTGAACATCACATCACTTCTTCAACATACGGATCAAAGAATTATCGCAATATTCAAGATGTACTAACTTCAACAATCAATGTATCATTTTGTCATGACTTTGAATAAAGATGCCAATAATAAATTGATGATTACAACATCGAAGAGCTTTTGCAATCACACATGGAAGAATTAGCTAATAAGAAATTAATGTAACTAAATGAAGAAAAGAAAATCAACAAGTCTATAGAGAAGAACCTGGACATAAAAAAAAACCCTGAAGGAACAGATTTTAAATCACATTGCCATGAACAGCACTTTCAAAGAACTTCATTTTTTTCTTTAGAGATCATCAGCCAACAACACATAGTATACCTTCTCCAAGAAAACCAAGATCATCAATGGATTTAAAATATAAAGATAGGCTCTTAGGATAAGAAACTGATGATTTATAAAACTGGATGATGAGGAGTACTGGATGGAGATAATATAAGAAAAAACAATTTAAAGCTAAGTAATTTTTTTTCTTTTTACATAAATTTAAGTTGTTTTAATCTTACATACACACATACTTTAAGTGCATACTTGCATAATACATCATAGCACATATTATATATTAAGAGGTTTTTTTAAATTACTATAAATACTATGTTTTAATATATGCATTTTTTCTGCAGTACAGGCTTTTTCATACCTACACTCGAATATGTAATATATAGGGGGTTTGAACTCAGACTTCCACACGACCCTCAACTATCCACACTATCTCATACTGCTGACACACTTGATCACACACATGTCAAAAAGATAAACAATCACCAATATATGTATTTCATGCTAAACCAGCACTCATCAGTTGGTCCAGATTATCATCTCCACACACATATACAATCAATGCTTAGCTTAGATTAAGATAGTCAATCTTCATACTTTAATGGACAGGTTATGCTAAGTTGTTTGTTAAAACAGTATTCCCAATTTATGGAATAAGTTTTTATCCACAGGAACAAGCTAATTTTTTCCTCATAGAAAACTTATAATCCCTTGCTTTGTATACAATCTTCTTACTTTACGATGAGTTTTGGGGAACTTTTTCCTTACTAAGTGGGGTAAATATATATGTTGTATAAATTTTGTAATCTTTTATACATAAATATTTACTCTCTATATAATTATCTCTTTATATTAACTTTATACCTAAAGCCATACTTAGTTGTTTGGAAATCATTAACATTCAAATATTCAAGTAGTATTGAGCATAATAATTCCATATCTTTGACCAAATTGAGTCCCCCTCTACCACAAATATTTAGCTTTTGTATCCACCATTCTATTACAGCTTAAATTGTACAAAGCGAAGGCTCTTGCTTCTTAACAGATTTATTCTAGAACCTCTTGTTAGAATTGCAGCATAAACTTTAATGACCTCAGAAATTTTGAGCTGTCTTATAAAAAAAATTAAGCCCTTGGATCATTAAGATGCATATATAATCATATATGCATATATTTTTTCTTTACTCATAGGAAAAAGCTTTCTGTTGAGAAAAACGCAACAATTGACAATTTTGTTTAATTCTAGTATTGCTGTGTTTATTTTATACAGAAATGACTGCATTGCAGTATATGTTTGTAAAAATTGATTTCCATTAAATTAACTAAATAAATTCTAATTACTATGAAAAATAAAATGAAAAAAAAAATCTTTATAAGAATTTTAAATTATTCAAACATTTATATATTAAAGAAAGGAAAAATAAAACAAAGCAATAACCTAAATATTGATTATTTAAAAATAATGCACATTTTCAGTATACAAATATAACTATACATTTACATAAATACATTTTAATGTATATTTATTACCGGCCTAAACTATGTTTGTAATAATAATAATAATAATAATAATAATAACAACAACAGCAAGTAGTAGTAGTAGTGGTAGTAATAGCATAACTTTTTTAATAATAATAATAATAATAATAATAATAATAATAATAATAATAATAATAATAATAATAATAATAATAATAACAAGTAATAATAATAATAATAGTAATAATAGTAGTAAACTATGTTTTTAATAATAATAATAATAAGAGCAGCAGCAAGTAGTAGTGGTAGTAGTAGTAGTAGTAGTAGTAGTAGTAGTAGTAGTAGTAGTAGTAGTAGTAGTAGTAGTACAGAAGAAACTTTTTATCTTATTGTTCTCATATGACTGCTATATCATTCAGCAATAATTAGATTGGCAGTCCAATTACTTTCATAACTTTTGAATATGTCATGGTTTCAAGATCATTTGTCTTATAAAGCAAAAATATTTTTATTTAAATTTAAAAAAATGATAATATTCTATTTATAAAAATATTTTTCCAATTACAATATTATATTTGTAAATCAGCATTTGTTTTTTATAGCGTCTGTATACAATTGTAATCACATTCATATCAGCTTTTTCAAACCAAATTGTGCAAACGCTTTTTGCAAGTGTTAAATAATAAATGAATACCCTCTGACCCATACAGATATAGAATTTATGCACATAAAGGAACCTCTTATTACTATGACTCAAATATTTATATATACAAATCAACTCACAGAAGGTGTACTATAGAACAGCACTTTGAATTACTATATATAACTTATGAATGAATGATTAATTTCAGTTGGAATGACGTTCAGTAAATTCTAGTAAATTTCATTGCTCATTCATTCATAAGTTATATATAGTAATTCAAAGTGACTGTTCTACAGTCACACCTTCTGTGCCAGTACTTTAGATTTGCTCATATATAAATATTTGAGTCATAGTAATAAGAGGATTCCTTTTATTGCTGCACAAATTCTATATCTTGTATGGGTCAGAGGGTATTCATTTATTATTTAACACTTGCAAAAAGCGTTTGCACAATTTGGTTTGAAAAAGCCGATATGAATATAATATTATATTTGGTATCTATGTAATATTTTTTATGTATAGCAATAAGTCTGCATAAATCTGCAAAATATTTGCAGTCAAGAGATAATAATAATTGCACTCTTTCTCCTTCATCTCTTTCCATCTCTCTTCAATTTACATTCATACAAATATAAACAAATTTTCAGAATGCATGGTTCATGCATTGTACAAATTATACAGTATCTTTTTTTTTTATCAAATTAAAGTTCAAACACCAATTGTAAAGTCATACAATATACATGTTTTGTTAGGTTTAGTTACCAATTTAATTCATCTAGTTTAAATTATTTGGTTTTATTTTTGAAAGTCCTCCAATCTCTAAATATTGCTGAAACTAATTAATCAAATATTAGGCAATTAATTAGTCCTTTAAAGCATCCGAGATTTTTTTTCTCAATGATATATACATACTTTAATTAAGTTTATAGATAAAATGTAGCATATAACTTTATAAATTGCAATATTAAAATTCAATATATAGGGTATATGAACACAGACTTTCACATGACCCACCACTCTCCACTCTATCTCATAACATTGATACACTTGAACACTTATATGTTGAAAAGATAAATAATCACAAATTTAAACCTGTTTTCTTTCATGCACTTTCTATAAACAAATTTATTATAAATTAATAATGTTAAGCTCTCAATATATAAATAACCTTCAGTTTAAATACTGCTTGTGGCAAATTAAAATAATTTTTTAGTTTAATTATTATTAAAAATATATTTCAAAATAACAAAACTTTATAAAATCTACAAAATTATTTTGAGAAATTAAAAAAGAAAGTTTGCCATTATACTTTACTAATGTAAAGTATGCAGTTCCTACTATAAAGCTGAAAATAAAACTGCTAAATCAATAAGCACAAATGTTATAATGAATGAAACAGCATTAACGAGAAATTTTAGAAAGCTTTCTTCCACTTGTTCATCTGATATCTTTCTTATGATTTTTAAAAGTTATGTTACTAACTGAATACTCATCTTGTATTTTTAACAATGAAAATTATACTATATACATATTGCATAATAGTTTTAGTCATCAACTCAAAAAACTGAATTAACAAAACTAATGTGAATGGCATAAAAGAAGTGATATCAAACTAGATAATGGTAAAACTATCAGAGATCTAATTGTTAATCATAAAATGATTTTCCAGATTAAGCAGTTCATGAAACAAATGGAAACTTTACCAATGTGGATTAACAAAATTAAACGGAGAATGAAAACATCAATGTAATATTTTTTAGGCTTCTAAAAATTCATTTTTAATTCAACTTTGTGTATACAGTACCCTGGGTATCAGTTAAATATACAGAATTAATTTTATATTTATGTTCATACATATTTCTGATTTTGTATTTTATTTTTCCAGTTCAAATTATACTATTAAATAGTAACTTTGTTCTAGATGTAAGTCTGAAAATAATTGTTAATGTTCACCATAATTATTAAGATTTATATTAATTAAAAATTATTAATGCTATTTATAAAAAACAGTTTCATTAGAAAAGAAATCTTGCACAAACAATTTCACTATTAGAGCTCCAACACAAATGTGATTTAAAATTGCTTTTACACATAAAAATGATTTTTCTTAGTATAAGATTGTTTATACTTTCACAAGATCGATTTTAAGTTTCACTATAAATTAAAAGCAGTGCTAGAATATAGCAAACAAAAAAAAAAATTTTTTTTTCCTAAATAAGAAAGGGCATATAAAATAATTTCTATTGATATAAATTTGCTTACATTTGCTATTAACTGAAAGGAGACCCTTTGATTCCCTTTGGAGGCCCTAAAGGAACCGAGCAGGGCAAATTCCTAATGCCCACTCCATACGTTCTCGTCATTGCAGCTGTTATTACTATGTGATTATTCATATAGTATATGAACATGGATGGGCTGCTCACCAACACGCATTAGCCAGCATGGTGAGTTTATTGGGTTTTTACCTCTGAGTTTAAGA